>MU158799.1:370198-658535 GCA_015888305.1 Antheraea pernyi
ATAGCAAACCAACTCAAGGATTACCTTTTGATGTATTAACTTGACTTGACTATCCCAGATCATTCAGTGTTTAATTTATTATTATTTATTTTATAAATATTTTTATCGTTTAATTTACAATTGAACTCTATCAACTTGATATTTTATAATGTAAACTATACTGACTGTATAGTAAACGTCTAAAAAAGGGAAAGTAATTAGGTTCCAACTGGGGTCCATAGACCCATCAAGTTATTTTTTTACGTTACCGCCAATATTTGTAGGTTAGTTTTTATCTTAATTGAACCCCGTAGATGACGCTACGAACGGGTTGTAGGCTTATTTTAAAAGATTTATCACATACCATCTGGGTAAATGTTTGAGTGAGCCCCTTGATAGTTTGGATTTACAATTGGAAACTGTAGGTGTGGCTGCAATCGGGTTTTAGGTTTAAAAATATAATTGAAACCGGTGATAACCGTTTTGGTGCAGACGAAGTCGCACGGGTCAGCTAGTATTCAATAAGACCAAGAATAATAATAATGATTTCAGTGTTATATAGTGTGTTATCACTTGGAAATATTTGACAATAAATACTTTATTTTTGTCTATTATTTTTCTACATAAACAAACAAGTGAATTTAGAATTCGCTATGGTACTGCATAGTGATTCTACAATTAATCAATTCAAATATTTTTTATCAAAAACTCAATTAAAATAATGCACAGTTTACAGAAGATAAACTTTTCAAGTGATTAACGTAACTTCACTTAGTGCTATTATAGTATGACGGTGACGCGAAATCACAAAATTTTACCCATCCAGAACGTCAAACACACATATGATACAGTCGAGTATATACAATGTATTCGTGTATATATGCGTATATATAGGCCGTGATAATACGTGTTGCTTGTCTCGCGCAAGCGCAATACATCAAGAGCATGTCCAGGTCATCGGTGACGCGAATCCATAAGTTTTCCCCTACCAAAAATCGTTCAACGCGGTTAAACAAGTTTTCATTAAAAAAAACGTAGAATTACCTTAAATCTGTTTATATTTTTATAAATAGTTGTGTTTAAAAAGGCTACAAATCGTTCATTGAGCCGCCTTCCGCTGCATATATGAATGTAACAAATTACATAAGGCATTACTAGCAGACGACTTGTATGCCGATTGAATATCAATTGTACACGCGTTCGGTGTCCGCTTGAGGCTGACTGACCTCGCAGTGTTAAGGCGTCGAAAACACGAATCACGACTGTTCACAACAATAAATTATCTTGCATTTATTTCATATTCAATATTAATAATCACTTTGGTTAAAATGATTTATATAATTTGAATCGAATTCGTTGAACTAAGCTTTCCTTACGCGATGTATTTTTTTAGTGTAAGTGATAATTTTGCAATTTAATATTGTTTTTGTTTTAAAATTAATAAAGATCATTCTTAATTGGAATTCCATATGTGTTGTGTCCTATTTGTTAATCATTACATAGTATAAAACAAAGTTCACTAACGCGTCTGTCAGTCTGTCTGTTCGCGACAAACTCAAAAACTACTGAACCGATTTTCATGCGGTTTTCACCAGTGGATAAAGGGATTCATGAGGAAGGTTTTGTTATATAATCTGTCCAGGATTTTTTTTTTACAATCCGGGCGGGACAAAGTCTGCCGGGCCCGCTAGTCTATAAATTGTAAATCTAACGTATCTGTACTTTTTTCTATTTTTGTGAAAAATATTGTTGCAGGTGTCTTGGAATATGTAATAAAATACATTTCTATCATTTTTATAAGCGTCCGTCTGTCTGTCTCATTGTTTAAACACGCATCATTGTTAGAGTACTGCGTTCACGATAAAACCTCACCAAGAAAATCATAAAGCGATATGCGAGTAACATTTAGTCTTGATTTCATTAAAATCGGTTCACTTTACCAAAAGTTAATGTAATTTTAATTACGACGCAATTTAAATGCGAGAGAATTTAGATAAGTAAATGGACTTAATATTTTCAAATGATTTCTTTAGTTACTGTTTTTTTACTTAACGTTTCAGGCGGACGGAGTCACGGACACATCTAGTTACAAATAAACCACACGATATTTCATACGCATCAATTATCTACATTACAAAATGTAATAATAAAAACAGCTTAAATAATTGACACTCCATTATATGGTTTACTAAATGGTTTCAAATATTCAAAATTATATATCGTGTTTTTTTTCCAAAACACTGAAATCTTAAAATAGGCCTTCAACGTATCTAATATCCTAACTAACATTATATCATCATCATCAGCAGCATTTTAAATACATGTTATGAGAAGTACAGAAAAGAATATAGCGTAACTTTCCTCTACAAGAAAATATGTTGTTTCCACGGGATTGGTCAAGATTACATTGACACGAGCGAAACCGCAGGAAAAAGATAATATCATATATATTACACAATTTTTTACCAATTAAAAAGATTATTTTATAATAACACTACATATACATAATATGAAAGTGTCTGTATATCCGGACTCATCTCAGAATCTGTTAAACCGAGTTTGATGGAACTTTTACTAGCAGGCAGAAGACGATTTTTAAGTGTATTATTGTATAAACTAAATATCATTACGCTACCCCCATAGCGACTAAGAAGTAGTTATATAATATAACAGAGGTAACTTAAAATAGGTAATAGGATTACTTTGGGATTACGTATTAACTCACTTTTGCTTGCAGCTTTGACCCATCCCTCGGCAAGATTATTTTTTTATACATGAAAGATATCTCCGTCCTTATACCCCTGACCACGTGTATACAAAATTTTATGATGATCGGTTTAGTAGTTTGGGCATTAAAGCGCGATACCAACAAACTGAAATTCGCATTTGTAATAGATTAGCAAAGAGGTAAGGGTAAAAACGATATCATTGTAATTTTGTTAAATAAAAATTACAATACAAACCTCTAATTACTTGAATTAAATAAATATAAAAACTAGAATAATTTCCGCTCTTTAATAATAACCTTAGTGTTAAGCGACTGTTTGAATGTAGGCGTCGATGAATGGGCGAACTTGAATGAACGCTTACTGAGTTCTTTGAGTGTGTTTGCATAAAGCGTGGTTCGAATCCTTGAGGTAGCGATTGTGGTAATTATAGAATTGCATTCAATTAAGCTAAAGTTTATATTGTCATTTGAGCCAAGCCAGCCAAGTCTCTGCCGTATCGTTGTTAGATTTTAGATTGTTTAATGTGTGGGTTGAAATAATACTGAAGGTTATTAAAACTGATAGAATTTTTTTTTTAATGATATATATTTAGTTTGTTTCTAATCGTTACTAATATTATAAATGCAAGAGTGAGTATATTTGTTTGTAACGCTCTCAGAAGCTAACTACTTAAAATTATAAAATGTTAGGGCATAGCATACCTTACATAAAGAAAAAATGTACTAAATATTATAGTGGACGCTACTCTGCACTTCCGCCTGGAATTGATTGAACACTACTACGTCTAACTTCAACAAAAAGCGAATCAATTAATCAATATATATATGTATGTATATATATATTAATTATACAGTATATAATTAATATAAATTTAATAATAAATTAATTAAGGTACGTGTAATCACGACAACCGATAACACATGTTTCACTCCTTCACGGAGCATCATCAGATCGATGTCTCTTCCGATGCGATCGGGCGATAATATTTAACGATGGATTTCCGCAAAGTAAAGCCTTCTTCAATCAAATAAAAAGTGTACTGTTCCCGAAGGATAGGATAAATCCACATTAACGCGAGCGAAGACACGAGCAAAAGGTAGTTAATGATATACTCCAGTTATATCTGTACAGGATGCGGAGAATTATTAATGCTGATTAGTAATCAAGCGATACAAAAACTGAAGACTTAAAAACGATGAAATATCACCTATATAAATATCAATAATACCTACTTATATAAATAAAAATTAATTGACGATATATTTTGCTAATTCTTTTCTTTTTGTTTTTTATTGTCTGGACTAGGTTTATATTAAACAAAGTGTTTGAAAAGTGAACAATTTGGGTTAACATATTGTCAGAATTGGATAATAGACGATGTCTCTTATTATAAAGGGACGGTTTTATCTCATTTTCTTTCTTAATCGTAGTCCGGTGAAGCTGTTAAGACCTTGCTAGGTCAAAGCATAGTCAGTTCGAAAAAAAAAATCTTTCTTAATACACCTATGCGAAATCCAGGACGGGTAGCTAGTTAAATGTATATACAGTATCAATCATGATATTATAAGATCCGTCTAATCGGCTATTGAACAGCTTACAATAAAATTTCAAAGTTTTAATTGTAACTATTATTATTATATATGATACTAGTGGGCTCGGCGGACGTTGTCCCGTCCTGATTAAAAATAAATCCTTGACAAATTATATACCAAAACGTTCCCCATGAATCACTTTATCCACTGGTGAAAACTGCATGAAAATCCGTTCAGTAGTTTTTGAGTTTATCGCGAACAGACAGACAGACAGACGCGGTAAGGGACTTTGTTTTATACTATGTAATAATGATATATAAGGCCATAAGTGCGTATATGTGTGAACCAGGGCTGTAGCTAGAGTCGAATTTGAGGTAGCATTGGCTACAGGTAGAGCGGATGTAAAAAAAAAATTATAATTGATATGCTTTCGAATGTCACAACCTGTGGTATGTTCGGAAAAGCTTAGATACTTATCGCTACAATTTTTTTTATCTCAAACTATGGGCAAACAATTTAATTATAATAATTTATCTTAGTTTTTGATATTTCTAAGGTAGGGCGTTGTAGTTTCAAGATAGGATATTGCCCCACAATGCCCCCCCTAGCTACGGCCGTGGTGTGAACATAGCCATTTAAGTCCAAATAAACGTAGCTTGTATTACAGCATGTTCATCACACAAAAGTCAATCCTTTTCGTGGCTCAAACCAGCGACCTTTCGATTCAGTGATAGATTACTAATACCATACAACAAGGCTTTATTTAATACCAAGTAATACTGAGATCTTGCTTAAATATCTAAAAATATAAAAATCCAGTGTCATGATGTTTATCCACGATGAACTCTGAAACTACTCAACCGATCTTCATGAAAATTGATATTTTTGTATAATTTGTTCTAACTTGAGAGATACGATAATTTGTATTATCTATTAATGGCCTCAATATTTTTAATTACAAATTAAATTATTGTCATTGTTGATTATTGTTATTAATTGTAAGTTTAATCAGTCACGAATAGATGGCGCTTTAAATTAATTTGTTGACAGAAAGCTGTAGGACCGACTGTTATAGATGGCGGTATGTTTTAATTTTGAAAATAGTTTTTCATAATTTTAATTCAAAACGTAATAACTGAGCTACAGTAATGCGTTGCCGGATCAGCTAGTATTTAATAAATATTTTGCAACCTTTCTGTGCTTCTAATTAACGTGGAACGAGTGGAATTTTTAGATTTTATAAAGTTTACTCGAGTTTATTGACTCATGGCAGCGGGATGACGTTGTTTACCCAGTGGAATTCGCATCTCGTCTCGACTAGACGTGGAATCATTTGTCTTAATAAAATAATAAATAAATAATTTGATGCCCTCGGCAACTTGGGTAATGCTATTTTTGTTTATAAAAAGAAAGCCATTTTTATTTCAATATTATTAGGACTAATTAACCGACTGCGAAAAGAATATTACTCTGTTTTTCTCTAGTATGTTTTCATGTGTGTATTTGTATATATGACATGGGAATCCTCAAAAAGGGACTAAAACGCGCTCTTTAAAGCCGGTAACGTAACGGTGATACCCTTCGTATTGCAGTTGTCCATAGGCGACAGTAATTATGTACCATCAGATGGTAAGTTCATCAAAATCAGAATGCTGCCCTTTGGGATAAAAGAAGTATGTCGACAATTTTCTCAGAAATTACACACCGAATTGTAAGATTATTTTATTGCAGTATATAATGCACAATCATAATATATTATATATATCAAAGTTACTAGTATAATCGTTATTATCATCATCTATCAGTTTGTAAAATACCTACCGCAGAACCAGAGGTGTCTTCTCTGAAAATGAATGTTAATGATGTATACAAATAAGTTTCAGCTAATGTAATGGAATAAAATTCAAAAAAATATACGCAATGATTAGAGATAAAAAGCCACAATTATATCGAATCTTTAAAAAATAATGATTTGTGGGGGAATTTCAACACCTAATATTTATTAATTTATTTAAGGTATTTTATTTTGTTATCATTTTCTAACATCATCATTGGATCTCTCTTCTATAAAAAATACAAAAGTATTATAGTAAACTTCGCGAAATTTATAGAAATATTTCGCAACAAATCCTTTCAGCGAGTCTGGGATAGAGCAAATACAATTATTTTGAGCAAATATCACATACGTCTTCAGACGTTCACACAAACAGATCTGTAGATGCCACAGTCGAATGCACTTTGTGAATCTTTACATTAATATCATATACCGAATATGTATATTCATATATGGCTAGTTCCACATGTCGGCGCGAACGTTGGCCCCAAAGTCAAAATCAAGGTATACATTTAGGTAAAGAAAATAAGTTATATTTTTTCGCTGGCAACACTGGATGTTTTAAAAACAATGCTTTTATATCTTTTTCAATTAAATAGCTTCCACAGCAAATATTTGAGAAACTATTTAAAATCCTTTTTAATAATTAAAGCTATGTTGATCTTACACCGTGGACTTAGAAAGGCAGCTTATGTAATGTAAACTAACTTTAGCGAAAGGTCTAAAACGCCTAATATATGCAAGGGCACACGTTGGATCCACACAGGGTCTGTTATCTCTGTTTGTTCAGTGTAACCTTTGTCATCCTACGATATAGGGATGTTACCTAGTCGATTCTCAAATTATTTTAAACTGTTACATTTAAATACATTATCGACAAGGCTTGAGATGATTTTAGTACAGTAATGACATAAATATTGCTGTAAGATTTATATCTAGTGTTAAAACATCTACGAATACATATATCGGGGTGGGTAAAGAAACGATGTTTTTAGTATTTAAATTAATTTCTTTCAATAATAATAATTATTTCAATAATATATAAATATTATTGAAAGTAGCGAATATATTAGTAAGTTTGAACTATTTTTAATTTCGCATACACGTTTTTTTTACGTACGAGTTTTTTTTTAAACTTTAAAAATATATATCACAATAATAGACCATCGTAATAAAACAATTGTTCAGTATTATTGCAGACAAGTAATGTACAAAAAAAAACTCTTTTAGTTTTTTTCGTATTCTACTGTTTCGAAACTTATTTACGGTCGTAAGTGATTTGATAATAAATTCACAATATTTCTTCTTTGACATGACGTTGTAATTTTAAAATAAACGAATTATTTTAAGTTGAACTTGAATTATACGTGATGTTCGTTAATAAGACAGATAGTTTATTTAATTTCTTCGTAAAAACCTGAAATTAAATTCCCGTGTTCATGCACGATTATATTATTAAAAAAATGAAGATCCAACAGGGTTTATCACTATACTAAATATATTTTCTAAATCTGGCTAAGGATGTCCACAGTACCTATCAAGGTTGACCGATTTTGAATGTCGACTTTTACTTTATTCGTAATTTTGTTAATTTTCGGAACTCTCGCAAAAACCTATCGCTTGCCAAGTATAATTTACAACCGCTAGCTAAAATTTATAATACCCTTATTTTTTATCAGAAAGCAATACAATAGATACGTGTACTTTTACAGTAAAATAGTCTATCGATAAAGTCTAGCTATCGTGTTACCTCTTACACTGATTAATATGATCCCATCACTATTCGTTTGATTAAACTGCTACTGCGTCATCGTAGTAAATGGATTCTTTGTCAATAGACATACCCCTAGTATTTCACTCAAGATTCAAATATAACTAGATGATTAATCTAAGTTTATAGAAAGACGTACAAAAGGTATAATGACGTAAAAATATATAAATATAAATAAATTACTTCACATGAGTATTGTTTTTACCTTCAGGATAGTTTTTAACAATTTCACAGTTGTATATACATTTTTTAATACAATTATATTACATCATCGGTATATTCCGAGGATCATATTTTACATGAATTCAATGTTTCAGAAATAACTGTCTTCCTTATATTCTTGTCTGAATTAATTAAGTTATCATAATAGTGAAAAATGTTAGATCAGTGAAAAAAGTGCATCTTACGTACGCCGATTTATTCGGCAAACGTACGTGACCGTTTAGTGACAGTGCTTGCATTATAAGTGGTGTTCATATTGGAGTTAATAAGTGGTGTTCACATGAAGCGCTGTGTTGTACGGTGGGGTGCGGCTCATCTATGACGAATAATAACAACGGTGTAAACGGCAGCGCGGGAGGCGAGCCCGCTTCAGCCGACATGGACTCGCTCGAAGAAATGCTTCGTAAGGTGAGCATTATCATCATCTTCCTACCATTATCCCAGCTAAGTGGCCATGGCACAACATATTTTCCTTTTCCACTCTCCCCTCCCTCCCTCTCCCCATCCCTCCCCTGTCAGATGTCATCTCAGTATTCACACCTTTTACACACATCATATTTCACACAGTTCATTCATATATTTTTCTGTCTTCCTCTGCTCCTTTGTCCATCCATCATCATATTCAAAACTTTTAAAATGCTTCGTAAGGTGAACGTCTATCGTTCATAATCCTTTGAAACTGTTATTATCAACAGTAATACAATTTATTTAAGTTTCATGGTTATATGAGCAATGTTTCTATAAACTCCAATTAATAATAAAACATGTAAACCAACTTTATTCAATCTTTAACCATTAGAAACAATAGCAAGTTGTGCGAGTTAACACAAAGGAATAGTTCGAACGCTGAACCCTTGGTATCCATCGCTTGATGTGAGGGAAGTTGCTGACTACATGAAACCGCTTTGTGGTTGCGAGATGTCTAGCTTAAGTTCATTTTTGTGTGTGTGTTTAACCTGTATTGGTTTCAAACTTTGTGAACTATTGAATATTAAAAAAAAACCTTTACTAATTATGTTCTTGTTACGCAACACATACGTACCATTAAAGGGGGTTCAAGATGGCTTTCAGACTAAATAAAAAAAACGCTAAGATTTATTTTGCTGTGATAAGTTTAATCGAGTGATAATATTCCCTTTAATCCACATAACATATCTTGGATGCTACACAAAGCAAGAATAGAGAAATCGTCTAAACTTTTCATCGTCACCACAAATATGGGCCAACATCATTTCACTAATTTGCTGCAGTTTACGTCAACTTTGGTTGTTTTGTTTCTATAGCATGGGAGCAATACGGTTCAAGGCAGATTTTTTATAATGACATGTAACATACATCTTTGTAAAAATGGGTTGAAAATATATAGAAATCAAAGGCTTAAAATGATGAAGAAGGAGAATCGTAAAGAGGATTGCTAATGGCACTAAACGTTAACGTAGTGACAAATTTTATAAGGGACTCGGTAAACTAAATTTAATCACGTCTGTGAAAAAGAATCCAATAATATTCGTAGTATTTTCATGGTAAAAAAGAGATCGGATTCACATCGTGTGCATCAAACCGTGCATGACGACAGATTTCAGAGCAAAAAAAAAAGCGGGAAGCGACAGCATCCGCGACCCGGAGCGTATTTCAACGCAATATGTTTTTAATATCGCGTTCAGTGAAAAAATCAAATATATGTGTAAAGATTATTGTAAACCATAAAAAGCGTATTTGTTAAGTGGAACATTCGTTTTTATTGTGATATATCTATTAGTCTTCTTAAATATCGATATGGCTTAAGATACTAACACGTAAAACCTAGGAGTAGTTCACAAGTTCAGTTGTCAGACGGTGTTATTATAGACTCGACAAAGATTTTCCACATGAGGATGGTAATAAACTAGATAAGTACTAGGTAAAATCCACCAGGTTGTAGTATCCTCTCATAGAAAACCGACGTGAAGTAACATTGCTTGCACTATTACGTTTCGTTCGGTCAGTGAGAGCGCCGGAGGCCCAACTCCCCTCCCCTTCCCTCTCCTCTCCCCCTCCCTCCCCTTCCCTCAAACACAGGCTGGCAACACACTTTCGACTCTCCTGGTGTTGTTTGTGTCTATGGGCGGTGGTGATCACTTAACATCAGGGGACACATGGGGTGTTCGTTTGCCTGCTATGACATTATAAGACTTGAACCTGTCTATCATAAGATAGCCCTCATCGTTTCTTAATCTATAGCATGTTTCAACACGCATCGATAAACGTAAGTTCGAACCGGAGGTTTCGCTGAAAGAAAATATAGCATGGTTGTAAAGTTTTGTCTAATATACGCCTGGTTAGCTACCACTTTCAAGTTGAAATTTTGTCATCAATTACATATAAACGTATAACTGCAAATGAGAGCCAGTCTTCTCTATATTTAGCGCTTTACCATTCTATGCCGTATCGTCACCTAATATCAGGTGAGATTATGATCATCGTTTTTTTTTAACTGATTCGGCAAAGTGACTGTACGGTACCTGATGGAAAGTACAGTACAGTCCATGAGTAACGGCGACCGTTGGTGTTAAATAACAACAGCAGTCGTCGCTATCATGCCGACCGGCACATGTGCCTCTTCACAACTCGTTTGAAGGACCCCATGTCATAAGAAACCTATTGTCTGAAACTTATTGAAACCTATATGGTGTTATTACAAAAAAGTTAAATACGTATTGAACCCTGGCTTTAAAGAAGGTCTCATATTAAATGCACGGCGGTCGCTGAATGTTCGCCATCTTGCTCTTTTCTCTCGCTTTGGTTGCGTTAGGTTAGACTTGTGAAAAAGGATAACGCGAACTTGCCTCGGCCGAGCGCGGTTTATTTATTAGGAAACTTTTTTAAACCAAGTATTTAATACGTATTTAACTTTTTTGTAATAACACGGATAAAGTTTTAAAAAGTATTAGCTACACTAAGTATTTATGATCTACTTTTATAAGCACTAGTAATTAAAAAATGTTGATCGAATCTTTGGACTACATGGCAGTTTAGGCGCTCTACGTCCAGCTTCGTGGAGAAACAAAACGAGTTAAAAATCTGATTCAAATATGTATTGGGACATGTAAAATATTTAAGATTTTACAGGTATTTCAATTTTATTAGAAAAGTAAACAAGATTTTGATTAAATTTTACTGAACTTTGTTCTCAACGATAATATAAAAAAAAAACTGATCTCAACTCATTTAAAATGCTAAACGTGTGACTGTAAACACCCATCAGCCATATAAATTTAAGATAAATTACTATAAAATAACAATCCGAAGCTATATACGAGTATATGTGATATCGCACGAGTATCACATAGTTTTATAATTTTACTTAGTTTGTTGCATACCTCTTCGTTGGTTCAATGGCTCCACAACCCGGTTGCTTATATCTCATTATTATATAGATTTCAAATATGTATAGTATTTAAATAGCTGAAACTATTAATGGTTTCAGCATGAATGGGTCGGCTCGCCCGGAGTAGTACCACCCTCTCATAGAAAACCGACGTGAAGTAACAGTGCTTGCATTGTTGCGTTTCGTTCGGTCAGTGAGAGCGCCGGAGGCCCACCTCCCCTCCCCTCACCCCTCTCCTCTACCACTCCCTCCCCTAACCCTTACCCCCAAAGGGTGGCAACGCACTTGCGACTCCTCTGGTGTTGTTAGTGTCCATGGACGGTGGTGATTACTTAACACCAGGTGACCCACCTGTTCGTTTGCCACCTATGAAATAAAAAAAATCAAATATAATAATAGTGTTGTCAAAATGTTTTCTCCAATATCATTCAATAATTCTTCTAAACAACCCTTGAAAAGTCTTTTTAATCTGACTATTATTGGCCTGTTTACAAATGGGAACGGAAAAGAACGAGACTTTAAGAAAAATGGCACCCGCGAATGACGTGTCCCAAACAAGTGTAAGATAGTTTGGACTCACATCTGCACACCGGTCGAGATTAGTCCATTTCGATATATCCTTTGGCCAACTACGGTCCTATAAAATGTAGACATATTGTGTCTGAGTCTCTTTCATTTAAAACTTAGGGAATGATTATACGTAATACTCTACTATAGTAACTAGACGATACTGAAAGTAACATTGTTACGTATTATATAAATGTTTGTCTGAAGTAGTCGTTTAGTTTAATGTTATTACAACTGTTTACCTGTCAAGCTACTTCCTGGAGTTGTATTTGCATCGGAATTAGTCTAAATGTTTAAAGTTTTATATTGTTTCTTTATTTCTGTATGTATCAACTGTTTGTATTTATAATATAGGTAGGTGGTAGAGCCACGCCGAAGCTATTAATGGTTTCAGCATGAATGGGTCATCTCGCGCGGGGTCGTACCACCCACTCACAGAAAACCGACGTGAAGTAATATTGCTTCCATTGTTGCGTTTCGTTCGGTCAGTGAGAGCGCCGGAGGGACCACTCCTCTACCCCTGTCTCCCTCCAAACACAAGCTGGCAACGCACTTGCGACTCCCCTGGTGTCGCTAGTGTCTATAGACGGTGGTGATCACTTAACATTAGGTGACGCGGCTGTTCGTTTGCGTCTTATGATATAAAAAAAAAGTTTATACAGATTACTAATTGTCACCCGCTACTTCGTCTGCATTTGTATGCTTATGAATAAGCTCCAAATATTATTTTCAGGTAACTTTAACGCTTGTTATATATAGCCCATACCGAGAGAAACTTGGGATCCTCTTTAAGGTTAAGCGTTATTTCACACCGGAACAGCTTCTCAGCTTGTACCAAGCTCAAGTACGCTCATGTGTGGAATACTGCTGTCACCTATGGGATGGATCAGCCAAATATCAGCTGGCCGCTCTTGACTCCATCGAACGTCGTGCTCGTCGGCTTGTAGGTGATGAAGCGCTGTGGGAGACAAGAATGCTCAATTTACAGCATCGACGGCAAGTGGCTTGTCTCTCAGTGTTTTATAAGTTACACTTTGGAGAGTGTGCACAGGAATTACATGATTTAATTCCACCGTCCCCATTCCATCAGAGGACGACCAGACGCCGTGAGGGTTTCCACCCTTATGTAGTTGATATTCCTGAGATTCGTACGAAGCGATTTGCTTCCATATTTATTATACGTACGGCTAAGGTCTGGAATTCACTCCCGGCATCTGTCTTCCCGTCATCATACAACTTGGGAGCGTTCAAGAGTAGAGTGAACAGGCATTTAGCAGGTAAGCGCGATCCATCGTCAGCTTCATCATCACTTACCATCAGGTGAGATCGTGGCTAAGCGCGTATCTGTAAAACATAAAAAAAAAAATAGAATCCTTTCTATCTTTCTTGATCTTTATTGTTTTATTTTGGCCAGTTTAAATATTATCTTTATAAATTGTACCTTTTTGTTATTGTATTGTTTAATCTGTAGAACTGTATCATTTTATTTAAATTAGTAGTATTTACGTGAATGAGTAATAAATATCCACCCAGCCTCAGAAACTTTCTCGTTTATATTATCATTAGAATATTAACTGTGTCCTCGGTTCGACACACGTGTGTTATAATTCTTCATAGTTACTATTTTTGTAATAAATAGTTGAGTTATCGCAAAATGGATATCGTAATAAATATTCTCAGAGTTCAAATACCTGTACTCACTAATTTTGAAGACGATCGGTAGAACAGCAAAGAATTCGATGTCCCCAACGCCATCTGGTCCCGAGTGAATTGGATAACATAAAATCCGTCTCCTTGAAAAAATACTTACGTGTTTAAACTCTCGCTGTGATCGGTCTTAACGGTGATACAGTTTATCTATGATGTATAAATGCACAAACGTCCATTGGTAATAAAATTGGCGCTGTAAGAATGTGAATCATATTTAGCGTCTCGCCATCCATATTGACTTCCTACTTTGCCTTTGCTAGTGTCACTGTGCCACTAATTCTCAATCAGGTTGGCTTACAATATGATAAGATGTTTGCCATTACAACGATAATGACTTGAAAGACTTGAAACGCCGGCCCTTATTATGAGATACTACGTAGGTCGATACTTTTTGCATCCTTCTGTTTTTCAGTTACTGCATTATGGATTAGCACAGGAACTTAAGGTTAAGAGGGAGCTTAAGTAACTTAAGCAAGCTACCTTTCGTAGAAACTATGTTTTTTGTATAAAATACGTATTTCTAGTATAACATATTTCAAATTTACAACATAAAAATATTTCTGCAGTTGAAATTATTTATAAAATTGAAATGCGAATTAATCCCACCATAATTAAATATGTCTAGCGGTACATGTCTGATTCCGTTATTAATGGCAACTCGTTTAATTTAAATTGATTACTGATTTATTAATATGCAGTAATGAATCAGTTTTAACTCGGTATCTGTATAATCTGTCACGCTATTTTCAAAGCATTCATACTGATAATTACAAATGAGAGTATATCTTTTATTAATAAATGAAAATTGACAGAAGAAACAGCATTAAAATCTTCCTAAGGTTTGACTGTAGAAGTACCACTACCACACTTATTTCTTCCGAATGTAGTTAGGGTCTTATATACATTGCTACGTAGTTAATGCTTTGCGATTTGTCGCACGTAGTGATAGGCTGCAATGGTGTTTTACATACACCGTATACCTATTCCTCATACCTGAAGGTAGTACTTGCTGCTGACAGGTATATCAAGATGGACATTATCCACCTACTTCATAACAAAAAACAGTTTATGCATTATGATATTTTCATTTTGAGCATTGTTTTTTAATATGACATGTTAAACTAACATCTTCCCTCAACAAGAGGGCTTCTTTCCTACTTTCTGCGATGGTACATTCGGTTTAAAATTATCATCGCAAAAGTAAATTACTGAATACGATTTTTCATCGCAATATCTCAGAAACCATTCTATTTTTAACCTCTTTTGGAGATGTATTTTCAGAAATCCTGTTTAGTTCCCACTCACGCTATAGGTATATAACCTCTGTGGTAAATAGCGACTTCTAGGATCATCGGTATATATTGTACGTTGTTTATTATTCAGTTCCAAGTGTTTTATTAAGTTGACTTTACCCATAAAATAACACAATTAACCAATTCTGCTGAAATGTATGTTAAAACACTTTACAAACAAAAGCCTTTAATTAATTCCAAGTGGCGGATTTGAGACGACTTTGCCGAATCCGATGAGGACTTTGACTTCCGTCGCGCGGTTCCAACGGCGGTATTAAAGTTGCCGCCGCAGACCCGCGCGAGTTTCAAGGCGTTTTATTATTTATTGCCCGGTGTAATAAGTCGGCCTGTTACCGGGGTCGGGTTTATTTGTTTAAGCGACTCGTTACGAAGATTTCGAATTCGGTAAGTCGTTTGTTTATTCATTCGACCGTTGAGAACCGTTAAATGTTACGGAAGTTGTTACGTACGCCATGAAAGAGAAACTTAAAAGTGATATGATGGAAAGTCAGAGAGTGAACGAAGGAATCATGAGATACTAGCACTTTAACCAACGAGAACTTATATTATTCTCATTGTGGTTAATTGGAATACTTTATCCAAATCGAATTATTTATAAACTGAATGTCTAGAAACTATTATGATATATCTTCCTCTCTGTCTAAAATTAGTCAATAAATCACTCGTTGAAACTGACTATTTATTTGGCCTCTCTTCTTCAATTCCCCCACATTACTTGTATTCTATGTCTTCTCTTCAGTACAATAAATAAAATTTCCAACTAAGTGAGATAACAAATTGGTCACTACTTACCTTCTTCTCAGATTATATTTAGTAGTATCTTTTAATTCTCTTTCCGATTCTTTTTATCCAAATCAACAAATAAGTCGATCATTGTCGTTACAGGCTATTACTTTGTCTTTCTTCTTGAATTTACTTGTATTCTGCTCTTTCCTTTCAGTTCTCTTTTATTGTTTTTCTTCCTTTTATTATCTTAGTGTTTCAATCGGATCTAAATTGTTTCGTTCACGAATAGCGATTTGCTATAAAATTTTCAATTCGAACAATGTAGCCAACCATCATTGTTCCTTGGACGAACTTGTTTCTACGCCGTTAAATTATTTTCATTGCTCTTTCCGCGTCCAGAATAAGTACATACTTGCTCGTAATGTTACTTATTTAATTTGAGCACTAAAATACTACTTTTTAATTGTTTACCTACTTTCTCTGAAAGAAATACGTTGCTCTCATTTTTAAATAACAGCAGCGAGGTATTTAGCTCGGCCGTTAAAACTTAACGCGGTCTTTTGGAGGACTTCGAGCTTCATTTTAAGCTCGTAGCTTAAGTTAAGCTTCCTTTTAAGTATTATATTTTGGACTTAGTCAAGAGAATTGATCATACATTTCATTTATATTACACCTGACAAACACTTTTAGGTCTGAAAATTTCTATTTACTTAGTTAGTATGCGGATATTTTAATACCGTTTTTAAACAATAATTATTTCCATTAATAGTGTAGTTTAAATGTTGTTTTTTGTTTATAAGCTTTTTTACTTTTTAAATCACTGTACCGAAATAAGGAAATGTTTCTCTATATATCTTTCACATACATTGTAGCCTAAATGGATTGATCGACTTTAACACATCAGATATCGTCGGATTCCTATGAATCGTAAGAGAGATATTATCTATATTTTATTTATTTATATATATATATATATATATATATAATTTTGTAAATTAAACAGAGACGATTTTTTTTAAATAACTATTTCTTATCAGAACAACGCGTTCGTTAATATACCTTTAAAAAGTCATTGTCTTGCATCAGCGTTTTCTTTCTTCTGTAATAATATTTTTACCTGTATTTTTTTTTATTGTAGCACGGCAAAGTGACTGCACTATGCCTGATGGTAAGCATAGTACAATCCAAAAAACAATGGCGGCCATCGAGTGACACACTATCCTTCGCCGGTCGCCGCTGTCATGCCGGCCTGTGAAAAGCTGGATATGCACAGGCTGATCCCGAAACGCGACCCGCAGAAGCGAATCACTATGACGGGCTTTTTCGCCGTATACATGGTGTTGTGTATTACTAATTGTTTTTATAGCAGGACTAACTCAAAACGGCGAGTAATGGCCTAGTTAGTCATTATGCAATCAATTTCCTGCTACTCATGACATGTACCTTTTTTTGATCGGTGGAATATTGCTTCGACGTCAGCATGTTCAAACACCGACAGGTAGTAACGATTTTTTTTTAATTAGTATACATTCAGTAAATGAAATTGATAATACTTTTGGCTGAAGGCAAAGAATAGATCATGAAAAAAATCTGAACCTCAGAAATATTCCTGTAGAACCACAGTATGTGGAAAATTATAGAACTGTGGATTTTTTTGAGCGGGTAGAATCATTTGGGCCGGTTGTGAAACTATTATATTATATTAAAAGTTCATATATTCCGATATAGTTACATTGATTTCGATGCTTCTTTTACGTTCATGCTATATAAGTTCTCCACACGTTGTGTGCCAGTGCGTATCTTAACACTTAGAACAACATTACTTGTCGTGGTTATTGCATCGCTGCAGTCAAATCTTGCCCATATTTTATGACATAGCTCCAAGTATATAGTGACAACTGTACTGCCTTATTAAGCGTTTGAAGTCTTCCCCCAGTATTCTGTAGACCCCCTTTATGCAGTTGAAACGGGGAGGGGTGATGAATAAATCTGAACAAAACTCACAGTCGGCGTTAAAACCGATTAATGTCCACATAGCACGCCATGTTGCGGCTGTAATAAAAAATTAGGTAACGTTAACGAATCTCTTTACAGTTTCTATGTCTATTTGATTCGAGTTAGTCAATAATATGCAGCTATTGCTATTTGTACGTTTGATGCAGAATTGACACTAACATTAAAAAAGTGCTGTGGTTTATAAACTAACTAAAGATGTATAACGTGTTACATGAACATAACGTGTCATTCTAATTCTAAGCCTAATTTATAAATGCGTTGTTTGTTTGCTTTTTACGCTGTAACTACTGAACTGATAATGATGAAGTTTTATATATACGTTGTGATAGGTACAAGTCTTCGAGAAAAACAGTACAGTCTTAATGGTGGTAGAGCCACGCTGAAGCTATTACTGGTTTCAGCATGAATGGGTCGGCTCGTCCGGCGTAGTACCACCCTCTCATAGAAAACCGACGTGAAGTAACAGTGCTTGCATTGTTGCGTTTCGTTCGGTCCTCTCCCTCTCCCTCCTCTAACCCTTCCCCCAAATGGTGACAACGTACTGGCGACCCCTCTGGTGTTGTTAGTGTCCATGGACGGGGGTGATCACTTAACATCAGGTGACCCACCTGTTCGTTTGCCAACTATGAGATAAAAAAAAAGTTTCTGATGAATGTGTCAAATTTACATTGTTGCGGGCCAAAACGCGGGGAAAGGTTAGTCATATAAAAATATAAACGCAGATGAAGTCATGAGTCATCATTACACATTATATTGTACTTATCTGTTTATGTTAAGTTGTTCTTTCCACCCTTAACTACCTTTGATTTTCATTCTGAATCATACTCCTTGATCCAAGAAATTGCTGCCACCATTAAATCCTTCTTACTAAGTTTTACTTACTTAGTACTTAGAAAGTTTAAACAAAAAAAGTATTATTAATATTGATATAACATAATTAAAATATATTTCTAAATATGAAATATATATATCGATATGAACAATGTTAGAAGGTTTGCGTACTCAGTAGAGACACCGCGTGAATATATACACACTGAGGAATTTTTATATTCACTTACAGAACGGTTTGAACGAAACCTTTGAAATTGTTTCAGCGACAACCCTAAACACAAGTCCGTGTTTATGTTTGTTGCCGTCCCTATTAAATAGTTGCTGCGGCGCGGTGAGGACATTGCGTTGAAAGTTTCTTACTTTATAACTTGAATAAAATAACTATAAGCTATCTCAGTAAACGAAACTAATAAGGATGTTTTATAAACAGATTTATACTTTTTTTCGTTGTCCTCTTTTGTATCCTACACGTTTGCATGAATCATCTCACACTGATAACTTATAAGGTTATAAGGAACGTAATTTGTTCTATAGGTGGTAGAGCCACGCTGAAGCTATTACTGGTTTCAGCATGCATGGGTTGGCTCGCCCGGGGTAGTGCCACCCTCTCGCAGAAAACCGACGTGAAGTAACAGTGCTTGCATTGTTGCATGTCCACATAACCATTTAGAACCAAGCGAGATTGTGGTCAAGGGCTAAAACTTATAAAGTATCTTCAAAAAAAACACTTTTTTTAACTTAGGTTAGCTCAGATAGGTCGCGAATTGCATGAAAAGGCAACAGCCAAGCCGAGGTGTGCCGTGCACCCTTGAGCTGCTTCCCCAAAACAAAATCGGCTGAGTGCCTTAAGCGCTGGCCTTAGTAGTCCGGTGAAGCTGTTATGACCTTGCTAGGTCAATAGCGTAGTCAGTTCGAGAAGAAAAAAAAAATTGACACGCTTAGAACATTCCAGAAAATACTCGATTATAAAACGTGAACAGTTTATTACGGATAATCGTGAAGCCAACTTGTGTCCGAATACATTTTATTGCTATAGCTATTAACTGTCATATAATTGCTTTCCAATATCGCTCGAACATGATTCCGTAGGAGATAACCGATTCTCATAAAAAGTTAATACGCATTCCGAATTATGTCACTTTATCGACAGTAAAAGAATACGAGGTTTGACAGTTTTATTAGAAACAACTAGCTGATGCTCGCGATTCCGTAGTTCTGAAAATGTTTATTATTCCCTGGGATTGATCATAAGCTCAATTTTTTTCAAACTTTATAAGTTTTTTTTTAAGGCAAAAACATTTACAACACTTTGAGCATCACTGTCGTGATGCCGATTTTGTAGAGCGTGTTCCAATCAAGAGCATAACTTGTGACTAAATCGATCAGTTCTTTTAAAAAAGTGTGTGTGTGTGTACTTATGTACACACGTTAGAAGTTATACTTTGGCGTAACAAAAGAAAAATCTTTTCAATTTTTTTTTATTTTCGACACTAACAATAGAAAAAAGGTATTTAATACATTGAAAGTTTTAATAGAAAGAAATACAAACAACAAATATAAAGAAACAAAATGTTGACTATAGCTAACTTCAGGGTGTCGATTTTCGTGACGGTGTGCGCGCGCATCGTAATAACTTCAGGGTGTCCGTTTTTCGCGACGGTGTGTGCGTACATCGTAAATATTTACTCTCATCATTTTTCCCTAACGCGCCAAAAGAAGTATAACTTCAAAAAGTATACGGTTTACAGTTTATTGCATTAGTGCGTTATTTGAACGTGCATTGAAAGCGAGACGTAGCGAATGGGACTTACAGTAAGTAACTATTTTCTTGGAGTCGGTTAAAACAGGTGGATTGAATCGGTCAGTGCTGAGCATGTTCGAACACAGCGTTGATTGATATAGATTTGAATCTCTATAATATTGCCCATAAAATCGTATTGAAACCATAACCGATGCACTTAAGAGTCGGTTCTTTCTAACCGAATTCGAAAAAAGCGGAGGTTACTACGTTCGGTTGTGTGTATTTTTTTTAATGTATGTTAATCGATATCTCCGTCAATTATGAACCGATTTTAATGATTCTTTTTTTATTTGAATCGATTATATCAGAGGTGGTCCCATATAAATTTGAAGAAAATATTCAACCCCTAAGGGGGTGAAAAATCATTTATTTGATTTTGACCCACTTCATATTTACGTATTTTCGTGAAATTGGAACCGATTTATTATACCCATTAGAAACCAGATATATTTATGAACTGTAAAAATGGAGAAATAAAAAAAAAAATAAAAAAAAATAAACCGCCTTCGATGAGAAACACAAGTAAGGCACTAAAAAGCGAAAAATAACCGAATAATTAAATTGACCAAATTAAATAAAAAATATTGATATTCGCGCTACCGAATAATATATTTGACGTCGATGCCAACGTACATTTCAAATTTGTTGCAGGTAATAAAATATGTATACTATACAGATATCCATCATGAGACACCAGAGTGGACCAAAACTTTGTATGTAGATGATATGAATTTAGGTTGGCATTGACTTCAAATATATTATTCGGTAGCGCGAATATCAATATTTTTTATTTAATTATTCAGTTATTTTTCGCTTCTTAGTGCCTTATTTGTGTTTCACATCGAAGGCGGTTTATTTATTTTTTTGGAAAATCTTTTTATTTGCTTTAGTGTGTTACCGTTTCTGACCACATTGTCACTTGACAACAATTGAGATTTTTGCGACACTAAAATCCATAATCAATCATTACTTTTTACATTCTCCCATTACGCTAAATCTAGCCTCGTAAGACCTAATGTATAATTTATTGTACATACTAGCATGTAACGCTCAGGCTCAAGTTAGAAAAAAAATCATCTAGAAGTCCAGTGTATGATGTACGTTTAAGTTTTATAGATTTTTCTTTTAGAGTTTCGCACCAACTGTATTGTTACTTAATCTTATGATTAATGTCCTATCATTACATAGTATAAAACAAAGTCCCTTACCGCGTCTGTCTGTCTGTCTGTTCGCGATAAACTCAAAAACTACTGAACGGATTTTTATGCGTTTTCAGTGGATAAATTGATTCACGAGGAAGGTTTGGTATATAATTTGTCAAGGATATATTAATAATCAGGGCGGGACAACGTCTGCCGGGCTCGCTAGTTATTCAATAAAGCATTGTCTAAAAATATTTTTTCATTTAAAACCCAGGATCATCTAAACGCCTGTGCGTTCAAATGAAGAAAAGAAAAAAAGTGTTGGTTGAGTTTTTCATTAAAGAAAAAGACTAAAATGCGCGGAGGCTATAAAATATATTGCACAACATACTGAACACTACGTTTTAACTCATCTCGGTCATTTTAGCTTGGGCTTTAGAAAGCTAGAGTTTCATTTTTTGTTTTATTAACGGAACCTTCTATTTAAATTTTACACAATCTTTCTTACATCTGTCATTTTGAAACAGATATCTCTGAAACTATTACTTACAACTCTACAGTTAATACGATCTTCAAATTATCATAAGTGTAGGTAGATAGGAAGTGTATAACATACTCTCCCGTGCGGAATCATCGCCGACAAGGACAAACACCCGGTCAATAGTCACGTACGGCGTGTCTACGTAATTTTACTATGCTGTAAATGTACAGTGCGACAACGTACTCGAAATAAATTTAGTGGACTGTAATCACGTTCTTTGTGGAATATACTAAAGAAATAAATGTTCCGAGCATTTAAAGAGATTTATAGTTCATTAGCTAGTACTCACGACTTTGTTTACGTGAGAATGGTTTTTTTTTTCATGGAACCGATGTGTTTATCTATATTATTTTTACTTAGATTAATTATGGGTTGTTTTTTGTTTCCAAAATATATTTACCCTATATGTTTGCAACATATTTTTTCTTTTCAACACATCATACCAAGGAAAGCAACGACAACAAAACTATTAAAGCAAGAATATAGAATCAGATTTTCGCCCAGACACCAACGTTCATGAGATCATAAATTACATTAGGTTTTTCCGATACCGGACATGCCAACATTTTGTTACATATACCATATTATCAAGAGCCAATAGTTAATTTTGGCTAGATAAACACTACTTTATTAATTTATTATGTATGAAACAATAAATAATTCATTAGTAAGACAGGTTCAATTTTCTTTTTCCTGAAATAACTAAGTAATAAATAGAAACACGTGGAATATTCACATGATTGCAGTCCACAAGGATTTGACAAATCATACATGTATTGACTTTTGAATTACCTTATAAGGTTTATACAATTTTTGAGATAGAGAACAATATAAATTGATGTACTTACTGTACATTGATTGTCTTGCGGTAACACGGAACATCACTTGAGACCATAGAATATTGTTCTAGATTCAAGTGTATATGGAAGCCCTCGAAAATAATACGATAGATAGATTATATTATTTATAGATGTTTAATAAGATGCAAATACAATGACCAATAATTTAACTATATACATGAAATATCTTTTCTTTGGGCTAATCTCTGAAAATTGCAAAAGAAAAAAATAATTGTTTAACCGTATGCCTGTGGCTACTTTTCACCATCGTACCGCTCGTTATCGGGAGGGAATTCATCCTCACACACTGAAATCGAAATGGTCTCGGACGGTCTGGTTCCAGAGGAGTTTTCTCCCACGCACGCTCCGGTTGTGTAATGAGCTGCTGAGGTTTTTCCTAGGGGCTACAGTATAGGATTCTTCAAGGGGAAAGTGAATACAATATTGAAGGGATGGTAACGTGCGTGTGACACCGCTGATGTTGCAAGCGTCCATAGGCTGCGGTGACTGCTTAACTTCAGGCGGCCCGCAGGCTTGTTTGCCACCATCGTAGTATAAAAAAAAAATTCTTTTTTTAAATTTGATACCACTTAATAGAAGTTCAGAGGCGGTAAAGCCATCTACTTTATCACTTTGGAGTTGAAAATCTACCTATACCAAACACCTATTGGTGGAGTTCAAGAAGGTGGTAGAGCCACGCTGAAACTATTACTGGTTTCAGCATGAATGGGTCGGCTCGCCCGGGGTAGTACCACCCTCTCATAGAAAATCGACGTGAAGTAACAGTGCTTGCATTGTTGCGTTTCGTTCGGTCAATGAGAATGCCGGATAACCCACCTCCCCTCCCCCCCTCCCCCTCCCTCCTTCCCCACTCCCCTCCCCCAAATCAGGGTAGCATCATACTTGCGACTCTTCTGGTGTTGCATGCGGTGCATGCGGTGATCACTTAACATCAGGTGACCAACCTGTTCGTTTGCATTGTATGATATAAAAAAAGAGAAAAAGGTGTGCCTATACAAATAAAATTATGCAGGTCTGACGTATGAGTGTCACGTAATTACTACTGGGTAGATTTCTATCAAGTTGTGTTAGTTTTTATTCTCAATCACTTAGTTCTTGTCTAGAAAAATGTCACGATGTCTCCGTTTAATATTAAGTTATCCAAGTTTAAGTTAAGTTTACATTTTTATAAACAATACACGTTCAGTGATTGCGAAGTGCCGCAAGCGGTGTGGTCGGTATGAGCAGGTGAGGACGAGTAACAAGGATAACAATGTTTGCAGAGTAATCTTGTAAACAAAGTATATTTTGCTTTCAATGTTTTTGTTTTATCCCTTATAAATAAAATATATGTTTAAAATTATAAAAAAGAAAGACGAAGTTGCAGGTATCAGCTTGTTTTAAATATATCGAAACCGGTGCTGATCTATAGATACGATAGAATTGTTGAAGAAAACATTCAAATTCTGGTTCTTTTTTATTTTAATAAGTCCTTCACAATTAATTTGTTTTGAAGGAATTTCATACACATTTAAATAACGTAAGATGTTTGTACTGCGAATAAATGTGATAATTTTAAATTAAATCAGACAATTATTACCCCGATCGTGAGAAACGTGGGTGCAGATAATCTCCCTTTCAAAGTAAGAAGCTAAACTGGAAGTCTTAATCTGGCTATAGTTCGATTTAAATTACGGCAAAGCCTGCAATCAGGGCCTTTGGAGCTAGCCACCGCTTACCGTCCCGTCCTACAGTAAAATATTGTAGGCTATACCTGAACGGTAAGCTAGACTCTATAGTTCAAGTTATAAGCGCAAGCGATCTTTTAACAATAAAATACTATTTAAAACACACTTGAAACTGATGTAAAATTATTCTTCTTCATAATAAAAACTTTAGAGAACGACGGATTAAACTGATCCAAATATGAATAAATACAAAACGAAATGACATGATACTGAGCTCAAAGTTTTTTCCGTAATTAGCAGCAGCTTGCGACTTCTTCTGCATTTGTTTCTTTATATAAGTATTATATTTGTGATATATTACACGGTTATTTACGCGGAATCCTTTCTTTTTTCTTGTAAGATCAAGTAGTAAAAGTCTTGTCATATTCGGTTCAACGGTTTCATAGATTAGCTGAAACACATAGACAGACAATGTTAAAAATGTTTTTGGAGTGAAACTTCTTTAGGCGCATGAGGGTAAAATTTTTACAGATGTAAAGTCACGCAGGTATGCAACGGAAGTGACGTCATTTGCAGTAACCGCAGATTTTTCATCTATTTTTCAAGTCTTGGAAATCTATAGTTTTAGATTTGTATAAATATAAACAAGACTTATAAATTAGTTCGCCAAAGAAGTTTCACTTCTGACATGTGTACTTTGTACGCACGCACTTTTGTCTATATGTTCCGCATATCTGTTAAATAAAACGCTGTTATCCTGTCATTATAAACATATCTTAGTTTTATTTTTAGTGTTCTATTCTGAAAAAGATATGTTAACCCATTCATTTTATATACCGAAATATAACAATTGAGCTGATAATTTTGTATAAATCACGCTTTATATGAAGAATACAATTTCGAGGTTTTTTAATGAACATAATAATGTATTTCTTTAGTCCTTTATCACCTTCTTCTTCATTTAATTCATCATATAATTCATCATAATTCATCTTCATTTAATTAATTCTTGCTGGGACCAATTAAACCAGCTTCTTTTTAAACAATGCCTCCAAGTAGTTAATTGGTAACGCGACCTCATTTTGCTAGTAGGATTACTAACAGAATCTCTATGGTTTTTGATCAATCAACCTCCACAATCTTGCGATAGACATATTCAATTTTGTATATGAAATTTTTTTTACTAAAGACAATAGCGCAACGTAAATAAAGGCACCTGGTGACTTACGTAAAGTTTAGTTCAAATCTAAGAATCAGCGTGTGACTTAACCCAATCACCATAGGTACGCCTTTCGTCGGCAGCTTCAGCTACGACTAGAGCTTCTAAATCGGCCGATTTATTTGTGTTCCCCACGTTGGCAAGTGTAAAATTTAACTCGGAAACGTTTTAGTGCCCCCATTGAAAGTAGATAAAATAGTTTCGTGTGGAAATACACTTTACTAGCTAAAGGGCTGAGATTGGCTGAGTAGTGTAAGAAGTGTAAGAGTGCTTTTGTCATGTCGACTTTTATTTAGAAAGACATTTTTGCAAGTGCTAATCTTTATTTATCTGTTACTAGCTTTGACTCGTGGATTTACTCGCGTTAATTTAGATTTAATTTATGCCTTGTGAACATATTTTGTAGGTGGTAGAGCCACGCTGAAACTATTACTGGTTTCAGTATGAATGGGTCGGCTCGTCCGGGGCAGTACCACTCTCTCACAGAAAATCGACGTGAAGTAACAGTGCTTGCATTGTTGCGTTTCGTTCGGTCAGCGAGAGCGCCGGATAACCCACCTCCCCCTCCCCCAAACACAGGTTGGCAACGCACTTGCGACTCTTCTAGTGTTGCAAGTGTCTATGGACGGTGGTGATCACTTAACATCAGGTGACCCACCAGTTCGTTTGCCTTCTATGATTTAAAAAAAAACATATGATTAATTTTGTGATAATTGCTTCAGCTGTTAAGGTGTGAAAGCGTAACCAACAAACTCAGCTTCACTTTTATAATATTACCACGGAAATAAGGACCAATAAGGATATAATAATTACGTTTCGTTTTTGGATGCATATAGTAATTGATTAGAATTTAACTTGATATTAACATGGTACTTAAAAGAGGACTGGCTCTCAAGTGGAGTTGTTGAACTCCACCTATAGGTGTTTGGTATTGGTAGACTTTTAAATTTAGAGTGATAAAGCTACGTTACAAAAAACCTTACAACAATGCCTTTCATCACGAAAGAGACGGCTCCTTGTAGGATTCAAATTTTAGGGAATTTTTCTTCTGACAGCAGTTACAAGCATTCATTACCTATGATTAAAAAATGATATATAAAAACTTGTACATATATCATTTTAATGGGTATGCATTCTTATTGACAAAGATGTTTAAGGCCCAATAAGTAAGTTAATCATTTTGTTCAACGTATTTAGAAACAATACACGTAGTACAAAAGCGTATTTGCGAAAAATTGTACCTTAAAATTTAAGTGTCCGAGCGAATTATATAGCTTTTAATATAATACGCTATAGTTTTTAACTGAAAAGACACTAATCCCGGCGTTAATTGGGCATTTCCCAGTTAGTCGGTTCGTGACGTCGCCACCCCATCGGGCGTTCCGTTTCATTTGAACTTCTAACCACAAACGTACCGCTTTTGATATTTGTATTCAAAAATAATATTTTATTTTATAAAAAAATACAAATGGTACTCAATAATTTTATCTATGATTATTAATTAAATATGTCCTTAAGGACATTATGAGATTTCCATGGTATAAATTATGGCGGCTTTTAAATTAGAGAAATATGTACATTATTTTGCACAGATAAACATTCGTACGTACATTTTAAATATTTCTAAAATGCAAACAATCACGCATACTGTGTCTACGATAAAAATCATTCCTAAAACTCAGAATATACGTTAATGTATTCTCGACGCGTCGAACGATACCCGGTAAAATCCGGTTAAGGTGTAGGCAGATATGCTCCGGTTAATCTCGCTCCTCTTTGATTTATTATAGTGACATTCTTTCGTTATACTCCCAAGATGGCTACGTAATTAATTCGGGGTAATTAATCATTTTTTTTCTCTCTGAAAACCGTGGATTAACGTGTTCTACCGGTTTGTGATGGTTTTTCGTGTTAGATAATTTTTCTGTACCAACGATCTTGATTAACATAATTATTAAATTTCAGGTTTTTTTTTCATAAAAGAGAACCTTTAATATCTGAAACTATGATACGATTGTATATATATTTATAACTTTTTTCACGATTTCGCAGATGATTGCTATTGTTTCTCATATTTTGGGGTGTAAGGGGTGTCGAATAACATCTTAAGACTAGAGACACCCAAGCCAACCTCACCTGCACGTGGTGCACCCTGCTGAATAACGAACGAGGCAATGGCGAAAGCGGGGTGGTAGGCAGTCTGACTGGGTCGCAACCACCATGTATATGGCGAAAAAGCCCGTCATAGCGATTCGCTTCTGCGGGTCGCGTTTCGGGATCAGCCTGTGCATATTCAGCTTTTCGCAGGCCGGCAAGACAGCGGCGACCGGTGATGGATAAAGTGTCACTCGGTGGTCGCCATTGTTTTTGGATTGTACTGTACTTACCATCAGGCAAAGTGCAGTCATATTGTCGTACTACTATAAAAAAAAATTGCGTAAAATTAAAACTGATAAAGCTGATTTATCTATATAAATCTACTGCCGAATACATGTAAGCACATCACTTCAGAATGACTGCAAATGCGATTGCTGGCTCTAAAAAAGTTGCGAATGAAAATGATTATTCATTTTTGTTATGTTTGTAATTGTCGAGACAACGTTTGTATGAAAAAAGACGTTTCAAAATGCTTGAAAAATTGAAAAGAGTGGGTTTGAGAAATTATCATATAAAAAGTGACTGAGTCAGTGAAACAGAAAGCAATAGGGTGATCTTCAAAAATATTAATATAATTGACAGATTGACGTTCATCTGCAACTTTATTTCATTGTGTGTTAATCTAGTGAGGGAATATTTTCAGTGTCACTATCGCGCTAATCCGTTAGAGTTACACACATATAATGTTTGGTTCCATCATTTATAAATACACAAATGCAGACAAAGTCACAGGCTGCTCTTAGTTTGTTCAACAAATAAACTTTCACCATTTATACAGTCTTGTTTTTGTTTTTCTTTATTAATAATTTTATTTATTACTACCTGTACCCGCAGCTCCGCACGCGTTTTTGTTTTAAATCGTATTAAAGAATTATAGAATTGTGACACCATGTACAATTACAGAAACGCTCTTTAAAGACAATTGTAAGTACGACGCGCACGCCACTAAAAGTAACATATAACGTGTACAGTAGATATATAAATACAAAAAGCGTGCCAAATGAGGTTTATCATCAGCAACACATTTGGAACCTTAACCCACCATATACCTACCGCAGTACTCACTTACACTGTGTAAGGAGCTAACGAAACGATAACTTAAAATATTATTATTATTTACTTTATATTTAATATACATTGCCATTATTATAATTAATATTATGTGATTATACAAAAAATATACGCTTGTCTGTTCCGCAAAAAATTGTATTATGGAACACTTTACGTAATACGTTTATAATCTAAGATATTTTTAGGAAGACCTCTATATCATTAATATTATTAATAACTAGCTGTTACCCGCGGCTCCGCACGCGCTTTTTAAAAAATGTATTAAAGAAATGGAAAATTGTGAGTGGGTGTGTACATTACAGAAAAGTTTTTTCAAAAACATTTGTAACTACGACACTCACGCCAACTGTAACATGTAACGTGTACATTAGATATATGAATACAAATAGTATATCGAGTGGGATGGGATATATCATCAGCAACATAACTGGAACTTCAACCTACTATATACAAAACTCAGTACTCACTAACACTATATAAGAAAATAATGAAAATTATAAGCTATACATTATCGAACAGTATATCTTAAATCTTTTATTTTATAGATAGATATAATATGCCCGTATTGTCGATATACTTAAGTTATACTTATACGTTGCTATAATAACTGAGTTATGTAGAAGCAAACGTGGTAAATAAGACAATATGGCCGCCAAATTGACCAAAAAGATGATATAATTCATATTACATACAAATATATGACTTTCAATTATGTATATTTATTCTTGGAGTCAGTAAGGCACACGTCTCACGTCATCAATTTCACATGGACTAATACATACGTAGCAGTCAATCACTACATAGTGTACCAATTCAAATAAAAAGAGAATCATTAAAATCGGTTCATAATTAACTAAAATATCGATTAACATGCATGAAAAAAATACATACAACCGAACATAGTAACCTCCTCCTTTTTCGAAGTCGGTTAAAAAAGTCCTCTGTCAGCTTATCTGTTCGCGATAAAGTCAAAAACTACCATTTTCATGCTGTTTTCACCAGTAGATAGAATGATAATTCATGGGGAAGGTTTAGGTATAATTTGTCAAAGTTTTCATTCTATTATCCGGGCGCGACAACGTCTTCCGAGCCCGCTAGTTATCTGCCCGTAAAAGCCCCGTGAAAGTCGGTCCAATCAATTAGGAGATAGTAGGATATTGCGGACAAAGTCTTGAGAAACAAAATAAAATAGTTACTTCTTATAAGGTGAGTTATCTTCCAGTGAAAGTCCCGTGAAAATCAGTTCAAGCATTACGGATATTCCACTGCGGCCGAAGGCGAATAAAAAACCTAAATTACTTTTTATAAGGTCTGCTATCTACCAGTAAATACCCCGTGAAAATAGGTCCAACCATTTTGGAAATAGCCATGCGGACGAAACCGCGGAAAAATAAAATAGAACATGTCAACCGCTATAATTTCGACTATCTGGCAGTAAAAAGTAAAATTCCCGTAAATATAGGTCCAGCCGTTTTGGAGATTACCCGCAACAAACAAACAAACAGAGAAATATACTAATATAAAAATATAGACAAAGTATAAAGAAATTTTTTTTGTTCATTTGTAGCCTTAGCCATTCATCAAAAAGTTGTTATTTTAATTGTACATACATAAACTTTATTTTTATAATACGTAATAGAGAACAAATAAAAAATTAGAAATAAAAGTAGTATAAACTTTTTCCATAGGAAAACAAAATAAACTTCGAAAATGTTTGCGATAGAAACTTACCACGTTACCATGGCAACGTATATAATACTAACGCTAACGAAATCTTTATTTGAACAATTTTGTTTTATGATTATGAAGACTAAGAAAATAATAATGATGGTTAAAATAATGTACGACATATTATATAGAAGATTTGGCGCTTATGCCTTTATTGTAACTTAGACATGGAATAAAATTGATTAAAGGATATATAAGAAATACCTATATTGACAACTTCAGAATTGGCAGTATGGATTAATTCCTTCGCCTGTCCTATTGAACGAATATTATTACTACTACTAACGAAATCTCTCAAAAGGAAAAAAGTGCCCGATTTTGAAACGTTCTTCATTGGTGCTCTGCTTCTATTGGTCTTAGCGTGATGATATATAGCCTGTAGCCTTCCTCGATAAATGAGTTATTTAAAACCGAAGGATTTTCTCAAATCGGACTGGTAGTTCCTGAGATTATTAATTACTTTTTTAAGGTCTGTTATCTACCAGTAAATACCCCGTGAAAATCGGCCCAAAGTAATGACAATTACAGAAACGCTCTTTAAAGACAATTGTAAGTACGACGCGCACGCCACTAAAAGTAACATATAACGTGTACAGTAGATATATAAATACAAAAAGCGTGCCAAATGAGGTTTATCATCAGCAACACATTTGGAACCTTAACCCACCATATACCTACCGCAGTACTCACTTACACTGTGTAAGGAGCTAACGAAACGATAACTTAAAATATTATTATTATTTACTTTATATTTAATATACATTGCCATTATTATAATTAATATTATGTGATTATACAAAAAATATACGCTTGTCTGTTCCGCAAAAAATTGTATTATGGAACACTTTACGTAATACGTTTATAATCTAAGATATTTTTAGGAAGACCTCTATATCATTAATATTATTAATAACTAGCTGTTACCCGCGGCTCCGCACGCGCTTTTTAAAAAATGTATTAAAGAAATGGAAAATTGTGAGTGGGTGTGTACATTACAGAAAAGTTTTTTCAAAAACATTTGTAACTACGACACTCACGCTAACTATAACATGTAACCTCGTATCGCCCTCAACGCTACGGTACGCTGCGCGGCTCGCAGCGCGCGGATGTTGGTGGCGCTGAGGGCGTCGACCCACAACGGTGCCTCGTAGGCGGCCATGGACCTGATGACCCCCATATAGAGGCGACGGCCCTATAGCCTTCCTCGATAAATGAGCTATCTAAAACCGAAAGATTTTCTCAAATCGGAATGGTAGTTCCTGAGATCATAGCGTTCAACCAAACAAACAAACAAACAAACAAACTCTTCAGCTTTATATATTAGTATAGATTATAATTTCGAATTACTAAGATATTTTTAGGAAGACCTCTATATCATTAATATTATTAATAATTATAATGTCGAATTATAAACAATAAGCTCATAATTATTTCTCTTATTAAAAATAAAGAATGAGTTGAAATCTTGCTAAATTTCATGCAGACAAAGTCGCGGGTAGCAGCTACTCTAAAATAGAATAACCTCAATTACATTTTATTAGGTTCGCTATCTACCCGTGAAAATCGATGTAATCGTTTTGGTGACAGCACAGCGGGCGAAGCCACGGTTAACAGCTAGTCTAAATTAAAACAAATAAAATTACTTTTTATAAGGCCCGCTATCTGCCAGTAAAAGTCCCATGAAAATCAGTCTAACCGTTTTGGAGAAAGCACTGTGTGCGAAGCCACGGTTAACAGCTAGTATAAACTAAAATTGCCTAAATTACTTTTTGTAAAGGCAGCTATCTACCAGTGAAAGTTATCTGAAGATCGATCGAAGCGTTTTGAAGATGTTTTGATGATTTGATTATTGTGCGGGCGAAGCCACGGTTAACAGCTAGTATAAACTAAAATTGCTTATATTACTTTTTATAAGGTCAGCTATCTGTCAGTGACAGTTTTGTGAAGATCGGTTGAACTGTTTTGAAGATAGTAATGCGGGCGAAGCCACGGTTAACAGCTAGACTAAATTAAAATAGACTAAATTACTTGAAATGACGTCCGCTATCTGCTAGTGAAAGTTTGGTGAAAATCGGTCCAATTGTTTTAGAGATAGTATTGCAGACGAAGCCGCGGTTAATACCTAGTCTAATTTATTTAAGTTTTCTTTTCGCTTATATTTTTTATATTCGCTAAGCTACAAATTATCCAAAACAGTAAATAGACAATTTTGCTTCTCTGATAATAAAAAATATTTGATGCTGCAATATCCATCTGACCGCGCACTGAGTGTGCCAGTTGATCCGGCACGGAGGTAATGACTACCACGTTTCGGTCCAAGTATTGATTTATTAACGTTTAGCTCCTATTAGCTAGGCAGAGAGCACTTATCTTTGTTGCCAGTCGGCACCCGACCCGGCTACCATTACATGAGAATATATATTGTTACTACCCATATATGTACCTTAATATTTTGCTCTATATATATAACTTTCACATATTCCTTTGTTCTGAGTATCTGGCCTTTATAATAAAAAAAAAACAAACCAAAAGGATAACTTTGTTCTCCGTGAGATTCTTGAAGTTTAAAGACTTATTGCCTCAAAAACGTCGCGTAAAACTGAAACTCTTATCAACACAAAGATTTCTATGGTCTCATAGAATTATAGAAGAATTGGTTTTCCAATTAATAAGTAGTTTAATTCGTAAGATTCCATGGTTTTGCCAATTCCGCATACTTACGCCTGTTGTTATTTTGGCGTCAGCCACAAAGCCAGATTAAAAAACAAAATAGGTTTAACCCCACATAAAGATACATAACTGCATGCTAATGTCCAGTTTATTGGTCGATGATTGAAACACATAAATACTATACCTATAGTGTATTTGGTGTATTTACCGAACTGTACATAGATAGATCTACAATTAATCGCCGGTCACCGCTGTCAGGTCCATCTGCAACTGTTTTGTCGGGTTCGCTCTGACAGATTCTGAAAGGCGACAACCCAAAAAAATCACCGTGATTTATTTATATGCATGGCACTGTATTTATGGCAGTTATGGTCCTGTCTGATAAAGATTCCTACCTCCCTATTGGATGCTACGACATCTGCGTACACCTTACTGTATGTATTGATTGATAACGGAACGCAACATAACATATGAGAATCCAAGCAAATAGGGAACCTAAATTTAAACAGAACTCGAAACGAGCTCGTAAGGTAGCATACAGTTGCGATCGGAACACATTTGAATATCGTCGAAAGTAATAACACGTTAGTTAGGGAATCGGAAGAACCGTTCGCTGAGGCTTTAATCCTTACATCGGTAATATTATGCGCGTCACGACTGCGGCCCGGTTACGAGCGCTGCCGATTGCGCCGGCCTCACCCGCTCACCGGTTAAGCTTCACCTTTGATGGGTTAACCGTAAACTCACCATTGTTATTATAATTAACATTGTTACATATTAATACTCTTGCCTGGTTCATTTAAGTATACTAATTATGTTTTTACGTTTTTACATTGTTATAGTGTTTTTTGTCAAAAAGTGTATCTACTACTATCAAATTAATTAAATTTTCAAATTATTGGAATACTGTTTGAAGTGAAACTTCTTTAGGCGCATGAGGGTAAAATTTTTACGGATGTGACGTCACGCAGGTATGCAACGGAAGTGACGTCATTTACAGTAAACGCAGATTAAATAAATAAAAAAAATCGGTTGACAAACAAAGGATCAATAGGTACTGAATTGTTTTCTTTTCACATATTTAATTATAAACGTTTTATAGACAGGTAATATATAGAAATAGATAGAGGTTGTTCCGATAAGAGAGATGTTTTGTGTTTCTTTTTTTTTTCTGCCGGCCTTAAAATTGTATGGTATTTATATCTCTTTAAAACACATAGACCTACACATACTATATTTGTGTAGGTGGTAGAATCACGCTGAAGCTATTACTGGTTTCAGCATGAATGGGTCGGCTCGCCCGGGATAGTACCACCCTCTCACAGAAACACCGACGTGAAGTAACAGTGCTTGCATTGTTGCGTTTCGTTTGGTCAGTGAGAGCGCCAGATTCGCACCTCCTTCCCCCTCCCCGATTCCTCACTCCCCTCTCCCTCAAACACAGGCTGGCAATGCACTTGCGAGTCCCCCGGTGTTGCAAGTATATCTATAGACGGTGGTGATCAAAACATTCACCGACAAAACCACACAAAAATAACCATACATTGAACCACTCTTTGATTCACAAAGTATTTTATTATCCGTGAGATTGTAATTATAATTGTTGCTAGTAAGGTATATGAGCCAATCCTAAGATTAACTATTTAACAGATTTAAAGGCTGATTAAACTGAGAAATAAACGATCTGAAGCTCCAAAATTTTCAACTAAACATCTCCCCGAGCACGAAATAGAGTAGAAGTGCCCATGAAAGAAGATTGTGTTTACATCACGTATTTTCTCGTCGTAAAATGTATAAATTACGTGGAAAATTCTTCTTAAACTTCAGTGTCAAAATAAATTTTTGTAATAAAAAAGTTATGCTCCAAAATTAAGGTACTAACCGTGACTTTTACTGGCAATATTTCGCCCCCGCTTTTTAACCGTCTCGGGTTATGAAATAACTTCATTTAATAACTTGGTAAATATCATACATAAACTATGAGGATAATGCCAATATTTGTAGAGAATTTCATACACGATCGTCAGATTTTAAACTAGAGTTTTACAATGTAATGCATATTTATACCAAGATAGAACTAAAAAGTTCGCAACTTATTATCTCTGCCGTACCGTGAACCTGTGGAACAATCCCCCAGCCAGTGTGTTCCCTCCTTCCTATAATATAGGGTCCTTGAAGCGTAACGTGAAGAGACATTTATGCAGGCCGGCATGACAGCGGCGACCGGCGAGGGATAGCATATCACTCGGTGGTCGCCATTCTTTTTGGATTATACTGTGCTCACCAATAGGCACAGTATAGTCACTTTGCTGTGCTACGATAAAAAAAAGCTGCACCCCGTCCACCGACATAAGTTCGATTTTTTTATATTGAGCCCAAGATTTCAGCTAAAAAAAATCCCACGGCATACCTTACACGGTATGGCTTTATCTACCCTCCTGGCTAGGCATCATTCTTCATGTTAAAAATGTGTCACCAAGCATTTGTAAAGTTTCCGGAAACTACAATTACGAGTTAGATCTTTTTAGAATTAGTGTGATACCATGTAAGGCTTCAATAGTCATTTAAAATCAGGTAAGATTCTGAGCAAACGCTTTAAGGTTAATAGATTGAAACATATAAATAAAATAACAAGAAATTTTATTTTATTCGTTGTACAAATAATTGAGTCATTGACTGATAAAAGAAATGAAATAGAGAAGCTACCTAAAATATACATGAAAAAGGATAGATAAGCCAAGATAAGGCTAAGAGAACTAAGAAATATCTATCTGATGCCAGTCAGTGATAGGATGTTATTCCAGAGGATTGAGCTGAGTCGTCTAGTTAGCTAACACTTGTTTAAGAATACTTGGAGCAGAACATTAAGGTCCAAAATGAACAGAAATAAGTATGGAGATGATATTGTTGCTGTCAAACATTTCATATAATCTTTATTTTTGAACATAGTACATAAATCCGTATTTTACTATCAAGCTTTGCTTTCTAATCGCTTCAACTGTACAAACAGATATATTTAAAACCCAATATTACTACACATATGGACTGATCTAGTCACGATACTAACGCTGAAAATAAATCAAAATTATAAGAGTTTATGAATAATGTACTAAGGCCTCTTAGTGGAGACAACCTCATCAATAATGAAGAAAATGAGAAGGACAGGGTACTTTTAATCAAAAGAATATTGTAGAAGTGATAGTAAAGTTAATTGAATATGTACATCATCAATGCAATACATAACCTTATGCCGGCAACCATGTTTGAAAGCAATTATTAATCAAAATATTCATTTCACTTTTGTTTAAGTATCGATTTTTCAAAAGTCACGAATAAATCCATTGTTAAAAGACCTTGCAAAACGTTACGCGTCTCTAATCTACTAAACCTGAATAAAAGAGTATGTACAATTTACATGCAAAATAAACAATTTTACTAATATAAAACACACTTTCCGATGCTTTGTAGTCATATGCAAACGGAATAAAGTATAACAAAGTAAAGAGAAGAAAAAACATTCTCAACTAAAGGCGGGTGTACGTTGCGATTCAATTTCAACCCTACAAATAAATATCCTTTGATCATACAGATATGAAGTATAGTATTGAAGCTATTTAAAAGAAATGGATTTTCTTTGTTTATTACGATATGTAATTTGCATAGAAATTGTTATTTTATAAGGAATTACGAACGAACTTCGTCCGCGTCCAATTGTTACTTTGGGCTCACTAACACTCAGCGGAGGCTCTTAAAACGAAAAAAGAAACGATTTTAAAATATTCTTCATTGGTGCCCCGTTCCTATGGGTCTTAGCGTGATGACATGTAGCCTACAACCTTCCTCGATAAATGATCTATCTAACAATGAAAGAATTTTTCAAATCGGACCAATCGTTCCTGAGATTAGCGCGTTCAGCCAAACAAATAAGCTTTATAATATTGGTATAGATTACTATTCTTCTTTCGTACTTAATAATACTTACTCATTCAAATTACAATAACTTTTGATAGAGTGAACCGATTTTAATAAAACAAAAATTAAGCTACTCCCAAGAGTTAAGTTAATGTAACTAATATTGCAGATAATGGATTAGTAGTAGTAAAAAGTTTATATTTGAATCATTATTCCAAACAAAATTTAATAGAAACAACATAAAGGATAAATTCATCGTACACGTCTTTCATATTCATGATCCGTGTCATCGAACAGTTAATTAACCCCATATTCTAAAGATCTCGTGTATTTACGTAACAAAGTCAAGAGAAAACCGTAGCGCCCGACTTCGCGGAGATTATTACGGAAATTGCAACGCCGGGGTCGGATGTGTCCCGCGTGCATTGACAGGGTTAATTAACTGCCTGTTTTCATAGAAATTTTAAAGTTTCGATTTCACGATGGTCTTCTAATTTAATTTTAAATTAGGTACTTTATCGTTCACCGGTTTTAATTCGTTTATGTTCAGGGTTAGAATGCCATTTCAAATTCATACATTATCCTACGAGTACATAGGACAGCTTAAATTCTTCTTATCGAGAATTGATCCATCCACGTTGATCCATGTAGATACGAATATTTGTAAATGAGCGAAGCTATTGGTGAAGGAAAATTTTGTGACGAAACCATAACACTGCGGTAGGCCTTCTGATACCTCCTGGTTAGCTTCACATACTAAAAGTTTGTTGCTAAGCACCTATATGTATTTTTCGACAGCTGCCACTTGAGAGCTAATCTTTCTTTAGGTTTAGCAAATTTACCATCTTAAACCATTTGAAATCGTGTTCAAATGCAAACCTACAAAAGAAAAAAAAATCACACGCTAAACAATAAAAACAATCGTAGTTCTTTATTTATATAAGCTTATTGTTTAATCAGTTATAAAAAACTATTGTATGAAAGTTCCATTTCATGAATATATTACTTTAATCTAGTTAGATAAACTAAGTTATTTTTAAACTATGATCTCGCTCTCTAATGTCATAAATTCTATATTATACTGGATCATAAGATCCGTGTATATAACAACTGTTACGTAAGGAACCGTTCACGTGACTAAACTACGGGGCGTGTTCCCTCGCTGACATTAGCATTTACAGTTCGGCTATTCCCGGTAATGCTCGGTTCTCGACGAGCAGCAAATCCGCCCTCGACGCCGATACTCCCGCATCACACGACTCCGTTTGCCCGCACTATTGCATCTCGCTTAGTGTATTTTGTGACTTACACTTTGGTAATTGCTCCAGTTCGAACGGTCTTAGCGTTGTGTTTGATATCCTTAAACCTTCATCAATTAATGGGTTATTTAATGCAAAAAAAAGCCTTGAAAGATTTCTAGATATTATCGTGTTCAAAGGTACAGTTACTTGAGTATAAATATTTGACATATTAAAAGTTAAAATTATCAAGGATCTTATCTAATCTTCATTATGTTTGATTATCCACGATTTTAAATGTTAATTAAAACATTATATAACTCCCAATGTTTATGTAAAGGAGCGCGTACATTAAATTAATTTTCAAAACATAATCACTCTACAATTAATTTCGTTCAATTTACGTAAGATTTCTGACTTACGTTCGAGACCCGAAGTTATGGAACTTTAGCTTAATAATAAAGTTTCCAGAGTGAAATTCAATTAATTTATCGACACGGAACGAATAATGACGCTTAAATAAAGAAGTTTTAATATTCCCCATCACAAAGGCTCCGTCTCGAATGATTAAATTTTCAAAGAGAAACTTACGGTTCTTCATATTTTATAGATATTTTTTACTCTCGAAAGCGGTGATTGATGTTCTGATGTAATATTAATAATTTCAAAACAAATACCACTCTGTTTTAAACCAGATTTTTATATTAAAAGAACACTATAGTTAAAATGTAATTTCTAAAGTACCACCTCGAAAATCCATGTTATTTCAATTAAACAAATCTACATACTTTAATAATGAGACAAAAAAAAATCATCAAATGTTCTAATCACTATTCATCATTAGATTACTTGCAAAAAACTTAAGTCATGGTAGTATACAAAATGTTTACACTTCTAACCACAATAGCACCTGATATTGCTGAAGATAACCAAAAAAACAAAGGGCTGGAATTACACTTAATGCAAAATAGTAACGCAACAAAAACTTGAGTACCTTGTATGATTAAATTCCACGTATTTTGAAATTACTTCCAGTTACAATAACATTGAATGTCAAACGATATAATATATTTTTTATGAAAAAATATCATCTTCCAAAAATATATATTACACTTTAAAAAATAATAACACGACAGAAGAAGACGTCCGTTCCGACCGAATGTCGAGTCTGGAATGACACGCGACATCAGAGGAAATTGGACTGGAAATTGTCCACACGACGTGAACGGACGTTGCGTCATCGAACGTGATACGGAGTAGCCAATCAAAGTGTATTCAATTACAGCTCTCTGGTGGATGATATTCAATTATGGATGAATTTTTAGTTTTATAACAAAGTTTTTGTTTGTAAATTTTTGACTTTTGTACACGTTTTTAAATTAATCACGGGGCAAATACATATGTATGTACTATATACATAATTGATTTTAATGGAAGTCCCTATTATCTTCATATATGCTTTATAGCATGAAACTTATGCTGAATAACGAACGAGGTAATGGCGAAAGCGGGGTGGTAGGGTTTTACAGCCTGACTGGGTCGCAACCACCATGTATATGGCGAAAAAGCCCGTCATAGTGATTCGCTTCTGCGGATCGCGTTTCGGGATCAGCCTGTGCATATCCAGCTTTTCGCAGGCCGGCATGACAGTGGCGACCGGCGATGGATAGGGTGTCACTCGGTGGTCGCCAATGTTTTTGGATTGTACTGTGCTTACTATCAGGCACAGTGCAGTCATTTTGCCGGGTTACAAAAAAAACCGTTTATATGAAATATCGTTGATATGAAGTAATAAATGTCCATTGATTTTAAGCAATCATTGTACACTGTTAATAAGCTACCTTTTTTATGTCATAGGTGGCAAACGAGCATGTGGGTCACCTGATAGTAAGTTATCACCACTGTTATGGACACTAACAACACCAGAGGAGTCGCAAGTGCATTGCCACTCTTTGGCAAGAAGGGTTAGGGGAGGGAGAGGGAGAGGAGAGAGGAAAAGGGGAGGGGAGATAGGCCTCCGGCGCTCTCATTGACCGAACGAAACGCAACAATGCAAGCACTGTTACTTCACGTCGGTTTTCTATGAGAGGGTGGTACTACCCCGGACGAGCCTACCCATTCATGCTGAAACCAGTAGTAGCATCAGCGTGGGTCTATCACCATTAAACTACCTTTGAAAGAACTTACTAACGCCAACTGTTACAATTAAAGAAGCTACTGTTCTTGTAGACTGATTTGTGAGAGACTCCTTCCCTTCCTTTCCTTCCCTTAGGTAAAGCATTATTTTGAATAATTGCTATTTTTCTATGGCTGTTTTTCCTGTCAAAACGTGTAAATTTTTATATGTTATATTAGTAACTGTCCGCGATTTCAATCGCGGTAATTAACATACAAGATACTTAGTAAGAATAAAAAATTGTTTATCGCTAAACGATAATATAACGTCAATTCATTTGAAGAATGTTATATATAATTTTAATTAAACATTGTTATTTGTTTTGTTACAGGTAAGAACAACGAATGAAATGGATTTTAAAAGTTTACTTCGGTGAGACTGAATATTAGTTATTAACACGCTAATGGTTGCATTTACGATTTGATTTTACTCTACGCGATATTCAACTGGAATGCAGATTGTTCTCTTTTCTCTGTCTTTTATGACAAAACTATTCGGGCTTGTTTGGAAAGTTACATATAAATATACGGTAAGACTATCGTCGATAAAAATTTTGCTACACCGTGACTTTATGGAGGCACATCCCAATCAATTATTTCCTCATACTTCGTTCGGATTTATCCGCTCCATTAACATTTATCATAAGTTAATACAAACCTAATGTAATGAATTTCGCTTCTGTACATTACCAATGCAACTAATAGATATGAATAAACCCTGATATATAGATAGATATTGTAATTACTTTATGGAAATATTCATTACACTATAACATTTATGAATGACATCGTAATTTGAAATCGAAGTAAATACCAATGTAATAATTTAGCACACGATATAATTAAATTTTTCATAAATTGTAAATGTAATTGGTCCTCGGGAACTCTGTGGGTGATTTACAAATCGCTGATGTACCTTCTTAATAAGATGCATGGTAATAATATTCCATAAAAAGGCTTAGTACTTCATTATAATATAGCGAAAAGTGAGTGGTTCGATCGATGAAATATCAACTAAACCAACAAAAGTTTTGAAATGCGCGTACTCTCTAATATTATATCGTATCGTAAACGCTACCTGCTGATAGAAAATATCGTGAGGAAACTTATAACTGAGAAATATTCTTTTAGTACCATAGTATGTTGGGAAAATATAGGACTGCGGATTTCTTCTTGGGTTGATGTGTTGTTTACGCCCGTACTTTAACTCGGGAATAGGTTTTTTTTTAAATCTCATAAGTGGCAAACGAACAGGTGGGTGCTGTTAAGTGATCACCACCGTCCATGGACACTAACAACACCAGAGGAGTCGCAAGTGCGTTGCCACCCTTTGGGGGAAGGGAATAGGGGAGGGAGAGGAGAAGAGGGGAGGGGAGGTGCGCCTCCGGCGCTCTCACTGACCGAACGAAACGCAACAATGCAAGCAAGCACTGTTACTTCACGTCGGTTTTCTATGAGAGGGTGGTAGTACCCCGGGCGAGCCGACCCATTCATGCTGAAATCAGTAATAGTTTCAGCGTGGCTCTACCACCAGCAGTGGGATTCTTACAGGCCGGTATAATTATTATCAATTAAAAATAATTTGAAGAGACGATGGCACAATTGATAGTTTGGAACACCGCGTCGACCGACGTAGTTTCCGCATCCTTGCAACTAATGATGAAGGAAAATATAGAGGCACAACCATAGCAAGTAGAAAAAAGCATAGACGCATATACAATTTAGTTAATAGTTAAATACAATAGTAACTACGTAGGCACGTTTGAAAATTGAATCGCAATCGATGTTCATGCAACGTGCTTCACAAACCCCCTTTATTTCATTAAAGAGCCCTCTCCCATAACACTTTAGAAGCACTTTTTACGGCTACGTTGTTGAAGGTTATTATTGAGTTTACTTGAACACACGTCGCCCGTGAGTGCCTTTCGTGACACCTTTATGGGATTCGCCGAAACAACGCCATCGATGTGGGGTTGTTTCTGCGGGATTGTGTGGCGTTAAGTGGTAACTGATTGGCTGCCGGGTATTCTTAAGTGAAGTTACTTTATATTCTTTTTGTGTATATTTGAATACACGTATGATTTTTTTAAAATTTTTTTTCTTTGGTAGAGTCACGCTGAAGCTAATACTAGTTGCGGCATGAAGTATAGTATACTAAGTATATAGTAAACTAAGTATATAGTATACTAAGTATATCTAATGTTAATTACCGCAAATGAAATCGCGGGCAGTTACTAATATTTACAGTTATAAATATAATATAACAGTTATAAAAGTTACAGTTTTGACAGGAAAAACAGCCATAGAAAAATAGCAATTATTCAAAATAATGCTTTACCTAAGGGAAGGAAAGGAAGGGAAGGAGTCTCTCACAAATCAGTCTACAAGAACAGTAGCTTCTTTAATAGTAACCGTTGGCGTTAGTAAGTTCTTTCAAAGGTAGTTTAATGGTGGTAGACCCACGCCTAAGCTATTACTGGTGTCAGCATGAACGGGTCTGCTCGCCCGGGGTAATACCACCCTCTCACAGTAAACCGACGTGAAGTGACAGTGTCTGTATTATTGCGTTTCGTTCGGTCAGTGAGAGCGTCGGGAGCCCACCTCCCGTCTTCCTTTCCCTCTTCCCCCTTTCCCCAATCCTCCCAAATACAGGTTGACAATGCACTTGCGACTCGCCTGGTGTTGATATAGTTTATGGACGGTGGTGATCCCTTAACATCAGGTGACCCGTCTGTTCGTTTGCCTCCAATGATATATAAAAAAACGTTTAAAAAAATCCATACTGTTTATATATGCGCAATTTTCTAGAAAGTACCTAACTGATTTGTATTATTTTAGATGAATATAGTAAGAAAATAAAATGCTAGTAATTGCCCGCGTATTTCTCCATTTATATTTGGGTAGACAATAGACTATTGATACCAGTATTTATCTGTATATGTATGTATATGTATATTATCTGTATCTGTATACGTTTTCTTTTACATCAAAATTGTCATTTAATCTCCATATATTATATAGAAATAATTATGCCAGAAAATTATCAAAAAATATTTAGAAAACGATAAAACATATATATAATCTTTAATATAAAAATCCTTTCACAACCATATAAATCCACAGAAATAGTTGTACAAAAATTTGACAAATGACAAATTTTTTATTCAAATATCTGACCCAAATCTGTGGCGACATTCCTCTAGTATTTGCATAACAAAAGCGTAGATTTCCCACGGACCGTATCGTAGCGTCGGCGGGACGGTCTCGGTCTCAACTCCGTTAATAAAGAAATAAGTCTATTGAGCATTCGGTGCACACCGGAGTTGCACTGCGAAACTCTCACCTATTTCCTGAAAATATGTTTCTTCGAAACTCAGTCTCTCAGTCTCTCAAACTTTTCAACAAACATTAAGTCCTTCGGTTAGATGACTTAATTCGTGGATTCGTGAATGATTATTTAGTGGTAATGCATGAACAATGATAGAATATATAAGATGTTCTATATTATAACCACCTACACGAAAAGAATGCAAATGTTTAATGTGAATGTGTATTTTTTAATACTATAGTAATACATTATTACTAGAATTATCTAAATACATCACGAATATTAACAAATAAGGTAGCGTGATGAATGTCCCGCACATTCATATATATATTTAATCAAGGGGTATGTGAATAATGCTCGAACCGAATCGAATAATGATGTTCAATTTGAAATGAATTTTCGATATATGAGGATTATATGAACTATTCGCATTATTCGAATATTTTTAAAATAAGGAAGAATTATTTTACGAACAGTTATAGGAAAAAATTTACCAATCTTATTTTTTGCATAAAAATTAAATAATTCCAAAAGATAAACAATGAACTTTCTTATTTATTATAAATTTTCAAACTAGTTAAATTAAAATTTCTTTGACTAAAAGATGAATCTACTGAACTAATGTTGTATATTAATAATTATTTAGTACATGATAAATATAGAAATAGTTAAAATCATTAAAATAGTTTGAAATATTGGCATAATTGTAATTATTATAATATAAAACCATTCGAATGGTTCGAATAATTCGAAAAGTTAAAATGTTCGATTACAATTGCGAATCGAATTATTCGATTCAATTCGATATCGAATAAGTCGTGAATTACTCGGAGTATTGTGAATAAGCAAACAACTTCTAACAAATAGCATGCTTACTAAACGTTAACGGTATCATAAATCAAATTTACATAGTTGTCTACCTATTTACACCCCTCGATTTAGTACATATATTAAACTTGTAACATTGCGGCCGATGATAGTTGTATTCTGAACATCGACATAATACAAGGAGCGCAATCTAAAAGAAGACTATCATCTCAGAGTAGTAGAATATGTGTTAAATGTAGTCTGTATATTATGAGAAATATTGATATGCCCAGTATCATCGTTTGGAAAAGTAATATATACAAAATAAAATCAAATGACGAATCCAAAACAAAGTTGTTTTTAATACTACCATTAACTTTTAAAAATGAATTCATCTTTGTACAAAATCATCAACTGTACTAAATATAATTGCTACATCAAGTTGAACTGCATCATTGTAACCGCGGAGATCCAAGTCATAGATTACTTTCATGAGCAAACAAATTTTGATTTTATAACGTATTTTTTAAAATCATCATTTGATGTAAGTTCACCATAAAAATACTAAACATTATAATATTGACGTTGACTTTGGTAATATTGCTTTTCTCTTATTACAACATGAAGCCAAGTGACATGAAGTGAAAGCAGTCTTATAACCTAAACATTTTAACATCCAATAAGACCAAAGAGAATAATAATTATTTCCGTGGTTCAATAAATTTACTAACGATAAACTATTTATCAATTAACTATTAATGTATATTATTAATTTACATATTATATTATTATAGAATTAACCTACAGTTTGACCAGTTGATGTCAAAGGCCACGTAAGGAATGCAACGTCATTCATGTTAAAAATATTGAAAAGGTAATTAATTGGAACGTAAGAGTAAAATGTCTTTTTTTTTATATGTGTGTATATGCTGTGTAAAATACGAGCTGTAGTGTGAGTAATTAATATTTTTATTAATTTAATATGCTTGTAATGCATTTTATATTAAAAAAATAGCTTTCTACACTTCTCCTCCATATAAACTTTAACTATGTCAAATTTCACGTTCATCCGTTAGCGCAATTCGCTTAAAAAGTGGTACAAAGTTTTGGCTTCACGTATTAATATATAAGATTTAACTTTCAGGTACAGGACTAATAATTATGCTCATCACAGAAAAAGTAGTCCAAATTTAAATCTCAGTTCAAAGACTCGAGTAGCATTTAAGTAAATAAAAAATAACCTCTACTATTTTTATTATGGCCTACCTTTACGTAACCATTAAACTCCTTAGACTACGTGACCCGTTTATGCAGTTCGTGTCACGGTCTTACACACATATTTCAAGAAATTCGCCGGCCTAATGGAAAATCCTGGCTGAAACAGTTCAATAACGACGCTATCACCACCGTAAAACGTGTTTTACTGCATCTGGTTATAAAAATACGCCATCATTATACGCTTTATGCCACAATAAAGTTTATAATAAACGGCCGTCAGTAAAAGCCGCGGTTGTAAAAACAAGTAAAGGTTTTAATATCGCGTGCCGGACGACTAATAAATACCACTTATAATTTTTTTTCGTGGTGTCAATTATTTCTTTAAGTTTTGAGCGTTTTTATTGTATTTCTATCCTTTTAGAATAATGACTGTGCCTTAATTCAAACCCCACTGACGTGTTACAGGAAACATGTTATGATGGAATGTATACAATTTTTTGAAAATGTTTTTTTAATTAATCTAACACTAGCTTTTGGTATCAGATTTTGAATATAAAATACATTCCATGTTATTTATTAATAACAGGTGAAAGTTTTTTTAAATATGTAAAATATTTTTTATGTCTATCCATTACAAATAAAAAATCAAAAAGTATAAATAATATATTTATTGATTTTAAATATTCCCGCCAAAATATGTGTGCCTGTCATGTTGTTGGAATGACGTTATTATCTTCAAAATAAAATTTACCAAAGTGTAAATCTTAGAATATTTTTTCGGGAGAAGTGACTTCACGTGCTACGATTGGTTGTTGTTTCGGTCACTTTATAAAGATAATTAATTAATGATATTTAATCTAATTGATTAAAAGATATTTTCATCACGTAAATAACAGTTATAAATGGAACTAATGGTATAACATACGTCAAATACGTAACGTGAACTATTTATAGTTAAACTATATAGTTTTACTTTAATTGCTTTACAATTTTATTATTATGTTAAAAACACTTTTTACCTCTAGTTTTAAAATGTAACATATGATAATAATATCAAATCAAAATATCCTTTATTCAATTTAGGCCCTGAGAAGGCGCTTATGAACGTCAAAGCTACTACCGGTTGAGAAAACAGCCCAGTCATCGAGAAGAACCGGCAAGAAACTTGATCTGGTTTATCTTTTCATGTCATATATCTTTACAGTAGCATAAATATTTACATTCGTTATTAGTAGATGCACAGAGAGGGGCCGTCATTTCCAGACGTCACAATCGTTCACATATTGATCCACCCTACAATAGCCTTTAAATAATAAAACCCGCTTGACATGGTTCTTGAACTCACTATCAGGCAAATCGGTAACGTGTTTTGGTACTTTATTATAAAACCTAACACTATGACCTAAAAAACTGTTTTTGGACTTAGTGAGCCTGAAGCATGGAATTACCAATTTGTTGATATTTCTAGTATTTAATTTAATATGATATTATAATGCGAAAGAATTTCAAACTTAAATACTAAAGCTGTCGATCTGTTTGTCAATACAGTGTTTTTATATTTTGGCAACTTTGTTGGAAGCAGTACACCATATATACACATATAAAAGACACTGTGTCTTTTTGCAGCGTATCGCATTTTATCACCTCTTGCCGTATATTTCTAGATATTTTTATTACTATTTTTGGATTAAGTACTTGACATCAACCTGTAAGAGACCCACTTTGGGTCCATAGGCCTTTCCCCAAAGAAATATATAGGCATGATCACAAGCACCAGCCCATGACGTATTGGCGATTTTTTTTCCGAGAAATCCACGATTCTATATTTTCCGTACAGTGGTACTACAAAGAACATTTCTTAAGGTCAGGTTTTCTCACGATGTTTTCCTACACTGCTGATCAGCTGATAGTGTTTTCAATTTAAACTAGTAAATGTATATGATGACTAGGTAAATGAATGTGTATATTGGGGTTTGAATCTGCGAACATCAGATTGACATTCTAATGGTTAACCCTTTGGACTAACAAGACTCCGTAAGTACTTGCCATGAGATAAAAATGTAAGTAAATATATATGAAGATCTATTTGTGATATACTATAGTTTGGTTCGTTTTTATATTTAGCCACAAAATATATCCCGCAAAAAAATTGCATCACCTTTTCCCGTTTAATCCTAAGCAAATGTGTATATAAAAGGTTTACATGTCCCCCGTCAGGTTGCGATGAAAAATTCATAGGTGAATAATCTCCCGTTTGCCCGGGGACGCCGCTCTGTGCTGCCCTCGATTCAATACTTATTCACAGCCGGGATTTTTCGTTTCTCTTTATTTTACTATATTTCACGTCTTTGCATGTTAGGATAGTTAGATGAGAGTCTGAATCTTAGGATTATTATGGGCAGATATGTAAATAATGTAAATAAAGCCATAACCTTGAAGAACTTTGTTTTTAACCGGAACGAAACATTGTAAGGCTAAAAGGGACCATCAGATTTGATAACTATATAATAATAATCATAAATACAGTGGTACAACAAAATCCCAAGGAGAGTTGATGTCAGGCAGGCGGCCGATCGTAAAAATTAAGCCAAATCATATACCACAACATGAGAAACATGCTGTACCGACCCTACTTATGTGGGATAAGGGTAAGAAGAAGAAGAAGATATGTAAATAATTGACCGAAACAACGATTGGCAGTTTGGGTTGATTATTAAAAAATAATAAATAATTAAAACGATGTGCATTTATTGAAACCAAAGCCTATTGTATTTATCCTAACAAGAAACCCATGCGCGTCAGAAACTTCGTTGCACCGACCGCATTGGTAGCTAGAGCGCTATTGTATCTGTAGGCAGCTAGCTAGAGCGCTATTGTATTTATTATTTCTAAACCGTTTAATCGACTGTTAATTTATTTAAATATAGGTATTTACTAACTGACTTGGGAATATTGAAAATAATGTTATTGTGTATTATAACAACTAAAAGTAAACGCACATGGACGATTACAGTAGATTGTAGTCCCGTGAAGCTGTTAAGACCTTGCTAGGTCAATAGCGTAGTCAGTTCGAAAAAAAATCACAGTAGATATAGTATAAAACTGTATTACAAAATTTTACTTCAACGGAGTAATGACATTCAAAAAAATAACATACGTACTGTTTCCAGTTCTATTTCATAAAGGTCAAACTCCCAAAAAAATTGTACTTAAGTATAAAATATACTCACGTAGTGCAGAGCATGTTAAGAATATGAATCAAGGACCCCTTTTGGTATTAACTTTGAATGTTAAATATTAACGTGATGGCCGAATGAAGAGGCTATCCCAATTACCATAAAGAATGAACGGACATGTTTTGAAAGAAGTCGAAATGATTAAGTCAGTGATAATTTAGCAGCAACGGGCTTGTTTCATATGAGTTGTACTCCAGAAGTTTCGTGGAGTGATAATATAGTATAAAAGCTAAAGATGGATGTCAAACTGGCTGGTTACAAATGCCTGATTTGAAAAACTGTCGCCACGCACTTAAACATGTATTCAGGCAGCTGCACTCGAAAGTCAATTTCCAAAAGTTCAGCGCGTTTATGATTTAAGGCTACAATGTCACAACATCTGGCGTGATTATGGTTATACGCTAGAGTGGTCTATATCGATCACAAATTATATGAAGCGCTTTATATAAAACTAGCTGACCCGTGCGACTTCGTCTGCACCAAATCGGTTATTACCGGTTTCGATTGTACTTTTAAACGCGAAAAATCTAAATACATCTCAAAACCCGATTGCAGCGATATCTACTGTTTCAAATTGTGAATCCCAACTATCCAGGGGCTCACTCAAACATATACTCAGTTGGTATGTGAGAAATATTTTAAAATATGCTTAGAACCCGTTCGCAGCATCACCTACCAGGTCCAATTAAGATAACAAATAACCTACATATAATGCCGATAAATGTCTTCCCAGTACGTTGTCCCAGTAACTTCTGTCCCAATAAGCCTACAACCCGTTCGTAACATCATCTACCGGGTTCAATTAAAATAAAAACTAACCTACGTATATTGGCAGTAATGTAAAAAAAGCTTGAGAGGTCTATGGACCTCCAGTTGGAACGTAGTTCCTTTCCCTTTTTTGTAGGCGTTTACTATACGCTCAGTATAGTTTACATTATAAAATATCAAGTTGATAGAATTAAATTGTAATTTAAACGTTAAAATATATTCATAAAATAAATAATGATAAATTAAACACTGAATGACGTCATAACTATTTTCAACTTGTATTAAAACTTTTTCACACTACATTGTATTAAAGAAAAACATAACTATTAAAAAGATATGAGCAACATGTGTCATCTGTCACTTGCCTGTGACTATTTGTCTAAGAGCTAGGCAACGGTTTCGACAGCGAATTGGCTGCCGGTAAACCTTTACAGGCAAAAATATTGAACTTTATATAATTTTAGAATGTTTTGTTTTTCACTAACTTTTAAACGCTACTAAAACGTGAATTTATTATTGCCAGACATTTTTGATATTAACAATAATGTGCCCGATGCAATTTTTTGTAAATAAAGAAGTATGTTCAAACCATGTTAAGATATCTGTAATTTTATTGAAGTTATATTTCTTTTGGCGCGTTAGGGAAAAATGATGAGAGTAAATTTTTACGATGAACGCGCACACCGTAACAAAAAAATGATGAGAGTAAATTTTTACGTTGCGCGCACACACCGTCACGAAAAACCGACACCCTGAAGTTAGCTATAGTCAACATTTTGTTTCTTTGTATTTGTTGTTTGTATTTCTTTATATTAAAACTTTCATTGTATTAAATACCTTTTTTTTATTGTTAGTGTCGTTTTTTCTACAAACGTAGAATAAGGCGCAAGATAAAATTTTTGAAAAGATTTTTACTTGTTACGCCAAAGAAGTATAACTTCTAATGCGTGTACATAAGTACACACACACACTTTTTTTTAATATTATTTTATTTCAACATAAAAAAGGGTAAATTAAAAATATAATGTATTTTTTTATGTCATAGGAGGCAAACGGACAGGTGGGTCACCTGGTGTTAAGTAATAACTACCGTCCATAGACACTTGCAACACCAGGAGAGTCGTAAGTGCCTTGCCAACCTGTGTTGGAGGGGGAGGAAGCGGAAGGGGAGAGGAGGAAGGGGAAGAGAGGTGGGCCTCTCCGGTGCTCTCACTAATCGAACGAAACGCACTAATGCAAGCATTGTTACTTCCCGTCGGCTTTTTGTTAGAGGGTGGTACTACCCCGGGCGAGCCGACCCATTCATCCTGAAACCAGTAATAGCTTCAGCGTGGCTCTACCCCCTATCAAAACCTATGTATAGAATAACTTAGCTATAGCTCTAGCTTAGCGCAACACTGGCTGTATAATAAAGATAGCCATAATTATGGAAGAGCCTGGTTAACAAAATGAAATATGTTCTTTGCAAGGGAAAAAATAAAATGGTTTGAAATGAATTATTTTGTTTATAAAGAATATCACCAGGCACATTATTGTCAATAACAAAATTGTCTGGCAGTGAAAAATTCATGTTTTTAATAACGTATAAACGTTAAACTTATAAAAGTTACTGACAAAAAATGTTCCTTAAATTATTTATAAATCAAAATGTTGATCTGTAAAGGTGTAGAACGAGAATTTGAGAAAAGTTGGTTCTTTAATATGAAGATATATTATGCCCTTCCAAACACGATTCAGGATACCTGGTAGCCGGTTAACGTTGTATTTTTTAATGCGAATTACACCTTTACAGATCAACATTTTGATTTATAAATAATTTAAGGAACATTTTTTGTCAGTAACTTTTATAAGTTTAACGTTTATACGTTATTAAAAACATGAATTTTTCACTGCCAGACAATTTTGTTATTGACAATAATGTGCCTGGTGATATTCTTTATAAACAAAATAATTCATTTCAAACCATCCTACGCCTACATGACATTACTGTACGTAATTATCGACCACGTATGAAACATTTATGTAGACGAAACTGTCACTTATGTTGTTACATTTATTTCATTGTATAAAAAAATGTTTGCTAAACAAAGGTGACAAGATTTATTTATTTATCTATACTATAATAAAACTGTAACAAAGCCAAATCATTCTTAAATTTTGACTAATAAATTTAAAAAGAAATTCTTTATGCGAAAATATGTAAACTCAGTACTGTCTTTCTAATAATTATGTATATTATGTTGCTGTTCACTCACATCATTGTTTGTTTTCTGAACAAAATGGGTCAATTATACAATTTTAATGGTAATTTCACCACCCCCTAAAAGCGTGATGTTACAAACCATTTATCTACCTCGATAAATATACTACAAATTATAAAAAGATTTTTTCAAAGCCCACGAGTAGTTCCAGGTTATAATAAGAGATCTCATAAGTATTACAGTAATATGTTATATTATGTTATGTTATATACAGTTTATGGTTTTGTATTTTTAAATGTTGACTGAAAATCGAAATTTCGATAGTTTCTTGGAATATTTATTTAACAATAAAAAATATCTATATTATAATAAAACTGTAGCAGGGTCAAATCTGTACAGTAAATATTTTTTGAAAATTTTGACGGGGGTAGGCTATTGTTAAATAAATATTCCAAGAAACTATCGAAATTTCGATTTTCAGTCAACATTTAAAAATACAAAACCATAAACTGTATATAACATAACATAATATAACATATTACTGTAATACTTATGAGATCTCTTATTATAACCTGGAACTACTCGTGGGCTTTGAAAAAATCTTTTTATAATTTGTAGTATATTTATCGAGGTAGATAAATGGTTTGTAACATCACGCTTTTAGGGGGTGGTGAAATTACCATTAAAATTGTATAATTGACCCATTTTGTTCAGAAAACAAACAATGATGTGAGTGAACAGCAACATAATATACATAATTATTAGAAAGACAGTACTGAGTTTACATATTTTCGCATAAAGAATTTCTTTTTAAATTTATTAGTCAAAATTTAAGAATACTTAATTCCTTTAAACTAGTGTTTCGTAATTTTATGTCGGTAAGCACATAAAGCGATATCTATGCAACAGTGCACCCAGGTCAAACAGAATGCGAGTAATATTTGAGGCACAATACGTAATTCTACAGACCTTATACGTGGTTTTAAAGAAAATAATGATATAAATGAAGAATTAAAGATAGCACATCTTCATAAATATTTATAAAATATATAACATAAAGGTGTGAAACGAAAGGCACTGTAATTCCAAGTTAAAATGTTAAATTCTCTCGGTACTTCGTTGCAATTTTCCATATTCATACATTTAAAATATGTTCACGATATAATCTAGTATCTGGCATGTTATTAAAATGCTACGTCTTAACCTAAACCCGGCACGTTTTAGATATAAAGAATCCTTTAGCTCTATTTCTTTCTGCAGTCCCGGAGTATTTTCTAGACATTTCGCGTCGTAAGATTTGTTCCAGTAAATTAGATGAATGGGGAGAGACATAGGTGTACGTGCAGTAGTGGCACCTGCAGTTTTGGCGTTTTATAACTTATGTTCTTTGTTCCTTGGGTACATTTCGCGTAAGATAGATATTCTTACTAATATTGTAAATGCTAATGTGAATTTGTCTGTGACGCTTTAAATATTTAACCGACTATCATGAAATTGATTCGCCCCGGCTTCGTTTCAGACTTAGCAAAACCAGTAATAGTTTCTTAGGTTTTACAATAAAGTCCCAAAACATATTACCGATTTACCGGACTGTAAATTTAAGCGCCATGTCAAACAGGTTTTAGTGTCGAAAGGCTATTATAGAGTGGATCAATATGTGAACGATGGTGATCTCTTGCAATTGACTACTCTCTGTGCGTCCACTAAAAACGGTACTGTAATGTATAATGTATTCGAAATATATTTACACTAAAAAGATGTACCCAATCGAGTTTCTTGCCAGTTCTTCTCGATGACTGGGTTTTTTCCGAACCGGTGGTAGTTTTGACGTTCATAAGCACCTTATTAGGGCCTAAACTGAATAAAGTATTTTTGATTTGATTTGATTCGAATCATTATCATCATCAGCCTGTAAAATGCCCACTGCAGGGTCACATACCTTTTCCACGAGGTACTAACAGCTTTTTATTTAATGAATATGAGATGATACGGTACTTTAATAAAATAACAAAGGTTTAATTTTTTACCTCAACGGCTGCTTGTTTCGGCTGATCTTCGAAACGGTTGAACCGATTTTGACGGGAATTTCATTGACATATAGCAGATGTTATAGTAAGCTATTTTCTATTATTTAGGGTTCCGTTCGGTTAAAAAATATACTTCTTTATAGAGACACAAACGTAGATGAAATCGCGGGTGCTACTATTTATATTATAGATTTGTCAGTTTACTTCTGTTAAATATTTTCAAGGATGTTTAGCCTTTATAAGAAATCGTGATGGTATTTAACTTACATAACACTTTAAATTTTTTAAATCATAACACTTTATCTACCACCAAAATTCTCCGCAATACTGGTTTATCCGTTTAAGATATTTACTCGAACAAACGGCAGATATTTTAATTTTATTGATGAGCGTTATTTACGAATACATACATAATATTTTACAAAAATATTTTAATAATGTGTCTTGTCTCTTTAAATGCAGATGAAGATTACGCTTAATAAGACGATTGGTTCTCGTCTGTAACTATCGAAACAAATTGATAGGTTTTTTTTTTCAAATACTTTTTTTTTAAATCGGGAGAAAACTCGTAAAGACGGCCGACAGAAGTGAAAACTCAATAAGAATGTGATAACTTTGTTCTTTTTTGAATTATTAAATGTATTATAGTCTGAATTATTTAAATTTTATAATTTATGAACTGAAATTATTAACATTATTCTGATTTTCACATCCATTGGCACTTAAAGCAATTTATTATGGACCTCTTTACACAGTTTCATTTAATCAATCATATGATGGGCTGCACAAGCTTAATAAAAAATATCCATATTATATACAAATATGCCATTATATTACGAGTCGCAAGTCTGACGCAAGTACAGTACGTCACGAACATGTCGAGGTCATCGGTGACGCGAATGCATAATTTTTTCCCCTACCAAAAATCGCTAAAAGAAATTTTCACTTTAATGATTGTGAATGGTCACTAACTTAAAGGTAAACTAAAATACCATTACGGTTCAATTTGTCAGAACTGAATATTAATACAGATATATTATTACCGTGCACAACACGCTTAAAATACGGGAACCGTTCGTTGTAAATGTTAATCGGAAATTATTGCGTTTCGAACAGTTCTCGATTTGCATTCCGCGGCTGCTAATTCCACTGAATTCTTGTTTATAATTAATTAATAGTTGCACTGACTAACTCCGAGCTGTAGTACTGTTACGTGCCGATTTTGACCATTTTCGCTATTATTTCAATGTTTTTCTCATATTTATGAAACTAGTTTTTGCCCGTGGCTTCGATCGCGCTAATGTAAATCTATAATACCTCGGAAATAGTGATTTGTTATTGTATAAAAGGAATCCTTTTATACACCTCTGATAACGGGTTTGCAAAATTTCACAATGATCTATCGAGTCGTAATATGTGAAAGCGTATACAAACAAACGTATATCGGCAGTAAGGAAGTGAAAAAATTGAGAAAATTGAGAAAGAAAAAGAGAGAAAACACGAAATGCGACGAAACTACAATCATAAAACTTCAAGTACCTATTCAAATAGACTCAATAAAATACTAGGCGCTTTGGTTTTTCAGCCATCAATTGACAAAAAAAATAATATGTATAAATATATATTTATGTATATTATAATTACAATTTCAATAATTGGTTAAAAAATCCACCACAACTAGATATGTGAACATTATGTATTACAAATCAATAAGGTCTGAATAAAACCATAAGATAATTACCAATAAAGGTTATAATACCATACTAGAACTGTTACTGCAACGGGACGTAGTCCCCCTGTATTATGTATTTAATCTTACTAGTAGGCACCTAGTGGTCAACATTCGACCATAGTTCATTTTTTTAAGTTTGAATTTTATTAGGGTTAATATCATTGTTGAATGTAGAATGAAAAAGGGTAATTGGAACGTAAGAGTAAAATAATACATACAGTCGAGCATAGCAACCTCCTTCACAAACTTTTTTGAAGTAATTTATTGACATATGTCAAAATGTATTTTTTATTTACATGTGTGTAAAATTGAAGCAGTAGTGTGAGTAATATGCGTTATATTTTAATTAATTTAATGTACTTCTAATGCATTTTATATAAAATAAATAACTTTCTGCACTTCTCCTCCATATAAACTTTAACTATGCCAAATTTCACGTTCATCCGTACGCCCAATTCCGTTAAAAAGGGATACAAAGATTAGGCTTCACGTATTAATATATAGATGATGACTAAAAATATCCAATTTTTACTATCGTCGATCGACTGATTAGTCTGTTTGTCGCTGCGAGGTTCAATTTATGTGGGACAGAGTACTGGCCAAAAATTTGTTACTCTTTCGCACCACCCGGGGACCACGTGCAGGAGAATGAGAGGTACACTTCCTGCGGACACGGGTAACACCAGCGTCCCCCTAAATTATTGGTGTTTTATTAAAATGGATGGAATTCATTAATATCCAGCTAACGGACTTCAAGCGATTTTGTTATTTTCGAAAACTAATTTTATCCTTCAAATAACTGATCTTTCTAACGCGGAACTCAACACTATTTATTACATTATAAATCGTGGAACTTCGAAGAAGTAACTAACAGGCCACTTCTACCGCTTTCAGAACTGTTCAGCGCTCCGACACCTGCGTCAGTAGGTCGGTACACTTCACGGTTTTATATTGCGCGAGTTAACTGCCGGTGAACGGTTGAGAGCCGTTGGGAAATGTGTGCGGCCACTTGTTTGCGATAGGGTAAAATGTTGTCCTTTTTTTGGTTAAAAGCGAATAAAACAGGATGTTTTATTTGTGTTCCTTTGTTTGCAAATAATATCACTTGCCTTTTTACTGATTACATACATAAATCAACTAAAAACGGTGTCGTAATCGTACATGTTTATTATCTTAAAATAAACAACTATATAATTTGTATTTTTTTCATAACAGATCTATTTAATATGTAGTACTACTATAGTTGTACTACTATAGTTGTACTATTTAGTAGAAAAAAACCAATCACTATTAAAGAAATAGAAGCAGCTAGAAATTTTGAATAAGAATACTAATTAATTGTTTATTTCACATTTCTTAATAGGGTTCCTAAATGCGAGATGCAAAAGTAGTAACCGCTGCATTCACTATGATAAAAATTAACTTGATTAGTTCCGCCGTTTCTTCTGAGTTTTAGTTAGAATAACCAACAAAACGTGCAGAATACCTTAACAAGTTGCTTGAACATTATTCCTGTATTTGTCGCAACGCAAATAATATTTTTGGGCAGGAAATGTAGGTAAGGCCACATACATAAATAATATTTCATGTGAACCTAGCGTTGGTATTATTATTGTAAGTAATAATATTCAACACAATATATTAGTAATATTGAGGCAACTTTCAAATCATAACATAATACGTTATGCAAAACAGATCCTGTCAATTGTTTCATAAGTCAGTTCCAACAGTCATTTGTTCCGGAATGTCGTGACACAAGTTGGTGAGTGCGCGAACACCCCGAGGTTACATTAAGCACTCCGACCGCCATTACTGTCAATAGCATCATCCCGGCTGACCATTTGTCATGGGCGAACGCGCGACGCGGCCCGCCTCTGCCATGTCGGCACTTTCTGGATTCGACCGGATTATGCCGCTTTTAGCCGGATTTGGGTGAAGATTTTTTCCGGTAATGTCCTTGCTTAAGCTAAGTTAGGTTAACGTGATTTTTATTGACGAGAAGATGATATTTATTTTTTCCTTATCCTTACTATTCATTTCGGTATGAGACGTATGGATTTCAAGTTGTTTTTGTATAATAACGCTATACAAGTGGATGTCAATATGCAGTGTATTCTGTGTCGAACAATACATAATTAATTAGAAATGCGAAAATAAGATTCATCTGTCTATTTGATAACGATTCGTACCTAAAATTTTGAACCGATCGCGATAAATTTTTACATAAAGGTAGCTTTGGGGATCTGGAGCGACGAGCTTCTTTATGAATACTTATGATATTGCTATTTTTAAACACTTGTATAATTTTTATTATGAAAACCAAGCTGACGAAGATTCGGGAAAATTATTACGAGATTATAGTAATTATAATAATATAGCTAAAGAGGAACAGCTTAAAATAATCTAAAACGTAATCAGTTGGGTATGTGGTAGAGCCAGGCTAAAGCTATTACTGGTTTCAGCATGAAGGGGTCGGTTCACCCGGGGCAGTACCACCCGACCCACAGAAACACCCACGTGAAGTAACAGTGCTTGCACGTTTCGTTCGGTCAGTGAGACCACCGGAGACCCATCTTCCGTCTCCCCCCTCCCTTTCCCCTTGCTCCTACTCCCCCCTCCCTCCCCAAACACAGGATGGCAACGCACTTGCGACTCTCCTGGTGTTGCAAGTGTCTATGGACGGTGGTGTTCACTTAACAACAGGTGACCAACCTGTTCGTTGGTCTCCTATAATATAAAAAAAAATCAGTGAAATATTATATTAGCAAAAATACATCTAGCATAAAGCCATAGTATTAATCTTATCGTTAATATTAATATACTGTTAATTATTATCGCTAGGGCGACATTACCAAGTCTATGTAACTCATACTTGTCTCATTTTTTAAATTAGTAATATAGTTCTCGAAGCTTTACAATCTGGATTAATGTGTGTCGACTTCTTTGTTAATTTTACAACCTAAAGAGTTCGGTGGATTTAAAAATGTGATCTGTCATTAGATTCGTCTTAATCGTTGGCCGTGGCATGGATTATATATTTGAATATACTGACTATGAATAAGAGAGGGGCGAAAAATCTAAGTTAATGTTCTATTTACCTACCCTTAATTGAACAAATTCAATAATATATATTATACTATGTTTATGGGTTGTTGCCGTAAGGTCTTTTGCTTATCTGCATTAATATTTATTTATATGACAAATATTATATAAATTATACTTAACACGTTTATACAAATAGTTAATAAAGTGTATGAGTATTTTGTCGTATTTTTTAAAGTCCATTTTAGTTTATTTATTTAATTAATTAATTAATAATAATAGTTAAATTAATAAAATTGTAATTATAATTATATTCATATTCTATATTACTTTTCAAACGATAATTATATGAAAGTTAATGACTGCTGTAGTTAATAACTGTGTTGAAGCAACGAACGCTCACCGCCGGACAACACTAAATGATCTAATTTAAAGAATTTACACAATAAAAAGACCTATATTCGTAATATTGGTTATATAATAACATTGATTATATACTTCGCATTCAAGTATAAGTAACCCATGAATAAGACTCTGTTGAACAGTAAAGAAATTCGTAATAAATAACATAGAAAATCACAGTTAATCTTTTTGACATATTATATAATTGTGTGTGAATCTCTCTGGCAAAATGGTTTATACTTCATCGAAGCGCTACAGTGGCGGCGCGGTGCGGCATCCCCTGGAAAATGAATTAGTTGGAAAAGTAGGTCACAATGGCACTTGTGCGCTTTCGTTTTACGTGAATACGTTTTGCACGTATAATGTGAATTTTATCTCGGACTCGCATACTTCCCGATGGATCAATAACCTGTTACTGCATTATTTCATTGTGATTTTTTAACGTGTCTGTGACTTTTAAATTAGAACATGTTTTGTAAAGTCACGTATGTCATATATATTAGTCTATACTAATATTATAAAGAGGTAAAGTTTGTAAGTTTGTGAGGTTGTAGGGGGTAATATATAGATCTACTACACCGATTTTGAAAATTCTTTTACCGATAGAAAGCCACGCTTTTTTGTAGCAGTCGGATTTGCCAAGTATGTTGGAAATAAAACTGTCGAACGGAAACGTTTCTTACGAACGCTGCCTTATTGATGAGAGATATTTGGTTGAGTTCTAGAGAAAAGTTGTAGAGCTTGATAATGCCTACAAAAAGTCAACGACTGCATATGTTTAACTTTTATATTTAAGTCACTAAAAGTAGTTTTTTTTATATTTATAACATATTTTATGTTCGTTGTATGGAAATGACAAATCCGTTACAATTGGAGATATTGATAACAGTGTTTGTTGTAGAATTCGCAACGACAACAAGCTTTATGTATAAATTCATTTAAATTGCATTAACATTTTATGTTCAAATTTATTCTTTAACTAGCTGTGCCAGCGACTTCGTCCGATTAGACATTTTTTAACTATTAAGGCCATTTACTTGTCTTTCGTACTTAAGCGAAACAAAGACTAAGCGTTACTCGAAGATATTGTATAGATTTTCTTAGTACGGTTAGTACTATCGTGATTACAGTACTTTAGCAGTGATGCGTGTCCAAACAAACAGACGGACAGAAATTTCTAAAAATTATTGAAATCTATCTTACTACATATTCCTAGAAACCTGGAACATTTTTTTTTCACTAATATCGAAAAAGTACAGATACGTTTTAGATTTCATATCTTATGACATGTATTTATGAGACTTGATATAATATATCCACGAGAACTTTATTGTGAGGTAATTTCGTGTTACTTGAAATGCAAATTAGTTCGTGCTCGGACAAATGGTCGCAGATAAACGACCAACAAAAAAAAAAAGGAAAACGCACACAATTTTTTAAACACAACCCCGGGGCTAAAATCTCTCGAGGAGATAAGTTTACATAAATAAATGTCGCGGTACAGTACTGCCAACGGTGGGCTAACAATACCGTATTCACCTTTCATGTGGTTTGCCTTTTTCTTGTTTTTTTTTTGTCACAGTGACTGCACTATGCCTGATTGTAAACGGTAAAATACAGTGACAGCAGTGATTACCGAGAAGATGCCACCCTGGAAGTTTCACTACCGGAGCATACTCAATGATTGGTTTCGAAATGGGATAAATGTATGAGTCACCATGACGGGTTTATCCCCATATACATATGCAGTTTTAACATATACCTATAATAAATATATAGATAAAATCATATATAAATATTATAAGACAAATTTCTGATGCGTACTTCTAAACTAGATCATCAGAAGAACAAAGTTTCTATGCATATACTATATGCATATAAGTAGAAAAAAACCATATACTGTAAATAAGTAATAAAAATCTGTTCTAGGTGCTTAACTTTGCTAAACTTACCTAACACCTTACGAGATACATCAAAATATTGTACTGCAAAGGTATGTATCTTAAAAAGCCTATAGAAATGTTCCCAATGGTATATTCCTTAAATATTATTACAAAATAATGTGTTATCTATAAATTTGTTTTATTTATTTATTTGCTGTACCCGCTGTTCCGCACGAGTTTTCTTAAATTGTATTAAAGAAATGTAAAATTGTGAGACTACGTATTTAACAATTATAGAGATGCTCTTTAAAACACTTGTAAGTACGACAAGCGCGCAACTTACAGTAACATGTTATGTATACATTAGATATATAAATACTAACAGTGTATTAAACGAGGTTTATCGTCGGCAACATATTTAGTACTTTAACCCACCATATAACTACCTCAAGGGTCACACACTGTATAAGGAACTATTGAAAAAATGACTTAAAGATATGATAATAAGATAATATGCCCATATTGTCAATAAGTAATACGTTTATGGTCTAATATCTTATTATATTTATTCTTGGAGTCCACTACAACGCACATGTTTACAGTGAACAACATATTTTTGTTAAATTTCTTGCGTACGAAGTCGCGGGTAAGACCTAGTCTAAAATAGAATAACGTAATTATTTGCAATAAGGTTAGTTATCTGCCGGTGAAAGTCCCATGAAAATTGGTCCAACCGTTTTGGAGATAACATTGCCGACGGAGCCGCGATTAACAGCTAGTCTACATTAAAATAAACTAAATTACTTATGATGTCCACTATCTGCCGGTGAAAGTCCCGTAAAAATCGGTCAAACCGGTTTGGAGATAGCACTGCAATGCAATCTTGATTGCAAAAATGCAATCTTTGTTATCAGTAGCGTGGATACTTTCATACCCAATCGATTTTTTTTTTATTTTGATATTACATACAGACACTTCATTGTTATTATATGTATAGAATATATTAGGAAAACTAATAGCTATAATGTACAATACATAGTTATTAGAATAGAAAACATCGAGTCATTTATAAGTCTTCGCTGATATATAACAGAATACAATAACTTGCATTATATGGAATTAGGTAAACATTATAATAAGTAAAGAAATTCAAAGATATCAACAATCTATTATTATTTGCAATCGCCATCATTAAAGAACGTCCTTGTTAAAAACGATATCGCCTTTTTTTACCAATATTAATCCTTACTCCATTAAACATAATGTTCATCTCGGAGATTTAATTTGGCTCAAAATATAATGAATGAAAACCTTACAAGACATCGCAGATTATGTAGTATAAAAAAGTTGTTTGTAAGACGAATTTTTTAAGTTCCCATAATTATCAAATTAAGTATAAGTTATCTCACCCATTATATATTATACCCACACCCATTTTATATGTAAACATTAAGCTAATACTTGCCACATATGAATGAGCTCTTTTAAGTTTCTTAACGCTATACGTATATATTTCAAAGATATCTTGGGCGTTAGTTTTTAAAAGGAAATTTTTCCGATACCATATTTTAAAATACCAATTTCTCTTTAAAATATTACTACTACAAATTCATAGAGCTCTATTAACTCGTTCGAATGAACTTTTAAGTTAAAGGTGGAAGCGATTGGTAGATTCTTTTGTATATACATACTTTTTCTTTAAAAAAATATACTCGCTGTTTTCTTTTATTCACTAGTATGTATGCAATATCATCATTTTTGTTAATATAAATTAGTTTTTAAATAAGTAAATATAAAGAGAACCGTTAGAATCAGTAGCATAATAATGGTATCAGAAAGTCTATAGTAAATTTAGATAATGAAGAAAAACATTAGAATTTGATACGTCGTATCTTCCTTTGTAGTTTTTCCTGATCTCTATAGAATAATCCATATGTCTGCACTGAATGATTACTGCAAAAATAGCAGCGTGCAAAAACGATAGCAAAGTAACAAGTAACCAGTTATACCCTAAGTTAATCTCAAAACCCGGCCTTCGAAAAAGGTTACTGTGACAAGATTTCACTTCGTTGAAGGTGGCAGTAAACTAGACTATAAGAAAAGAAATCGACGCAGTCATAAGGACTGCCGACAGTAGTGAAAATTTAAAAAAAATGGAATAAATGTGTTCTCGATTGAATTTTCACATTAATTATAGTGTGAATGACAATAATTAAATTTCAGTTTTTCTTTATTGAAATTATTAACATTAGTATGGGTTTCATATATATTGGTACTCCGAGCAATAAATACATTTCTATAAACTCTATCAAACGTATGATGAGGTGCAGATGTCAATTTTATATGTACACTTCCCCATATGCTACGCATCGCTAGTCTGTCGTAAGCCGCGCAAGAGCAGTACGGCTGGTCATGCTCATGTAGCATGTCATGACGCGAAATTATAAATGTATCTCCTGCCAAAAATACTGCTCAACGTGCCTAAATAAATTTTCACTTCAGAAATAAAACCAAAATGCCATATTAAAAACGTGTTATAATTCTACGTCACAACTTAGAATATGCTTATAACTTGGACTATACACTTAAGATGCTAAAAGCTACCGAGAAGCTTGCGTTAAAACTACCGCCACTAAGAAAGAGCGAGTGATCACTTAACTTCAAGCCTCATTACACGGTAACACATAAATCCAGAGAACACTCCACTCTGGTTACATTAACGTTCTCAATTTAACTCTTTAATTTTACCCGTATGTAACCATAGAAAAAGGAAATAATTTTAACAGATATTCATAAGGCAATAATTCGGTTACTATGTAAAACTATATATATATATATACTAAGGTATAAAGAGGTAAAGTTTGTGAGTTTGTGATGTTGTACGGGGTAATCTCAGGAACTACTGCAAGAATACTGCTGTTATATAGCTCATTTATCGAGAAAGGTTATAAGACTATATATCATCACGCTAAGATGATGGTGGTAGAGCCACACTGAAACTATCACTGGTTTCAGCATGAATGGGTCGGCTCGCCCGGGGTAGTACCACCCTCTCACAAAAAACCGAGGTAAAGTAACTAGTGCTTGCATTGTTGTGTTTCGTTCGGTCAGTGAGAGCGTCGGAGGCCCACCTCCCCTCCCCTCTCTTCTCTCCTCTCCCTCTCCCTCCCCTAACCCTTTCCCCCAAGGGTGGCAACGCACTTGCGACTCCTCTGGTGTTGTTAGTGTCCATGGACGGTGGTGATCACTTAACATCAGGTGACCCACCTGTTCGTTTGCCACCTATGACATAAAAAAAAGACCAATAGCAGCGGAGCACCAATGAAGAATGTTTGAAAAACGTTTTTTTTCCTCTCGAGAGCTTCCGCTGCGTGTTAGCGATAGCCCCAAGTAACTATTCCACGCGGGCAGAGGCAAGTCGTCTATAAATTAATTTTAATAAAGAAGCATAAATTTCACAATAATACCGTCGAGGGCATAATACTATTGATAGAATAGGATTAATAGGATAGGATTGTAAAATGTAAAAAAATATATAAATAAAAATCAGCCCCTGAATGTACTCGTATACAAGTGTATTATTTCAAAGCGGCTGGAATTTCAAATTTAAACGCTTATTATAAAATAATTTCTTTAACACTACTACCCCCTATGCTTATTATAGTTTTAGTAGAAATTTATCATTTTAATAATGCAACTAATACTGACTATACTGAATTGATATAATTTAATCAATAGTTGATCGGCACATTAAATTATATTTGTTGATGGTGGAAAGACATAAATAGACGAGCGTTTGCGAGTATTCCGGATTATCCAACAAGCTATTTAAGGACGTAATATTCGACCTCTTATCAATTTATTAGTGGTATTATTAAATCTTTATATTACATATGTCAGTATAGTAATAGTAAGAACAGCCTTTTTTTTTAGTACCTGAATTCGGTCCTTTAAAATATTTGGTGTTACGAGTCTTTATTTACGGATAAATAGAATTCGGACTATTACTATTATACTTTTTTTATTGAGATTAAGTAGTAACGATAAAATTTAACAGAGGTGAGTTATAAGTTAAAATAGATTTAATAACAAAAGTTAATTCACATAGAATTTTCTTTAGCCAAATTGAGCGGTATTTTTGTGGCAACATATAAATTTATAATTTCGCGTCATGACATGCTAGTAAGCATGACCGACCGTATTGCGCTGGCGCTGATGCATCAGACTAGCGACACGTAGTATAGCGGCCTATGTACATGTAATATTTATATTTTGTATTGAGATTGTTTAGTCCATTCACAAGCTGTGAAATAGATACGCAATACGTGTGAGAACCACATTAATATATTTTTTTAATATACACATTATTAATTTTAAATATTGTAATTCAAACTATAATTAATTGAAAAAAGTTAAAAGAGTTATTTCAATATGTTGAGTTTTCACTTCTATCAGCAGTCGCGATTTTTTTTAATGTCGCAGAACTTTTAAAGCATTACTATAAATGTCGTTTACATGATTTAATGTTAATTATTCTAATGAAATGAAGTCGTGGTGGCCTAGTGGTTTGAACGGTGGAATATTATTTCGATGTCCGCAGGTTTAAACCCCGGCATGTACCAAGGAATTTTTCGGAATTCGCGTACATTTACTAATTTAAATTGGTAACACTATCGGCTGACGGTGAAAGAAAACATCGTGAGGAAACCTGAACCTGAGAAATGTTCTTGTAGTACTACTGTATGTGAGAAAAATATAGAACTGTGGATTTCTCAGAGTTTGAAATCGCCAATACGTCGTGGGGTGGCGTGGTGATTACGCCCATACCTTCCTTCGGGAAGAGGCTTATGGCCCTGCAGTGGGTCTCTTACAGGCTGATGATGATTCTAATAATATTCGTACACAATCTTCTTGGACTTTATTACAATACATAAGCTTATCGCTTGTACCAGATGCTATTTACACTGTTGTAAAGCGCACACTCAAGTTACTACCACTTATAGAGCTTACTTAAACTTCCCGTGTAATTAAAAATTAAAACCCACGAAGGACAGAACACCTTAATTCCATGTATAGTATTTTTATTAATTTTAACTTTTTTTAATACCGTCTCGTAAATACGAGTTTTGCCAGTGTCAAGTCATTTTATAAAGTTCTAGTGATTTATTTAAGTGCAGATTATAGCAAAATCATTGAGTTAAATACAATATCATCTCAGTAATCAATGAAGTAGTATTAAGTAATTCAATATTTGAAAATACGGTTACCGAATATTGTAGCCTCGGGATATACAAAACGATCTGTGCGCTAACACTCCGCAGGCTGGTATGGTGATTCCTTAGTTTCTGTGGTATGTGTTTTGATCATTTGCCCGTGTGTTTTTGTAGGTGGTAGAGCCACGCTGAAGCTATTTTTGGTTTGAGCACGAATGAGTTGGCTCGGTCGGGGTAGTACCACCTCTAAAACCGACGTGAAGTGCATGCATTGTTGCGTTTCGTTAGGTCAATGAGAGCGCCGGAAGCCCACCTCTTCCTCTCCCCTCTCCAACGCACTTTTGACTCCCCTAGTGTTATTAGTGTCTATGGATGGTGATGATCACTTAACATCAGGTGAGACACCTGTTCGTTTTGCCTAATATAACATTTAAAAAAAATTACAGAATCACATTTTCGTATTTAATAGCAATGTCAACGTATACTTACTCTTGCATTTATTATTAAAACCATTGTTAAAGTGTTTTTAAACGTAGACTTTTAAACATTATTTAGTTTGTAAATATGCAAATATTTTGAGCTAAGCTTTATTACTTAAAGAGAAAAAGACCAAATTGAACATATTTTGTTGTTTTTGTTGAACAATTGAAATTAGTAGTCCGGTGAAACTGTTAAAGCCTTGCTAAGCCAATAGCGTAGTAAGTACAAAAAAAGAAATTTAACACTACAAAAGAATATATTTAATTATGATGGCGAAAATATAAAAGAATATCTGTACGACTTTGCTGCATTTGATAGTACATTTGCCTACAGCGTCGAGTGTCTGGCAGATTTGAAACTGATAAATATAATACACTGTCACGGTGTTATGATAGATGCCTGATCAACAAAGTTATTTTAATTCCATTCCCGAGATGCTATAGAGTAAAACTTTAAATAAAAATTGGAATTTGATGTGACAAAGCAAACATTGTATTCAGAAGGTACAAAAATTTGTTAGAGATCGATTGTGGCTAACGTGAAAGAAAATTATTAACTTTTCACTTTCTATTGTAATTTTTAAAGTGAAACTTCTTATGGGTGGGCTTTGGAATTCTGATCCGCACCATATTGAGTAACGAAAACATCGGTTCTAGTCAGTTCTAGTTGCCGGTCATCGCAGTAAAGCAACGCCGTGTGCGATCATTACTTAGATGGGTGCCCGCCTGAGAACACCGTGAGGCGTTGGCTTTTTGTTATATTTTTAAAATGAAAATGGTCCTGTGTAATACAAATGTTTCCTTCTGTCGTTTGTTTTTACAACACCCTCTATTTGATTTATTTTAAGTTTCAATTTGCCATATAGGCCCGTACGCTTTGCCTCAACATATCGATAACTCAAAACGAAAATGGCCATGGATTTTACATTAAAAATTTGTATGTAGTTCACACGCGATAGAAGTTAAATGTCCAAAAAGAAAACGATAAGAGCGTATGCCTCACTGTTCTCCAATATCCAAAGGCAAGCGTGCCACTGCTCTCACTGTACCTGACCCAGTGTTTATACCCACCACTTTTCGTCGCACAAAAAAGTTGCGGGTCAGATTTTGAATACCCAGTCGCCATTTTCTAAGCTTCGTATTTTATTTTTCAAGGAATATATAGTAACGCGCGTATTTGAATGCAACGATATGTCAAAATTTCAGACCAATCAGTAAAGAAGTAAAAATGTACCATCTGTTAGTAGATTTTATTTGTATACGTACCGACACGTTGATGGATTGCGTCCGCGCTGTTGATTGGCGGTCTGCTATACTTTTTTTTCCTTATTGTTAACTGCCAGCGACAGTACCGTCCCCGAATGAGTTTTAGATAGTTTTCAATATTGGAGTACGGTGACGTTTAGTTCATATCGCAACTTTAAGTTCAGTAATATTATATGACATAAATATATTTACTAAATTGTCTGAAAAAGCCATCTTGAACCTTAAAAAAATGGAATAATATGGTTGTTTAATAGATACGGCGAAACTCAAAAGTAAAAATTAATATTTTTTTCTTTCACGTCAATTAGTAAATACATATAAATTAGTAAATATGGAACTGACTAGCGGACCCTCGGACGTTGTTCCACCCTGATAATAAAAAATGTTGACCAATTATATAGCTAAACCTTCTTCGTGAATCACTATCCACTGGTGAAAACCGCATGGAGATCCGTTCAGTAGTTTTCGAGTTTATTGTGAACAGACGGACGTGGTAGAGGACTTTGTTAGTGATATATATTCTTGCGATTTTTGTCGTGAACACTTTCAGGAGCATTGAACAATGAACAAAATTGAAGCGTAACGCTCGAGTAGATGGCGCTAAATCGGGCTAACTCGGCTCCACTCGATATCAAACTTGCTTGGTTCGGTGACGCACTGAATCGTGTATACTAAGTTTTAGGTATGGCGATTAATCGAAAAATCGATTTTTAGACATAGAAAAGATATAAAACCTGAGCGTATCAAGATACCAACCAAAGCAGTTATTGTATACCAATATATTCACATTGACAGTCAACCTCTTTGGACGGTCACCACTATTTTTGGACAATACTCTATAATAACAGTATTTAAAAAAATAAACCGCAAATAACATATTTACAGTAATAATTTCGCATTGATAAAGTTAATATAGAACTTGTAAATTTAAGAGGAAATTGTTCATTTCAGTATTGTTTAGATTGCTTTATAACAAATCCGTTCTAAAGGAATACAGTAAAGGAGACATTTTAAATGGATACGTACTCGAAGCGGTACTGAAAGCTGTAAGCGGGTTCCGCAGAATAATTTATTAAAAGCGCCCGTTGGTTGCCGCTTTTGTTAACACTACTCTAGGGCTGTCGCGTGTATGATTAATAAATCCCATCAACCTTATTCAACGTAATATATATAGTTTATCTCTGTACAGAATAATATGCTGTTTCCCTCAAACGTAACGGTAAATTTAAAGGTCAATTTAACCTACAAAGATCAATTAAGCCCACTATCACATGAAATAAAGTCAAACTTACCTTATAATGCTGCAGTCATAGTCCGCTTCAAGATTTCATCTTTTCATTTTCCCTTTGTATTCGCTCCGATGTCCGAAAAAGAACGCAACTCGGACGCACCTTTCACAAGCTCATAACTAGCTGACACGTGCCACTTCTTTGGGTGGTATACATTTATAAAAAAAACGACTTTTGTGACTTAAATATAAAAGTTAGACCTATGCTGTTGGTGATTTTTTTGTAGACATTATCAAGCTCTAAAACATTTCTCTATAACTCAATCGTATATCTCTCACCTTTAAGGCAGCGTTCGTAAGAAATGTTTTGTTCGAACGTTTTTTCTCCGACTTTGCAAATCCGACTACCACAAAAAATTCTTTTTTATTTTACGGGTCAATATATTGCCTATACCACTCACGAATAACGTGGCTTTCTATGGGTAAAAGAATTTTCAAAATCGGTTCAGTATTCCTACAATCTCACAAACTTTACGTCTTTATAATATTAGAATAGAAATATAGATAATACCGCTTTGTCACATTTTATATTAAAACATAATTTAATCTATACATAAACAGGCGAAGATACATTTTTTCCCTTCTGTCTGTTAGCCAATATTCTTTATTTATTTTTGTTTAGTAATTATTGATGTGCTTTATTGGTATCAATAGAAACAATTAGTTATTTTTCCTTACCGTGGATCAGTCTAAGATTATAAATCTTTGTTACCCATATTTCACGTTCCTTACTTGTACTAATTTACAATATTTGTACATATAGAAACCTTACTAATAATAAATTTAAAAAAAGAATAATTTATGGTCGAATTTCAACCACTGGATTTGTAAAATAAAATGCAACGAGTTTGAAAGCAAAAAGATATATTTTTAGATAAAAAATCATTTGAACAATCTAAAATATGATAATAAAATATCTGATAGATAACAACCCTAGAGTTACGAAGCGTTCCGCTGAACATCAATCATGCAAAGATGTTGCCTGTCTCTGTTTCGGGCAACTGTATTGTTATTCACAAATTGTAGGCATCACGTACGATATAAAAGTATTAAATTTAAATTACAAAGTCTCTTTTATTAGTTGTAATGGATTTCACTATATATATGGTGGTTGGATTGTCGCACGATAAAGTGACCGCATTATGCCTGATGATAAGCACAGTACAATCCAAAAACAATGGCGACCATTGAATGATGCACTATCCCTCGCCGGTCGCCACTGTCATGCCGGCTTGCCAAAAGCTGGATATGCACAGGCTGATCCCGAAACGCGACCCGCGCGAGCGAATCACTATGACGGGTTTTTTCGCCATATACATGGTGGTTGCGACCCAGTCAGGCTGTAGAACCCTACCACCCCGCAGATATGGATGGATATAACGTTACACTTTCTAAATAAATAAAATGATAGCGGTTTCTTCGTGTTGTTTTCTCTTACGAAAAGAACTTTATAAAATTATATGCTTCTAGACACATCGGTTTAAGTTGCGAGGTGTCGAACACTAAGTCTTTAAAAAATTTTACTAAACAAATTATAGATATATAACCAGATCGGTTCTTGCCGGTTCTTCTCGATGTCAGGATTGTTTTCCGACACGGTGGTAGTTTTAATGTGCATGAGCGCATTCTCAGGGCCTAAACTGAATAAAGTATTTTGTAGTTTTTTGATTTTGAGAGAACTATCCCTGTTAATAAAAAAGACCGTTCTGGAGATCGATACCATGACCTCTTTATTGTATGGTTTATCAGTAATAAATAGCTTGGAACAATACGTTTTGAATGTTATTTTAATGTAGAATAAATAATAACTAGTCTCCTGGCACAACGCTGTAACACTAAGCCCCTACTCTTGGCACGCCAGCTACCTGTGTTTACAGCAGTACTGGGCCAAGAGACCACTCATTATTTATCTTATATTAGCTACCTGGCCCGGGTTCGCACGTGATTAGGTATGTATTTGCGAAGAAAATAAAATCAAATCTTCACTTATCTTAACAATCACTATACCTGATGGTTCAGATAGTGTAATGTGTAAAATGTGTTTCTAGGTGGTAGAGCCACGCTGAAGCTATTACTGGTTTCGGCATGAATGCGTCGGCTCGCCCGGGTTACTACCACCATCTCATAGAAAACCAGTGTAAAGTAATAGTGTTTGCATTGTTGTGTTTCGTTCGGTCAGTGAGAGTGCCGGAGGCCCACCTCCCCTCTCTTCCCCTGACCTCTCCCGCCTTCCCCTTTCCCCCAAAAAAAAGGCTGGCAATGCATTTACAACTCCCGTGGTGTTAATGTCTATGGACGGTGGTGATCACTTAACATCAGGTAAGCCACCTATTCGTTTGCCACATATAACATTTAAAAAAATCCACATATAACGTTCACTAACGCGAAATTTAAAACCCATTACCGTTTTCGCTGGGACCGTTTAAAACTATGTGCATAGTGGTGGCGACGCAGTCGGGTCCAGGCACTACTATCACTTCATTTGGTTTCTGGATGCAAAGCGTCTGACCATGGAACGCTTACACTGTTAGACTTAATGTATTGTGGTTGCGTTCTTATCGGACATATCGCCATGTGTTACGAATGTTACTATGTTTAATTTGTAACCGATAATTCTATGCTTATATAGTTTCTAGTCTAATATCAAGTCCGGAAATTATCTCTAAACAAAAAAAAAGATTGTCCTTTCTTGGATCACTTTTGATAAAAACCTTTTAGATGAAAGTGGCTACTTTAACTTATCCTGAATATATGGATATATGCTGTCGCTGACTTTTTTTATAGATTTTGTTATAAGGAACAATTTAGCTGTATATTTTTTCATATAAGTTTAACAAATGTCGTCATAACTTTACGTGATTTTTTATATATTAATATAATATATAGCCTAGGTCCATCTGGAATAATATACCTTTCAAATAGTAAAAGAATTTATCAAAACGGTGCAGCGGTTCATTTACTTTCTTCATATAAACAAATATACAAAATCTGTTCTTTCTCTTTATAAAATTAGTATAAATGAAAGCAAAATAAGTTACTTTGTTAAACGTAACAATAGTCATTAACGAACGTTTACAATTTTAAAGTCAAACGGAAATCTAATTTTCATAAGGCAAATATGAAAAATATTTTCCGCCCGTTCTTCTAGGTCGAGGGAAGAAAACTCGATTTATAAACTCCTTCAATTTAATTTGCACAGAGGACTTCTGCGCTCCTTTTGAAATGTTTTTTTAGGAATGCAATACCGTCATTTTGAAGGACTTTTGGTCATTAACAGATTTTTCAGCTGCATGCACTTATACTAGCAATCCCGGCGGACGTTCTCCTGCCTGAACATCTCAAACGGATCGCCGAGATAGTGGGTCACAATCCCAACGTACGAGCCTATGGAAACGGACTGAGGTTCTTTCCAGCTGATAATACAGAATACCTCGAGATCTATGACTACCTAAAGATTCAAGAAGAGGCGAGGTGGTTTACATACTCGCCTCCGACGCTTCAAGGGTTGAAGGTCGCTATACGCGGCCTACCCAAAGGGACAGACCCACGAACACTACAACAGGCTCTCAGTGAGAAAGGCTTTGTTGTAGAACACGCTAGACAGATTGACGGACGCCGTGGAAGAAACGGGTGCATCTTCCACGTCTGTCTCAAAAGAACGCCCGGAATCACACCCGCTATATATGAAGTCGATAGGCTGCTATTGATGCCAATACAAATAGAAGCATGGAGAGGGGAACGCCGGTTGGCACAATGTTTCAGGTGCCAACAGTTCCGGCATTCCTCAGTACACTGCCATAGACAGATGGCCTGTGTGCGGTGCGGGGGGCCACACCCCGCCCGCCAATGTGAACGCCCGAAAACAGAACCGGCGACCTGCGCAAATTGCGGGGGAGCCCACACGGCGAAGAGGCGGACCCGCGGAGCCGGCACCGTAGCCCGGTCCGGTTACGGGCGGCCCATGGAGCCACGCACAGAGGTGGAGGAGTCGGCGCAGGCGAGCCTTATGGCCCCCGCCAACAATCCCACCCCTAGAGGCCACAGAAAAGGCACACAGAGCAGAAGACGCCCCAAAAAACATGAAATTCAAGACAAGCAAGACGCAAGAAAATCAGAAGATGAAATCCTTCCGATAAATGTCCGCGAAGAAATGAAGAAAGCCTCTGAAGACTCGTTTCGCGCATACAGAGCGCGTCTCGGAGACATAATCCGAAAAATAAGACGAACACAGAATGGACCACCCGAAGATGCCTGAGCACCCACCGCACATATACACATCGGCCTCAACGTAGACGATGCACGCCAACGCCACAGGGGCACCGTCACGAAAGTGACGATTGCGCCCGAAGGAACTAGACACCCCCGTGAAAAGCGGGGGTAGAGTGAAGCCACCGCCAGAGGGGTAACCCTGATGCGGTTTCCCCGCGCGCTGCTGTAAGCAGCAAATTGCGTGCGAGAAGACACCTCCGAGTTCTCCTGCCTTGATAATAAAAGGATCCTAAAATTCAAACGCAGCGCCACCTACCGGGTCCAATTGTAAACCATTCTCGGATCCACTGGAACACGCATATAAAATTTCACCAAAATCGGTCCAGCCGTTTAGGAGGAGTTCAGTGACATACATACGTACAGAAGAAATTTATATATAAAGATATCAACTATCAGTAATTGCTACGATAAAAAATATATAGTGATTGGATATGTGCTAAAACGAGTCACAGTGCAAGCTTACATTCTTAATAGTAAACAACTTTTACCTCGCGGTTTCGCTCGCGTAAATGTAGATTTAGAAAACATAAATACTCGTAAGCAGTACTCTTTTTCTGGGTGAAAGGTATACTATATCATTTACTGTAATCTGGCAATATTTTTGTATGCACCATTCGAAGATAATCGGTTAATAATAAAGACGTGAAGGCGTAATAAACTTTTTTTTCTGACAGTTATGCTGTTGGTTCTGAGGGCCTTTGCAGATTCACCGAACAAGGGGGCTGGTGCGGATGGAATTCCATCAATATTCGTTGTCAAATGCGCTAAAGTTCTTGCTTATCCTCTGTCTGTTATCTTTAATCAATCGCTGAGCAACGGGTTGTTTCCTTCGTGTTGGAAGACATCACTAGTCATTCCTTTACATAAAAATGGCCATAAGCATTTGATCAATAATTATAGACCAATCTCAATTATACCTATATTTGCTAAGGTGTTTGAATTACTACTATGTCCATTATTTTCTTGGCACTTTAAGCAAGTGGTTTCTCCAGAACAACATGGTTTTGTGAAGGCTAGGTCAACTTCTACAAACCTTACAAGTTTCATTAATCAATTATCTACCCTCCTCGACCAAAAAACCTGTGTCGACGTGATCTACACCGATTTCAGTAAAGCTTTCGATAAAGTCAATCATAGCATTTTAATTAAAAAATTAGCTTCCATTGGCATTGCAGGTAACCTATTAAAGTGGTGTAAATCTTATCTTTCTAATCGCACGTCTCAGGTTGTTGTTGAAGGATATACTTCACAACCATTTGAAACGCTATCAGGAGTGCCACAGGGCTCCAATTTGGGGCCTATACTATTCAATATATTCATCAACGACATCTGTTTACAACTTCATAATACGAAGTGTTACCTCTTTGCCGATGACTTAAAATTGCTTCGCCAGATTAAGTGTCCTAATGACGTATTGTTACTGCAAAGTGACTTAAATACTTTGCTTGAATGGTGTGACACAAACGGAATGGTGTTGAATGCCAATAAATGTTATGTAGTTAACTTCTCCCGCAATAAAAAAACTTTTAGTCGTCAATACTTTATAAAATCTAACATTTTGACAACACTGAACAATATTCGTGATCTTGGCATTTTAATAGATTCTAAGTTACGCTTCAATATACATATTGATAGTATTGTTAATAGGGGGTTTAAAACTTTAGGATTTGTATTACGTAACACTAAGGATTTCAAGATGGCACATACAAAGATTGCGCTGTTTAACTCACTCGTTCGTAGCGGCTTGGAATATTGCAGTGTGGTATGGAATCCTCATTACGAAATTTATGTAAATAAAATAGAAAGGGTGCAAAAACGATTTTTGTGGCATTTGACATACAACTTTCACTTAGGGAAAAAACTTCTCACATACCAAGACAGACTTCAATATTTTAATTTAGACACTTTAAAAGATCGCAGAGGATTACTTGATCTCACTTTTCTGTACAAACTAATGAATGGAATCTTGGACGCACCTGAACTACTAAGCAGAGTTGATATAACGGTTCCTGCGAAGCTGCCTAGAGCCTCACGTTTTAATATATTCGCTACGAAGTATTTTCGAACAAATTTAGGCCTTTACTCTCCACTAAATAGAATGATATCACTTTATAATTCTAAATCTAAAAGCTCTAATCTAGATATATTCACAAATAGTCTCAGCCAGTATAAACAAATTTATTTAAGTAACTTAAAATAAAAAGAAAATTGGAATGTATGGTTAATGTTTTTACTTTTTCTTTTTTTGTTGTTTTTGTTTTAGCTTTCTCATTTACTTAAGTTATTTGCTGTAGAATATAATAAATACGTCGTAAACACCTATAATTAAGATTGCACTTATATAGAGTCATTAAAAATGCATGTTATGTACTATTCTAGTGTAAATCTTGTTGGTGTTTCTAAATAAATAAACTCCTAAGGCGAGCTCAAGGCGATCAGCCACGCGTAATGAATAAACTCATATTTTCATTTATAATGTTAAAAATAAAAAATATATTGTTATTTATTCAGATGGAATACCAAGTTATCAGAAATTATACAATTTGACTACTATACTAAATGTTGACAACATTTTTTTTTCAGAATTTCGCCTGATATTGATATTTAAAATACACGCTAAGCCTAGAGAACTGACTCACAAATGTAGTTGCCGGAAAACATCTATATGTTCTTGACAACAGACTTACAACTTAAGGGTGGTAACTAGCCAAGCGAGTAATAGAAAAAATCCATAAATGTCCGAATATTTTCGTTTGTTACCCAGTCATTTTCGCTGTTATTTTTTCAGCTGAAAGGATCGCGAGTCTGAAATACTATTTAAGAGAAACATTTCGAGATAACTCCAACAATAATGTCCTTTTTTAGTATACTAGTGTACTAATTGTTCGAATACCTAGTATAATTTTGAGACCACTGAATGATTTTGACTTCAACATAAAATATTCCGAGTTTTGGACATCGCCCCAATGGACGTAGGTTCGAATCCTTGCGTATGAGCCAGAACTTACGGGAAAAGAAAACTTCGTGGTTAACCGTATTGTGGTGATAGGGATTTTTCTAAGTTCACCTTCAAGTTGACAGTTTGTATGTAAGCACCTATAAGTGTGTTCCAGCAACTACACTTGGGAGCTAAGCTCTCTTCTAAACTTAATGTGTTTATCATTTTGAACCACATCGTTTTTTGACATCATATGAGAGTATAATCAAAGGTTAAAACCCATCCTTACTAACATAATAGATATGAATGTCAAAATAAAATATTTATATATATAAAACTGAATTAAGGCGCAGCGTCACCGAACAAACTACGTATATCATTATATAGTATAATACAAAGTCCTCTGCCACGTCTGTCTGTCTGTCTGTTCGCGGTAAACTCAAAAACTACTGAACCGATTTTCATGCGGTTTTCACCAGTAGACAGAGTGATTCACGGGGAACGTTTACGTATATTAATGTCATAGCTTTTTTTATCAGGGCGGGATAACGTCCGCCGGTCCTGCTAGTATAAAATAAAATGACATAAGATTAAGTAATACATTTTTTTAAACAAATTAAGTAAATAAGCTGTTTTTTTTTATTAAAACATCGACTTTTATTAAAACAGTCCTTTATTTTCGTAGTTTTATTCGTATTTAAATGACTGTTGAATTGGACGTATTCTTCGCGCAACCGCCATGGAATCTTGCATGTACTTTCTCAGGATTACAAAAAACGACATAAATGTCATCCAGAAAAATACGATTCCTAAGGGTTGAGTCTAACCTCTATTCTAAATCTACATTCACGGAAGCGAAAACTAATAAAGAATTACAATGTATTTATATATGACCTAGTAGAAAAATTAACTTGAAGGACATACCACGAAGTATCCGGTTTTCATGACTTGATGGTGGCATCTGCTACATATCGCTGAGGTTCACGTCTCATTATTACCAAAGTAGATAATAAAATAAATGCGCATATCAAAGTGTCATTAGGCGAGCGCAGGTGTTACCGGAACTAAAGTCATTTCGTAAAGTTCCCATGTCATACGATATGGGTCTTTATGCTTACCCTGAACTATATTAAACGCGTTATCAGTATAAGGCTTAGATGGAATGGTAAATATTATATTATGTTGAATTCTTTTTAATAACCCAGTTCATTTTTTTCTTTTTTATGGTATTATTGCAATTTGCGGTGGTGTAGTGGTTTGACCGGTAGAATATCAAACCCGATGTCCGCAGGGTCGAGCCCCGGCATGTACCAACGAATTTTTCGAATATCGCGTACATTTACTAATGTAATTTGGTAACGCTATCGGCTGACGGTGAAGGAAAACATCGTAAGGAAACTAGAACCTGAACAATGTCCTTGTATTACTTACTGTATATAGGATAACATAGAACGTTGGATTTCTCAGAGTTTGAAATCGCCTATACGTCGGGGGCTGGCGTGGTGATTACGCTCATACCTTACGTCCGGAAGAGGCCTATGGCCCTACAGTGGGTCTTTTACAGGCTGATGATGATGATATATGTTTTTAATTAAAAAACATCATTTTAACAGTGTAAAATATTATATGGAAATGACATGTAGTCTTTTTACCTATACTAATATTATAAAGAGGTAAAGTTTGTGAGTTTGTAGGAGGTAATATCTGTATCTACTAAACCGATTTTGAAAATTATTTTACCAATAGAAAGCCACGTTATTTGTTAGTGTCATAGGCTATATATTAACTCAAAAAATGAAAACACTTTTTTGTGGTAGTCGGAGAAAAAACGGTCAAACGAAAACGTTTCTTGCGAACGTTGCCCTAACGATGACAGATATTTGATTGAGTTGCAGAGAAAAGTTGTAGAGCTTGATAATGCCTACAAAAACGATGACAGCATATGTCTAATTTTTATATTTAAGTCACAAAAATTAGTTTTTTTATAAATGTTTACCGCCCAACGAAGTGGGCACGGGTCAGCTTGTTCAGAAATAGTTGTACCTATCTACTGTTTTCATGGAATAGGTCGTATATACCTTAACGCGAGTGAAGAAGAATGCTATAATACTGGAGTATTGAATACAATTGAAAAGATCCGTGACACTGAAGATACATTATATTCAGGCCTTTATTGTCACTACTTTTATGGGGGCATGCTAAGGCTCGAGAATTATAAGTCCATAATTGTTTTACGACTTCTACCTTAGAGACAAACCCCAGTGCGACGTGGTAACTGTTCAAGAAAGATACATTCGATTATATATTTCGATAACTTTGACTTATTAAAAAAAATTCAAAGGTTACCAAGATTGATTTTTTTTTCAAATTCTTTCATTTTTTTCAGTTTATATGAGACTTTTGCGATATTCTCAAAATTCTGTTCGGGTCTCGCGTAACCCCACAAAAACAGTCCCGCATATATTTATAAATATAGAATTCTACTTGTTGGAATACTACTACTTGTACAAATAAACCAAGTTTGACCTAAAAAATCCTTCGAAGTTGCGGTATAAATTCGGGAACAAATGTAATTTCGTCTGGACACCGCAGTACCGGAGTAGTAGCGAGCGGACGGAGTTCCTTTGTTCCGTCTAATTACACGCGATATGTGTCTATTGCCGCCTCGACGGTCAAACTTACTTCACTCGCCACTAAACTCCGTTCGGTTAGAATGTAACCCGTGTAAAACTTATCTACTTCTGTATTTTATTGCTTTGTTTTTCAAGTGAAAACATCTTTGGGTGCGTCGGGCAAAATTTTTTGGTAAACTTAAGATTTCGCGTCATGATATGCTAGTAAGCGTGACCGATCATACTAGTAACGCGTAGTACAGCGGCCTGTGTTCATCTAATATTCATATTTTGTATTGGGATTGTGCGACCCATAATACATTTTATTGATTAATAGACTTTATAAAAATGTATATAATTATTTTTCAAAGTGCCAATAGATGTGAAAACCAGATTAATTATAATAATTTCAATATACAAATTATGAAATTGAAATAATTTAGACTATGATTGATTTAAAAATTGAAAAGAAAACACAATTATTCCATTGGTTTGAGATTTCACTTCTGCCGCCATTCCTTATGACTGTTTTTTTTTCAAGTTTGAAAGAAAGATCAAAGTTTTTATTATTGAAAAGATCTCGTTTAGCGAAATAAATTAAGAAAATACACATATATATATTCATTAGAATGCCCTACAACAGCACCAACATTCAACTACATGTTGCGGTACCACCCAGTGGTACTACAGCGATAATTTTCAATGGGAGGCCATAGAATCTACGGACGTGTAGTCGGTGGCTAATAAAAATATTACACTAAATTGCTACTGGATTAGAAACACAAAATAACCAAAAATTTATTATTACTTCCGCGACAAATTTAAGCCCATGTCTGTCTTAACCTCAATTAAATCTATATATTTAAACAGAACAACACTACGTAATACTGTTATTCCCATCATTAACGACACAGCTTGAAGGTGGTAGAGCCACGCTGTAGCTATTACTAGTTTCAGCATGAATGGGTCGGCTCGTCCGGGGTAGTACCACCCTCTCATAGAACCCCGGACGAGCCGACCCATTCATACTGAAACCAGTAATAGATTCAGCGTGGCTCTACCACCTACCAAAATTTGATAGTAGCAGACTCCTTCTCCCTGGTATGGTCACGTAAAGAGAAAGCCACTAGACTACGTGGGAAATTTAGCATTGCAACTGTCCATTCAGGGTCAGAGATCCAGAGGCAGGCCCAAAACAAATTGGAAGGGTGTAGTGCTGAAAGATATGAACGAGTGCGAAGTTTCCGAATGTGATGTCAGGGACAAAGCGAAGTGGAGAAGAAAAGTAAGGAAGGCTGACCCCACCACCATGTAGGACTAACAGCCAGGAAGAGAGAGAGACTCCTTCTCCCTCAAACACAAAAGATGTAAGGGACATATATAATAAAAATTACAATATATTTCCTAACCGAGTATGACATTAATGGAAATAAAAACAAAGTAACACAGGTAACTAAAATTCTGTGAAAGGATTATGTAGTCAAGATACATTGACAAAGATTTTAATTAAATAAATAAAAAAACATAAATATCGAGAAAAACGTATTTCGAATAAAATAACAGAAACATGTTCACAGTAATTAAATCACAGGTAATTGCTAGTAAACGAGTAAAGATTGGTTTGACAATACAATAAATATTCAATAAAAAACCATTCGAACTCAGCAAATAGATCAATTACTTTTTTTCGTAACTTAATCACGAACTTTCAGCAGTTTTAAAGCTGCCGGGAAACTCGGTCTCGGAGTACTCGTAAAATAAAAATAAAAGCGATCAAAACTGTTTCGAAGATTTCGTAGGTATAAAAAAGTTTCCTATCCCCGGACGGTGACTAAAACAGCCATTCACGATTTTTGACTCAAGTTTTCGTATTTGCTAAGGAAATGAGCTCTTATAGTGGTTTACTGGACTGTAATATTCACAATATTTGGCAATCAGTACGAAAAAGCCAAACAAATCTCATAATGTGATCGATTTAGGACTGGATTTTTGATTGTGAATTTCCTGATCAGAGAAATTACGATGCACATATACGAGTATACTTTTTTCTTTTTGCAACTGATCTTCTAGTGGATTATTACTGCCATTATCGAGTAAGTAAGATGGTGGCCGTCTAGTTAGAACTTTCCAGGGAGTTTTGTGACAAATCAGAATCCATCCTCCATGGTAATATTCCACTTTATCTTCACTTATACACAATAACTTAACTATATTACGTAAAACACCACCAATATCACAAAATAAAATATAAAATCCACTACATTTCAAGATTCCGTCAAAAACTCCGCACATACTTAATAGGATTTTATTGTCGTTCATTGTCAGCGCTTATCTTGTATTAAAAAAAAGAATTCAGAAATAGAACAAAGGAAACACGAAAGTTAAATTCCTTAAAAAAAAAATTTCTAAAGTCAAGTATAATAAAACCTAAGAACGCCGTGGGCGTATAGTTAAAATGAAAGCGACTTATTCCACACGTTAATAAAAAAAAAGCTGTCATTAAATGATTGTGGCCTTTAAATTCGAAAACTATGTCATGAATTTAAGTTGCGACTTTTTTTCTAGATAGTAAATTTTAGAAAGATGTATAAGCACTTAATAAAGACAATCTCTAGACAAAAAGGCTAAAAAAGATAGAAGAATTATTTATATATATAAATAAAATTACGTGCAAAACAAACATAGCTACTGACAAAACAACATAGTACAAGGTTTCAGGCTTAGCCTTTTATGTGGACTCTGTTATTATAAAGATTGTAAACTTTATTTGTTTGTGAGAGATAATCTCCGGAACTACTATTTTCATTCTGGAAATAAGACTCATAGAAAGTCGAGTTACTTTTAAGTGACATTGACTATATTTTAATATTGTAAGTAGATATGTTCGCGACTCCGAATGCGTTTGCAATGATTATATTATTTATTTAGATTGATGTCTCTTATATTCTTCAGTCGAGTTATAGTTGAATGGATAATATGCAAATATATTAATGTGCTGCAATGTCACCTAGTGATGAGTTAAGTAAAAAATAATAAGTATATTAAAAATTCGAGACAATAAGGAGTGCAGATAGAAATGAAAACTCAAAAAATTGGAATAATTGGGTTCTGTTTTGATTTTTTTAATTAATTATAGTCTAAGTTATTTAAATTTCATAATTTATTAATTGATATTATTATTATTACTTTGGTTTTCACAACTATGGACACTCCGAACAATAATTATATATAGTTTATAAACGAATTTCGATACAAAATATAAATATTAGAAGTACACAGGCCGCTATACTACGCAACGCTAGTCTGATGCAAGCCTCGTAAGCGCAATACGATCGGTCACGCTAACTAGCATGTAATGACGCGAAATCATAAGATTATCTCCTGCCTAAAAGATAACGCTCAACGCGCCTAAAGCGCCATGGTATTCAAACGAAGTTCTAAATGTTTTTTTTTATGACATAGGTGGCAAACGAACAGGTGGGTCATCTGATGTTAAGTGATCACCACCGTCCATGACACTAACAACACCAGAGGATTCGCAAGTGCGTTGTCACCCTTTGGGGGGAAGGGTTAGGGGAGGGGAGGTGGTCCTCCGGCGCTCTCACTGACCGAACGAAACGCAACAATGCAAGCACTGTTACTTCACGTCGGTTTTCTATGAGAGGGTGGTACTACCCCGGACGAGCCGACCCATTCATGCTGAAACCAGTAATAGTTTCAGCGTGGCTCTACCACCATTGAAAGTATATGTATAGATTAACGCGAACAAAGCCGCGCGGAATTACTAAAGTGTACACAAATAAAAGACTATTCACCATAGAGATTATTGCTTTCGATTAATTATTATAATTGATGGATAGGTAAGCATAATTATTTAGCCGTGAAATCCGAAATTGGTTTATCGCCGCCGCTCCACCCCACAAATTATATTATCGAGGAACAGTTGATTTGACTGACCATTAAGGGTTTTGTACAATACAATAACAATTCAACACGCGCCTGTGTTAATTTTAGAATATCATTTCGTGAATAATTTAATCTTGCTTAAAGTAATTTCATTTTTATATCTTAAATGAGTTTAATATCGCGTAGTGAATTCGATTAAATTTCAGTTATTACTGTTGTAAATTATAGTGCCTTATGTTGATTAGTATTTTAAAGACGATTTTTTGAAGTGAAAACTTCTTTGGGCGCGTTTTGCGATATTTTTTGGTAAACTTAAGATTTCGCGTCATGACAGGGTAGTAAAGCGTGACCGCGATTACTGCGCTCACGTCTTACTAAAGACGTATAGTATAGCAGCCTGTTAACGTCTAATATTGATGGTTTGTATTGAGATTGTGCAGTCATAAGTTTGATTAACTAATAATAAAGTGTATAAAAATATATATAATCATTGTTCGGAGTGCTAATAGATATGAAAGCCGGACTAATGTTAATAATTTCAATTTATAAATTATGATATTTTAATAATTCATTTAAAATTTCAAAAGGGAACAACACAGTTATTGCATTGTTTTGAGTTTTCACTTCTTTTGACAATCCTTATGACTGCCCCGACTTTCTGTTTGCGTCATAACATAACTATTTCACACCTTTAATACGTAGGTGATTATTTCACAAATTTTGTATACAATTTATCATAGATACAAAAAAAGTACATAAGGTACCATTCGTCCAGGAAAAAGTTCTGTGCCCAAAGGGATAGAAAAATATATTTTAGACGATCGTCCGGCATAACAACTCGACCTACTTACACGAATAAATTGCCACGCGATGCCTGGAGTACCGAAAAAGGGACCTGTGGTATCCCGGTAGAGGATCAAATATCCCAAAAAAAGAAGCTGCCGGCAAAACTAGTGATATATATAATTGCAGAAAATTAATAATAATAATAATAATACTAAGAATTAAAAATACAAGCTTGCATTTAAAAGTGTAGTCTATGGGGAGGAATGACCAAAGATCCCAGAAAACAACATATATAAATTAAATAAAGCTGTAACTATGTTGAGAAGATCTTTAGTGAAATACCGAGAACTTTTGAGAGCATTATCTAGCGACATATAAATCTATCTTCTAGAGAAGTTAGATAATAATGACAAAAATTACAATAAAAAATACAACTCACAATTCATTTAGCTTAAATGTAGTGGGTTTAAACAACAAACCTATTTTTAAGAGAATTAATTCGTACCAGTTAATACGCTAATGAATTCTTTATGATTTTCTGTTTACTATTTTTGTATTATAAGAAAATTTTCTTACCGTGTACACCGTGGGGTTTTAGTCCGTGCGAGTCGGACATAACCCACTCTCTCCCCCCGAGAGGGTGGCGTACCCATAAAAGATTTCCCCACGTAAATTAAAAAAAATAGTAATGATTTAATTTAGCAGAGGTCACTTATACCAGATATTACGGTTAAGTAGCAATGGCAAAATTACAATACAAAATAAAATACATAATTAATCCAGATAGAAGATATAATTCCCATTACACAACAGAACGATTTTGCAGCGGCAGAATCAGCTGGTTAAGGTACTGAAATGTATACCCATCAAGCCTAATGAATTTTTGATGGATGCCCTTTTGTTCATTACATAAAAAATCATCCAGAGAGTCCTAAATCAACAATAAATTAATTTAATACTGTACAAAATGAATGAATAATAAATTTCGTAAAGGAGTCTTATGACAATCTTTATTAGGTTATGATAGAGCTAATCATTACCGTTACAGATAACGTATAAAAGTCATAAGGGCTAATTAAAAAAAGACGTGTCTAGTAATGGGATTTCAAATAAGTCTGTAAATATAATGAAACGTATAGTGTTTGAGAAAATAGGCAGGAACAATAACATATTTTGTAATAAAACAATCTAAAGGAAAAAAGCTGTTCACACTCGGCCACCCATGTTTAGTTCAAGTAAATAAACTGTCCGCGTGTTAGTTCCGTGCCACGGGAGTACCTCAAAGGTGGTTGGTCCTGTGGAAAATCCGCCAATTCACAGTTCGAACCTTTAGCCCGTCACCCGATGCAGAAAATTGAAACGGATTTGAGTTTCAGCTCGGTTTGTCCGAATCGACTGAGGTTACAATATTACCAAGTCTTTCAGTTTCATTTAACAAAATAATTAACCTTTCCTGTTAGAATATTTCTTTTTTTTATAGTAGCACGGCAAAATGAATTCACTGTGCCTGAAGGTAAGCACAGTACAATCCAAAAACAATGGCGTCCACCGAGAGACACGCTATCCATCGCCGGTCGCCGCTGTCATGCCGGCCTGCGAAAAGCTGGTTATGTACAGGCTGATCCCGAAACGCGACCCGCAAAAGCGAATCACTATGATGGGCTTTTTCGCCATATACATGGTGGTTGCGACCCAGTCAGGCTGTAAAACCCTACCATCCCGCTTTCGCCATTGCCTCGTTCGTTATTCAGCAGGGTGTGCAGGTGAGGTGTGCTTGGATGTCTCAAGTCTTAGATGTTATTTGACACCCCTTACACCACATTTCTTTAGTTACAAGACTGGTAATCAGCTGCTTGTCTTATTTTCTATTCGGAAAATGACAGAACAGAATAACTGTTCTTGATTGAATCTAACAATATTTTATTGTTGACTGTAACTGGCTGCTATATAATGAAATTTCGTGATACTTTGTTATTGCCTTTCACTATTAAATCTTTAAAATTCTTTCTCAACCATTCCATTGGAAATAAATTACTCTGGAGAAGTTTATTGATGGGTGCTATGTTAGTGCCATGGGAGCTATGTTTTATCTATACAAATAAATAAAATTGAAGTGTCTTTGTACTGTTAAAATAACAGTTTTTTCTACTATATGAATATGAGAAAGTATATACGGTAGTTATACAAAAAGCCATTTTTTTGTCTGTCATTCTGCTTGTTTGTTTGCACTACTCTCCGCTACTGTTGTCCCTGTTTTTTCACTGGCAGTTAGCTGATATTATAGGGAGTAACATATCCTGGACGGTGTGCGACTATTGCGTACTACTATACTGAACATTTTATTTGCTAAATTCCAAATCGCGGGTAACCACTAGTATTTATTAATTTTTGTATTTTAACGAACTATTGGCCGCGGCCGTTGTTCAGAGTTTAATGATCATCGGACGAGTAGTTAAGATATAATAGCGTACCAAAAAAATTGATTCACATTTACATTTGCAATTAATAAAAATAAAGGGTTTGGCTTAAAGCCCATGAAGTCGTGGGCGTTCGCTTGTTCCAAATAAATAAATTTCTTCCACAAAGGACATCTCGTTTCACAAATCGAAGTACTATAACGTATGTACAACCGCTACAAAATATGAAATATATCCCATACTCCAGGCAATTTCTTGCATGATGAGATACGAAAGGGATGAAACTCTTCGCTGCAAACTTACGTTTGCGTGAAAGTCTCCACATCAAATAGCATTAAAGCGGATCGGTCATGCATTAAATCAAGTTCGAACATGTTGATATTGAACGAGTGCCGTCGAATTATTTTGAAACACGAAAGCAGTCTAATATACTCCGATACCGTTAAATTGCTTTCAGATTTCCCATGTTTTTGTGAATATATTTAAGGAGAGATACGAGTTTCATATATTTGAATGTTATTCTAACTGGTATTTATACAAGCGAATGGAATTTGGTTAATGAAATTTTGCATACACGTTGTTAGACATAAAAGGGCATAAGGTACCTCGAAGGTGTCTGTACATTTTAAATATTCATAAAAAAAATTGTTGCAGGTGTCTAGGAATAGGTAATAAAATATATTTAAATCATTATTAGAAATGTCTGTCTGTCTATCTGTTTGTTTGAACACGCGTTACTGCTAAAGAACTGCGCTCGCGATAAAACCTCAACCAAAAAATCATAAAGCATATCCTCGAATAACATTTAGTCTTGGTTTACTTAAAATCGGTTCAATCTATCAAAAGTTATTGTAATTTTAATGACGACGCGACTTAAGTATGAGAGAAAAGTAAATAGACTTAATATATTCAAATAATTTTATTAGTCACTATTTAATTTACACTAGGATCCATACGGACAGAGTCGTGGGCGCAACTAGTCCAGATTAAAATTACCGTTCATAGGGGACAGTTTAAATCTTTTTTTTTTTTTTTTTTTTTTAACGTGGGGAAATCCCTTATGGATACGCCACCCCCCCGGGGGAGAGGGTGGGTTATGTCCGACTCGCACGGACTAAAACCCCACGGTGTACCGTCCGACCGTATTGTTGGGGCGGCAAGGGATCGATCTATGCTTCTCCCCTTGAAGAGCCGCCCCAACGGTCTGCCCAACTCCTCCCGCCACCGTAGCCGGACCTGAGGGGATGGGCCGGGGGGCCCATCTCCTCATTGCACAGGTTCGGCGGACGAGGGGGGGCAGCCGGTGTGTACCCGGTTGCCTCTCTATAGGTAGGAGCCCGGCGGTCACCTTCCGCCGGGAGGACCGTTGGGGCGGCTCTTCAAGGGGAGAAGCATAGATCGATCCCTTGCCGCCCCAACAATACGGTCGGACGGTACACCGTGGGGTTTTAGTCCGTGCGAGTCGGACATAACCCACCCTCTCCCCCGCGGGGGTGGCGTATCCATAAGGGATTTCCCCACGTATAAAAAAAAAAAAAAAAGGTACAGCAAACAGTAACCACGTAGTAATTCATATAGTTCATACCTGCAATAGATAGTTATACCTGTAAAAGAAAACCGTAAATACCTGAAAAAGATTTATTCCTGCATTAGAAACTGCGATACGTAGTAATCACAGTAACCACGTAGTAATCACACAGTAACCACGTAGTAATCACACAGTAACCACGTAGTAATAATCACACAGCCACGTAGTAATCACACAGCCACGTAGTAATCACACAGACACGTAGTAATCACACAGCCACCGCCGCAGCCAGAATGCGGCGCTGCCCCTCCCACGCAGCACACTCGCGGTGTCCTCATCAGCGCCGCACTCGTGACATGCGGCGGTCGGCTCCCTGCGTGCGATATGGTGCAGGTACCATCCGAAGCAACCGTGCCCGGTGAGTACCTGCACCATCCGGAACGTCAGGGAGCCCCACTCCCGTCCCATCCACTCCCGCAGGACCGGGCGGACGGCATCCACTGTATGACGCCCATAGCGCGCGTCCACCAGGTCCTGCATCCACCTCTCGACCGCCACCTCCCGGATCTCCCGCCTCTTAAACTCAACTTCCCTGAGAGCCGGAGGCTCACCACTACGCTTTCTCGCCGCCGTGTACTGATACACAGCGGCGAGGACACCCGCCTCCAGCTCCCAGGGTAGGGAGCCGGCGAGCGTGAAAGCCGCCGCCGAGGACACCGTGCGGTATGCCCGGACCGCCCTCAGTGCCACCGTGCGCTGCGCCTTACGCAGCGCGCGCACGTTGTCGGCACTGAGGGCATCAGCCCACACTGGTGCCCCGTAGGCGGCCATCGCCCGCACGACTCCTATATAGAGTCGGCGACACCCAGCACTCGGCCCCCCTATGTTGGGGAGCAACCGGCCGAGTGCCGCCGCCGCCCCAACAATTCGCGGTCCGAGCCCCGCAAAATGGGGCTCGAACCGCCAACGCCCGTCCAGGGTGAGGCCCAGATATTTCATCTGGGCCCGCACCCTGATCCGGGCGCCCTCCACCATAATATGGGCCCCAGGTGGTGGCCCTCGCCGAGGCCCGTGGAAGAGTAGGGCCTCGGTCTTCTCGAGGGCCACCCTGAGGCCCAACCTCCTTATGCGCCTGACCACGAGGGTTGTGGCCATCGTGGCCAGGTGCACCAATTCCCGAGTTTAAATCTACGTTAAAGCAAGCGAAGCCGGGGGCAAAAGCTAGTAATGAATAAAGCCGTTACAGGCAGTTAACTTTTTAACGAAATTAAAAATGTGTATAAAATCGATTATTCTCACAAATAAGTTTAATTTATCAAACATGAGAGAATTACTTTAAGTAGAAATTAATTTACATTTTTTTTTCTACTTTTCTACTTTATAGGCTTTAGCCTTTGACCACAACCTCACCTGATGTTATATAGCGATATGATCTAAGGTCTAAGTGCAGCTGCCGAACACATACAGAGGTTTTTGTTAAAAAAAACTATGAACTCTGGTCTAATTTCAACTAAGTTGTGACAATTTAACATTTATTCGTAAAGCCATAAAACATTTAAATCTTACAAATAATATTAAACTGGAAAAACATGAACAATCCGTATAAATACCCAAGCCGAAATTCAAAACAAACGTCAATAAAACTGACATAACTCTTGAAGAAGACTTGTTGGAGGCTTTGACCCAGATGTGTCATATTATTGCGCTATAAATACATTCCGACCGGATAACATAGAACCCCTGATGTCGAAGAAAAGTTAACGAAATATTATGAAACGGGACGCCTTGTATTCTGGCCATCCGTAAGCGCGGCACTACAGACCGTCGATTCGGGTGTGATGTGGCTCGGGATGGTGTCACGTGCCCGTTGCCATATCTATTGCTGTCTATAAACATGACTGTTGACCATCTTACGGCCTGTATGGAAACGTGAAGGATCAGTTATGACGTTCTGTTTACGGTTGAGGCATATTGTAAAACGTCTGAATCCTATCCCTTGAGTATTTTGTTGTTTGGTACTTTCTTTACGACTATCGACCCTTCCCGGTTTCGCACGAGTACAATATACTAATGTATAATGTCAAGAATGTTCAAGCAATTTAAACAATGAACTATCTAATTTTATCAAGTGAGACTCCTTATGGCACGGTAGGGATATTAGCAAGAAAGTTGATTTCATTGATATAAATTTATTTGAAACGAGAAAATACCTCGATATCGAGTAAAAATCGAGATAGAATTTGATTTATCGTGTATTCCGCTAGCTTTTCCTTTGACGGCCGCGTTGCAATCCGTGGCATGATTTTATTTCTCTGTTCGTTAGCTTGCTTCGTATATATGCATTGGAACTATGTTTGTCTGTATTATGGCAAAGTAGTAGGTGTTTTTATACTTTCTAGAGTTTGGTTATGACATTTAACCGCAACCTCGATGCATGTTCATGACAATGTGACATGGGATGATAACCTAATAATCTTAAAGGACTATTCCACAAGTTCATTTACCGGGACGCATCTTTAGGTTGCTTGACGGTTGTAGATAGGTAGCTCCAACGGGCAATGTGTGTTATAAATTTGATTGGAAAATCTAAATCATAAATACGCTACACAGTTTAATATCGGAGAATGTATTTATAAGCTATTTCATTGAAGAAGGCGTTAGTTTGCGGAAATCCATGATTAATATTATAGTGGACGCTACTTTGCAGTTCCGCCTGAAATTGATTGAATACTACTACGTGTAACTGCAACAAAAAGGAATCAATTAATCAATATATCACTTATATTAATTATATAATTAATTAATATAAATATATAATTATCAATAAATTAATTAAAATATGTGGCAAATTGACGTGTAATCACGACAATCGATAACACGTGTTTCGCTCCTTCACGGAGCCGAAGAATGCCAAAAAGGGCAAGAAACTCTATCTGAACTAACTTTTTATATATTTTTTTATTACAGCTATACAAATTAATGTTGTTGCAGTCGTTTTCAGCTGATTTACAGAGGGAGGTAACATTTCCAGACATCATTATTGTCTATGTAATGATACATTCTGTATAACAACTTCCTAAGTTTACAACCATTGAAACATTTCTTTTGATAACTTAGTACATCATACTAAAATGATAATTTTTGATGTTGTCATATTTATATGTTTTTTTTTTAAATTATAGTTTATTCATTATTCACACGTAACTGAACATAAATACACTACCCGGCTTTTGATTTGGCACGTCGCGGACAAGAGCGCAATAGTCGGCTAAGTTCGGTTTTGTATAGGTTTCGGTTATCCTTGTCTGTTGCAGTGATCGCGCTGTGTGATAGAGAGAACTTTACTCGATCTTAGTCGCACGTCTCACTCTTTTCCACGAAGTGCCAAATCAAATACCCGGCACTGTACTGCACTATTTAATTCTAAAAATATTTACCGTTTTGTAGAACTGTTGTATCTTCCCCTGATTATCGTGTTCGCTTTTTCCTATTTTAGAAGTTATTTTTAAAGGCGTGAAGAGTTATTCTAGCAAGACGACTTCATAGTGACAAAATTATCGATAAGCAATATTACCAAGTGGTCGCAATTCTTTTTAAAAGTTCTACCATTGTTCTACCATGTTCATCCACTGTTGTTAAAGTACTATAAAAAATCTATCTTTCTATCTATATACAAATAAACAGCGGGAAAAGCAGTTGAAAACAAATTCGTTCTCTGTTTTACAATCTATTTTCTTTCTTTATGTTCCCTCCTTCCTATAACACGGGTTCCTCTTCACGTGGCATTTACCCAGGCCGGCATGACAACGACGACCGACGGAGGAGGGCGTATCTCTCGGTGGTCGCCTTCGTTTTTGGATTGTACTGTACTTACCATCAGGCACAGTGCAGTCACTTAGACGTGCTACAATTTAAAAAAAAAAGAGTAACTATTAAGAAGCTTTAGTGTTACCAACAAAAAAAATGAAATTAGTTCGTTTTCTTTCTTAATATTGAAACTTGAATTATCAATTATTGTCGAATTTCGAATACTAGATAATCAATAGTATATGTAAAAATTGATGTTAGTATGTATGATATTAGTGGACTGGGACACTATTTGACAAACCACTATGAAATTTCACACTTGGAGAAGATTTTTACATTATCCATTATCATACACATTGCTGGAACTAATTAAGCTTTATAGCGTTTTATCACTCGCCATGGAAATTTCTACACCTAGATACTTATACACGCATAATACAACAAACGCGTACGAAACCACGGGCATAATTAGTATATAATATTCGTCTACATTAAAACACAGAATGTTTGCAGTTTTCTTACTAGACCTTTAAAAGTATATCAGACGTAGACAATAATGGATACCGGTGTTTACAAAAAATATTATATTTAAAAATAAAAATTTAACCACAAGTTACGCAGAAAATACGTTCCTATTTACAAAAGATATATTCCTTTCCTAACAGTAATATAAACCTTTCAAACACACTCCAACACGTGTCTCGCTTCCATATATCACAGCTATAACATTTCTCTAGTATACAACCCCTTTCACGAACCAATCCGCCCCGCGGCCCGCTTTGCCTCGGAAACCGCACAAATTCTCTCTTACGTAACAACAATACCTCACCTACAGCCTCCCTTAAAAATAGGACTACTTATAATATATGCAAACCACCCTTCGAAACACGTGGTTCGATAATACAAAGCGAGTCAGCGCCATCTATCGGGTGGTGACGGAGCTACGTAACTAGTTAACAAGCTACCTCCAGAAAGAGTTTTAAAAGCATTTTTCGTATACACTAGGGCGCGTGTTTCGTTTTATTTGTTACAAGGTGGCGCTAGTAATATTAAGCAACGCATATTGAGATACTGTAAAAATTTTTTTGATCATAGTACGATAAAGAAACTACAATGTACCTAATGTTAAGATAAGTTAGACTAAATACTTACAATCATAAATAATTATACATAAAATGGTTATGACGCTTTATTGTGGCTGTTGTGGATCATAGCTTTAACGATGCTTCATAATTTAACTAATCAGTTTATGTAATGTTATTGTGGACGTTGAGAAAGCCAGCAAACTGTTACAATAACGAACAATGATTGAGACTTTCTGAATTTGTTTTCTAAAAACGTTTCCACAGGTACATTTAAATGAAATATGTAGTTATATGCAGGGCTTTTTTGTAGGGACACGCAGTGCGTTTAAAGGGATATTCGAAAATATCGAAAAATTTTCATAAAAATGAAAGAAATTGAAAAAAAATCTTGGTAGCCTTTACAAAAAAAATTGTAACATTTTTAATAGATCAAACTTATCCAAATACAAAATCGAATCTATCTTTCTTGAACAGTTATCGTGTCGCATAGCGGTTAGTCTCTATAGTAGATATCGTAAGAAATAAAGTTACAAGAAGCGGTATAATTGAGAGCCTTTAGGAGAGCTTTACATATCATGAAAGCAAATTTATTAACTGGTAGATACTCAGAACTTAAAGGAAACGTATTTACAATGAAGCGACGGTGGTTCAATGGTTAGCCTGCTCCGCAATGAGTTGGAGTGTACGGTGAAAGAAAACACCGTTATAATACCATAGCATGGTGATAGTAGGGCTTCTTCTAAATCCACCTAGTTATCTACTACACTCAAGTTGTCGCCAAGTACGTATGGCTGTGTTCCATTAGCTGCTATTCACACCCAGTCTATTAGTTTAGCGTGTTTACGCTATGGACCACATCTTCGTTTTACATCAGATGAGATTCTGGTCAAAACCGAAATCCGAAAATCGAAAAGTGTATAAATATATTTTGTCTGCTCGACATTTTTTATATATGTTTTTTTTTATTCTTTCAGCTCACGGAGCTGGAACAGCGGGTCCTGGAAGCCGAAGGAAGGGCCGAAGAAGCGGAAGACAAGGTAAATGTTTAATAATAATGCTATCAACATTTATATCTAACTATACTAGCGGGTCCGGCGGATGTTTTCCTGCCTTGATGATAAAAAAATCTTCATCCGGAGCGCCACATGTCGACTCCAGTTGTGTATCTAAACCATTCTTTAAACCACCTGAACACGCACAAAAACTTTCATCAAAATTTATGCAGCCATTTTGGAGTTCAGTCACATCACACGCACAGAAGAATTATGTGTATAAGGATAAAAAAAATCATTTAGCGAATATATGTCAGCGCGTCATTTCAGAACGGCTACACGTATTTCACTATTTTTTTTTTGTTATTTGTAATCGTCAGGACAAGATTTGTAAGAAAGAAAATGTTTGAAATATTATTCGCCATAGTGAAAAGTTCGGGTTAAAAATCTCCATGTAAAAAAGTAAATGAGTGAATTAGAGAGAAGACAATGGAGATTTTCAAAAATATTGATATAAATTACAAATTAACGTTCATTATATCAGTCGCCATTTTATGTTATTACATAGTCGTATTGGATAAGATTAAGAATGAGTATATCAGAGGAAGTTTGAAAATAGCACTAGTAACAGAGAAGTTGAGGAGTAATAGGTTAGCATGGTATGGGCATGTCATGAGGAGAGATGAAAACCATGTAACTAGAAAAGTTTTGGGTATGATGGTGGATGGATATAGGTATGGAGGAAGACCGAAAAAGCTATGGACAGATTGTGTGAAAATTTATATGTGTAAAAGTTACGAATACTGAGATGGCATCTGACAGGGGAGATTGTAAAAGGAAAACATGTTGTTCCGATCCTACGTAATTGGAATAAGGGTAAGAAGATAATTATGATATAGTCGTATTGGAGGATTCAACCTCATTTGCTTTGTCGGTATATCCGTGCGAAGCTGGCACGGACAGCTAGTTAGTAATAATTTTATTCATTGAAATAGTATTTTCTTCTACCTTACAGTTTCTTAGCGTTAATTTTCCTATAAAAGAAGAAACAGCACGGAGTGTCGTCCTATTGATTTATACCTGTAAGCCGAAGTCACCCTATGTATATTTTTAATTTCCCGTTGTCACAGCAACGGCTGTAACATCACGGAAGCCAATAAAATTAAGAAACAAAAGGAAACCTTTAAAAATGAATTGGGGTAACGGAATCCCTCGTTTATATTGTCAGCATCACTCTCTGAGAAATGTGGCGGACTTTCAATTTTATTACGGCCTTATGAGCGTGGTTTTCAAAAACACTACGTTCTCAGAACATTGTTTGTTTATGTGAAGATAACAGTAAAACTCATCAATGGCTACTAGATAAAAAAACGATTACTTTTACTTACACGCTCACAATTGACCTAATGCATATAGAACAAAATTAGGAAAAAAAAGTGCAATGATTATAGAATACCAAGAATCTAAAACGGAACGTAGTTCTAAATCGTGCTTTATGAGTTGTATAGGAAAAGCTGTTATGATATAAGTAGTAATTTCGCTAGTAAAATTTCCGTTCCACACCAAAGATCTGCAAGTCAGCGCGGTTCAAAACCCATTAATCCAGGGCATGTCGGCTGTGTCACGCCCGCCATCTGACACGGGTCCAGTGTTCGTTTGTTTTGGATAATAAATTGATACAAACTTATGATATACGTGCGAATTGTATCAGCTGTCATAAAATAGATTAAAATTTTAATTTCACAAGTAAATTCTTATGTTGTTATAGCTGACATAATAATAAAAAAACTGCCAGTTACATTAATATAAGAAACATAATATCTATAAGGTAAAGAAAATGTGGAATCTCTGCCCAAAAAGTAGGTTTTTTTAAAATCATGGGAGGCAAATGAACAGGTGGGTCACCTGATGTTAAGTGATCACCGCCGTCCATAGACACTAGCAGCACAAGGGGAGTCGCAAGTGCGTTGCCAGCTTGTGCTTGGATGAAGGGGTGGGGGAATGGGAAGGGGAGAGAAGAGGAAAGGGGAGGTGGGCCTCCGGCGCTCTCACTGACCGAACGAAATGCAACGAAATGCAGCAATGTTACTTCACGTCGGTGTTTCTGTGGGTTGGGTAGTACTATCTCGGGCGAGCCGACCTATTCATGCTGAATCCAGTAATAGCTACACCGTGGCTCTACCACCTTTAAAATCTGTATCTTATCACAAAATATCTCTGTTTATTGTGAACGGTATACTAAGAAAAGATTTAAAAATGAAAAGGACAGAAGAATACATAAAACTGAAAACTTAATTACAAACAAATAAGTAGAAAGTACGTACAGAAGAAGGAAAACAATACCAATCATGACACTTATAAGTAATAATATACGTAATCAGCAATATCTTGTTCCATCGTCGCATAATCCAAATAATCACGTTTTCGAGTTTATTTATGATAATGTATGTATTCTATTGTACATTATAGAAAACAAACAGCTAGTCTATTTGTTTTTATACTTTGTAGGTCTTAGCATTTGACCAAAATCCCTTCGGATGTTAAATGACGGTGTGGTCTAAGGCGGTAAACACGGTAAACCAAGAGTGGGGTTGGTTCTAAAGTGCAGCTGCCGGTAAACCGCAGTAGGTAATTGGCGACAGATTTAAACTTAAAGGTGGTAACTAACCAGACGGGCTAAGAGAATGGTTTCATCATTATGTTTCCTTCACCAAAGGAAGGAAGGATCCTCAGTCGCAAGGATTTGAACCTACGTCGACCGGCACAGTGTCTAAACATATTACCAACTATGCTATCAACGCTTCATAACTAGTAAAATTGAAACGACGTTAGGATAATACCGTCCTTGGGATTTAATTAGAACAACGTATGAGTAAATGTGTTTGGAATAAATCATGGCCATTAGAGAACAACGCTTCGTTTTTACTTCATAATTACGCTGTCTATCAATAACTATTTTGAAGATTGTGTACTGCTCAATAACGTCAGGATTCCGATACTTTCTGATATTGGTTCACATAAGTGTTATTGGATACAATACATACACATACAATACATTGGATACACTTCTTTTCAAAGTTATACAGTAAAAAAACACCCCAAATCTAGTTTTTCTCTTTCTTTTGACAGTACGGTAAAGCAACGGTACTGTGCCTAATTATAACTACAGTACAATCCAAAAATAATGGTGACCGCCGAAAGATGAACAGTCCATAGTCAGTCGCCGTTTTCATTACGGTCTGAGTAATTGATACGAAGGAGGGAACATGTTGCCCGGGAGACTCTTTCACAACATAACAATACTAAAAATTTATCGCTAACTTTGGCATAACATTTAAACAGATACTTGCTTTCTATGTATTTTAGAAACACTATGTTATTTTTCATTTCCAGTTTTATTCTGTCTACTTTTGTACCCGTTACAGCATGTAGGCATATTTGTGATAATTGGTTAAGGAGTAGGTTAAGACGTGAATCGGTAGCAAAGAAATAAACCAACTCGCATTGGGATTTATAACATTAATAAAAATTTAATTAACTAATCTTCACTAGTGACAATATTAATCAAATCTTACGTGACGTGAAAAATAATCAAAATTGGTTTAATATATCTTTCTTTTTAATTTACATGATTCTAGTGTGTGTCAAGTCGTAACAGTTATTTGCAGCATTTGTCGGAATACACGCTGACAACTCAGAGACGAGGGTTACATACAGGGGTGTATATCTAGGGGATGAAATGTACAGCGCACAGAAAAATGTTTACATGCTTTAAACACATAATAATCTAGGTCTAGCGATGATGGCTAACAGTACGAATACGGTGTCGCTCGATGTAGATTCCAATCCTGGAATTAATTGGAGCTTTTGGTAAAAGAAAACACTGCGATAAAAACGTAACATGATCGAATCTTTTCTTTATGCCCTCCATACTAGATACCATTAGATGGAAAACTATCGCAAAGTACCTGTAGATGTATTCGGGCAGCAGCTGTAGTGAGTTAGTCTCTGACAGTTTTGCAATGCATGACATTACAATATACATATATATACCAGGTATATTATATCTACTGTCAATAACATTGCATACTATAGACTGTTGCTGCTGATTATGCTGTTTTTAAAAATGCTATAGAACATAGCAAAGCTTCATAATTTTTACAAAAACTAAATTATTTGCACTTTTTGTATCTCTTTCTTTTTTGTATCTTTTTGTTGATCATAAAGTATCGTATAAGCTTCTACATCCACATAATACAGTAGTATCTCTTTGTATTTTGATTTCGAAGAGTTGAAGTATTATATAAAACTGAGGATTGTTGTTAATTCTAGGTATATTGAATAAAAAAATAATATATTAATCCTTATAAAGATCAAGAACAATAAAAAAACTTTTACATTAATATTATTATAATTATATATTATGATATAATATAATCATATTATAATTAAACATTAATACTATAATATATTCTGGCCGGCTCCCTTCCCTGGGAGCTAGAGGCGGAGGTGCTTGCCGCCGTATATCAATATACGGCGGTTAAGAAACTGATGGGGAAGCCTCTAGCTCCCAGAGAAATAGAGGAAAGGAGAAGATGAAGTGGTGGAAAGGTGGAGGCGGGACCTGGCGGACGCGCGGTACGGTCGATACACGATCGACGCTGTCCGCCCGGTCCTGCCGGATTGGTTTAATAGAGCGACAACATTACTCATGTCACCTCCACACACGTGCACGCATACATGCTTACACATGCAGGTGGAAGGGTTTTATTTTTTCCCTTATCAAACTGAAATAGTTTAGAATATTATCCGATACGAAATATATGTAAGGGTTGTTGAGGTATGTATGCTTGGTACACATATATGTTTCAACAACTCATATATGTATGAATAGTTAGCTTAGCTTAGGTTAGCTCAGATAGGTCGCGGGAGAGGGTCCGTGAGCAAGACCCTCAAAGTGGCCGTCTCCGCCAACGGAGGACGGGCAGGAGGAGGCGTCAGTGAGGCGTCAGTTTGACCGCCTCCTCCCACTGTAACCGGACCAGGGAAGATGGGTCGGGGGGCCCATCTTCCCATTGCACAGGTCCGGCGGACGGAGGAGATGGCCGGTGTGTACTCGGCTGTCTCCCAACAAGACGGGGCCCGGCGGCGGCGCTTTTGCTGCTGGGCCAACCGCTGGGGCGGCACGATGAAGTCTATAGAGATCTCGTGCCGCCCCAACTATAGCGGACGACGTACACCGTGGGGTTTTAGTCCGTGCGAGTCGGACATAACCCACCCTCTCCCCCGAGAGGGTGGTGTATCCATAAGGGATTTCCCCATGTAAAAAAAAATCACGAATTGCAATACGATATTTGGATTTGGCTTTTCGACGCGTATAAGCTGACATTATATATTTCTTGATATTTTTTTTTTCGTTTTAACACCTTATTATATACACAGTCAAGATTTTACACTAATATTTTATTTTATAATATATAATTGGAAGACTTTGACGAGAGCTGTCGACTGAAACTTCAAAAAACGTGGTAGCTTTACTGAGTCGAAAGTTATACGAAATGGAAATCTAAACACGCAGCAGAATTACCCCAAAATGGCGGCGCTTCCCCTTACACCGCGTGCGATGTGTTACAGTTCTGATTTAGCGTAATGAATTCTTTGATCCTTTAGCTATTCAATGGTATAATTTAATTTTACATGCAGAGAATATATTCAAAACTGCATTGCCAAACTGTATCCCCCGGTTTTGTTATCATTTGGTTTTTTGGATTACCCCCCTGTACCATAAAGGGCATACCATAAAGCAAATTTAAAGACGTACTCACGTTAAATACTTGTAATATTATTACCTACTTAACAATGGCAATAATAATATACTAGAAGATGAGTTGCCAAAAATAACATATTTGTTTGTTTTGTTAACCTTACTATGAAATACGAGATGACGCACACAAGTGCACTGGTTCCGTCGTTGAGATGAACGTTATCGATTTTATGAATTGTCGGATTATGACTCACATTGTACCGCATTTGCTGGCCGTTATGAGTTGTATTTTAGCGTTAATTTGTCAATTGTATAACAATTCATTGGTAAATAAATAAATGAATAATTACCATAATAATAAAAATTAAAAGTTTAATTGTCTAGAACAACTGATCAGATTTTAAAAATTATTCCGCCTACAAAAAAAAGTTACGTTCGAGCTGTTACTGATTTAAATTATGATCTATATTTATAAATATCAAAATCGAAAGTGAAATACAAATTACTAAATAAAAAAACAGGTGTTTTGTAAAGACACACGATAGAAGTGAAACTTTAATGAAATAAATATAAAAATATACCAAACTGTATAAGATCAGTGATTTATTTATTTATTGAACACCAACACAATGTACACTTATCGTTATTAAAATAACACACGCACAATTTGTAACGGTAAGTGTCATCGTAATTAGAGGTGTAGACTACATGCTTAGATGTTACAAAATGTACAAGTTACACGTTATGCGATGTTTCCAGACGGTCACCCATCCAAAAATTGGCCCGCGCCTGACGTTGTTTAAATTCGGTGAGCGGACGATTTTCAACACTCTATCCAACACAGTGTTTACGCCCACCACTTTTCGTTACACAAAAATGTTACCGGTCAAAATTTCAAAGTTTTCCCATAAGAAGTTTCATTTGAAAATTAAAAAAACATCAATCTTTGTATAATAATAGATATTGAGGTTTATTGATGTCTATCCTTGATATAAATAAAATATATAACGGACGCTATATTAAATTTTTGTAATATACAATTTTTATTATCTCTAATAACGATACCGATATATAGGTAGTAGTTATAAGTATATCTGTTTATTAAAACACTTTGTACATTTTACAAATATTTTTACAGTGGCAACCAAACTAGGCAGAGCCTGTATCTTGGTAGCCAGAAAACAATTATACAGCGTGTTGTACAAAAAGCACATAAGCGGGCCGTACCTGTACATATTCAAACTTACAAGCTAAAAATTGTTAGTAATATGATTTGACAAATAAGTCTATAGGCAATCACAAATAAACATACATACATACACATTTTATACACACTATATACATTTTATACACATATTCTATACCTCAATATATTCCTATATTATGCAGTTACGATTTAACTTTTATAATATAAAACTTATAATAATGGTCCTATAAATGTAAATCGTTCCGATTATTACCTAATTAGCTTTTGTTCGTGGCTTCCGTGGCAATCCGTCGGATAGTAACCCAATGTCCTTTTGTGTACTCGCGACAACGTGTCAGCAACATTTCACCATGATCGGTTCAGTAGTTAAGGCGTGAAAGCGTACCAAACAAGCAAATAATCTGACTTTTGCTTTCATAGTATTAGTTAGTTAAAGAAGCATTTTTTTTATATTTTTGATAGGTCTTTTATGTTATAAAATAAGCTATGACATAGTATTAGTGCTATCAAAGATACCAACCTGACTAACTATAACCCTCAAGCCGAAAATTTATCGCCAAGCGCTTAGGTATGTTCCGGCAGATGCACTTAAGAGCCGTTTCTTATTCGGTTTTTACCTTCTTAGGTTACATCGTCATTTAATATCAGATGATATTACCTCAATCTCCCCTCACCCACTCCTCTCCCATCCCGCTCCCCTACCCCTCTTCCCCCAAATACAGGCTGGCAAGGCACTTGCGACTCCCCTGGTGTTGCGAGTGTCTATGGACGGTGGTGATCACTTAACATCAGGTGACCCACCTGCTCGTTTGCCTCCTATATTATAAAAAAAAGGTGAGATCGCAGTCATACGTTAAACCCTATACGGTGTTATTACAAAAAAGTTAAATACGTATTGAATACTTGTTTTAAAAAGGTTTCTAATTAAATGCATCGCGCTCGCCCGAGGCAAGTTCGCGTTATCCTTTTTCGCAAGTCTAACCTAACGTAACCAAAGCGAGACAAAAGCAAGTATTCAATACGTATTTAACTTTATTGTAATAACACCTATAAAGCGGCATAGAAAGTTATATAAATCTTTACAATCTATATTAATATTATAAAGTTGGAGGGTTTCTTTGTTTGGTTGAACGTGCTAATCTCAGGAACTACTCGTCTGTTTTGACAAATTCGTTAAGTGTTAGGTAGCTCCTTTATCGAGGAATATATCATATTATCTATGATCACGCTAAGACCAATAGGAGCAAAACAACAATAAAGAACGTTTGCGAATCGGTTTTTTTTTCACGTTGAGAGCTTCCGCTGCGTGTTATCGTTAGCTCAAAGTAACGATTCTACGCGGGCGAAGTTGCGGGCAGGAGCTAGTATATGATATTGACCTATACCTCGGGAATAGAATTTTTTAGATGTATGTCCTTTTTTGTTCTCCTAACAACGTTTATACAACATTTCATGTTCATCGGTTTAATAGCTAAAAGCATAACAAACAAACTAGCATTCGCATTTACAATATTAGTCAGGATATGCCATTCTTAGATGTAGGTACTTATTTCATGTCTAAAAAGCACTTTCAATACTAGTTTTATCTTTAAACTTCTTTCCATACTGTACCATAACCATCATCCTGTATATAATTCTTAAGTTATATTACATCGCAGGAAATCAAAGGAAACGTAATTGAAGAAAGATCTCGAACATTCTTATGACCGAAACAAATTCATCTATATGAACCACACATAAACTTTGACATAATAACTGCATAGATCTACCTTCCCTTGCCCTTTTACGATGCTCACCCTATTCGACTTTTTCAATTCGCCAATAAATCAAAGTAAAACGTACTCTATCACCGCGCAACAAAACCTTAGACCGCGTCAATAGAGTATTAGATTTATAGAATTCGTTTTTTTTTTCTATATCAGCAGTCTGGCTCTGGCAACAATGGACCACCGCGGCCACCCTTTCTCGCATGCGCTCTGTTATACTGCTAACTTCGCGTGTATAAACCAAGCTACTAGAACGCACCAACTTCGTCCCATACCTGTATATACATAACAAATTTCTCGTTGATTATTTAACATGTAAAAAATAAAATACGAAACGTACATCGAATCCGTCTCATAAGATTAAATCACAAAGTGTTTACGTATAGTTATAAACATCTCGCATTAGCTTTAATTCACGCGCAAAGAAAATACACGGACAATCGTATAGAAATACTTTGATCAATAGGAGCTCTTTATTAATTTATTTGTGTTCTAGATAAGATTTCGGTGGCTTAAAACGTGTTTCTAGACCGTCGAGTTCATTGTGATGAATAGTCAGTTAGGCCTAAATGTGACAACGAATGTTATTTTAGCTTTACTGTGATTTTTTTTCTAAGAGTCGTATTTATTTTCGGCAAATCAAGGTCAATTTTTAAATAATCTGATTAGTGATAGTATTATTATGTCTAAACCCAAAACGCTGAAGGCACATAGACTGAGTGCGGAATTCGCCGAAAAACGTGGACAATCTATGAAGAATTCAGACCCATCTAACCCATAGCAATCACCGGTAAGTAAATAATATTTTTATCAAAAAGGCCGAAGCATTGAAAGTTACCTAATGGCATATTTTGATTTGTAAATAGCACAGTTTAATTGTCATGTTAAATATCTTACAACCTCGGAGTATATTATAAGCATATATAATATACGGGACATACGAATGTAATTCGGTATTTTAAATATTTTTTAGAGTAAATACTCGTAATCTATATTATATATTCCTTACAATTTTTCGTAGTAGTTATTAAATTGTAGTATATCCTCATATGTAATAATCTTTTTCGGGTAATATACTTGTATATACTGATTTCTGTTATAAGTTGGCATAAAACATTATATTTGCTTAAAATCGAATAAATATCATTCAATAAATACTATACGTTGAAGTTTCTAGATTGTATCAACATTTGTATATAAAAATTGACTGAATAAAGCATTGGAATGAAGATACAGTGTATCATACAAGAACCAATATGGCCGCCACTCAGCTGTTTCGTAGTACGCAAGCGTTGTGGGTTTCCCGCCATCTTTGGACTTTACCGTACTATCAATATTAAATGCCGGTGGCCTGGTTCAAAACGTGCATACATATCATAGCGTGTTCCTGTAGACGTTCATAATTTACGATTAAACCTGAAATATACGAAACGTTCGTGACTGTTTCAATGGTAAAATTAAAACGGGTCACGTCACATTTTCAGATTTAAAATAATTAAAAAGAAATATATATTGAACTGAATATCGTCAAAATTTGAATCAATTAGGGCTTAGTGGTAACGTGTCCGGAACGATGTAGGTTCGAATCTCATCATTGAGCCTGAATTTTGCGATAAAACCATACCATGTTAGTATAGGGGTGTAAGGAGTGTCGAATAACATTATAAGACTTGAGACACCCAAGCCAACCTCACCTGTACGTGGTGCACCCTGCTGAATAACGAACGAGGCAATGGCGAAAGCGGGGTGGTAGGGTTTTATAGCCTGAGTGGGTCGCAACCACCAGGTATATGGCGAAAAAGCCCGACATAGTAATTCGCTTCTACGGGCCGCGTTCCGGGAACAGCCTATGCATATCAGCGGCGACCAGCGATGGATATTGTGTCACTCGGTGGTCGTCATTGTTTTTGGATTGTACTGTGCTTACCATCAGGCATATTACAGGCATTTTGCCGTGGCACAATAAAAAAAAATAGTTTTTTTCTAATGGCCATGGGCACCAGTCCACCTCCCTACCTCAATTAAAAAATTTATCGTCAAACTCTGTAGGTGTATTCAGACAGTTCTACGTAAATAAATAGTCCTGCTCTAAGCTTAGCGTATTACTACCCTTCTTAGACCATTTCCTCGTTTAATATGAAATGAGATTTAGACAAAAGGCTAAAACTCCATAACATAAAAAACTCTCCACGTGAATGTTTTTTTATTACAGCGTACATGCATTTAAACTTACAAGTAAGTACAAAAACATGTTTTATCGTCGCTGTCATCTTTTCTCGACAATGTACTTAGTACAAAATTACATGTTAGTCTATTGTGTAAACTATACTACTATGAGAACGCGCTCGCTTCTCACTTCTCAATTTTGACGAATGAATTATTCAAAATTGTACATAATATAATAATGTAAAAAAACAAACAACGAAAATGTTATTATCGTATTTTCTCAATTTTTTTTTTATCTAATAAGAATATGAATGGACTTTCGAAGCGATGATTGATTTGCTTTTAGCCTGTTCGGATACAGCGCCCATGGATTTTCCTTGGAATTGCGTCGGAGCATTTGATAAAAGAAATATCATGATAAAACATAGCATGGTGGTAGGTATTTTTCTTAATAAAGAGTACACTATATGAAACTGAACTTAGCCGACTAGCCTAGTTTTCCTCTTGATGCCCCGAATCAAAAGATAGGTACAGGAACTTTAAATCGGTAAATTTGTAAAATAACAATTACATTAAAAACAGCCTATAGTTAATTTAAACATAACACATAGTTCATATGAGGACAAGTCGCGAACGTAAGCTAGTGTGATAGGAGAACAATTTCTCGAATAAAGGAAGTTCAATAGTTGTGGTAGTGAAGTATGAATCACAGAGAGCAACAACCCCGACCAGACAGATGGCGCAGTGCACAGTCGACGGATTAGTTCATAGTTTCGCATGGCTCCGGAGCGTGCTGCTGAAACGATAAGAATATCCAGGCTTTCTGTACGAGCACATAATGTGATGGATTTTGTAACCGAAAATAAAAAAGAAAACACACAAGGCTAAATAAAAATATATATTTTAAAACAATCGTATAAATTTTTTTTAAAGCTACTTAAACCAAATTTCTTTGTGATTCAACATCAAGAAATCTTTACATTTCTGAAATATATTTATTACCTAAAATTATACTAATTAAGACCGCGACATAGAATGTGTTTGTTATTATTTATACTGAAGTGAACTGAAAATGGAAAACTTCTCCGTGTTTACAGTTTGCACATATATACATAACCATTGTTATAGCTATCGGTTAAATAGTATGGAAGTTGCTGCCATGTAGTGGCAGAATATAGTAAAATTAATAATAATAATAAAAACAGAAAAATTAACATTTTTTAAATATCAATTTCATGATCAATATTCTTTGCGAAAGATGACATCATATTACGACTGCAGTTAGAATTACAAATTTATCATAGGTAATCTTCGATCAACAATAACTAGATAACGGGTCGGCACGAAAAATACGTCTCGGTAAATAACAGCTCACTTGAAATGTGGCCCTTATTTTGTTTAGTTTGTTTGAAACACAGCCAATGTAAGCCCGTTTCACATGCCGCAGTGTATTCAAAAGATGCAAAAATAATACCCGAAAAAGCAATTTAACGGCCGGAGTATCTTACTTTCGTTAACTATATGTTGAATAAGTTATATTTTAAGCTTTAAACTAACTAATAATATAAAATTTTTAACAAAATTACCGATTTTAAACCTGTGATACAAATGTTTGACCTCACCAGACACAAACACGCACAATAACAGGAAAACGTACTTTATTCATTACGTGTTAAGGTTGAATTCAAACTAGGTGTTGTTTATGTTATCTTTTCATTTGTGAGGGGTAATTTATTACTTTACTCGTTTTATCGTAAGTATTTGATAATATTTTGAACATTTGTGACTTTATTACAAGGTGTTATGGTTGTAATTAAGTTGAACTTAAAACAGTTTTAACACTTTTTTTCTCCTTTTCTTAGTAAACAAATATCTACACATAAGTATATATTTACGCGGACGGCTTTTAGCTTCGATTTGTACGTGACCCTTTATCTAGTTATTGTTGATCGAAGTAGGTAATCGTAACAAAACGCACACAACTACAATGAACAGAAATAGAATATTTTTATGATCTATTTTACAATAATATAAATATCTATATTAGCAATTGATAATGCACACATCTTTTGATAAATACTCTTTAATTACTTTTTTAACAATTATCAAGTGTTTTGAGAGTTAACGAAAATCTTCTACTACTGGATAGAAGTTTTTGTAGTATTATGCTTCATTGCAATTATAAGATCAATTATTTTTTTAAATTATAATCTTAATAAGTTTTTTCATTCCCACATTAATATACAGTAAATATAACAAGCAAACAAAGCACAAACCAAGTTAAAGGAATGTTAGTTTTACAGAATACACTTGAGAATATCGGAACAATACTATTTGTCGCATAAATCCTCTGAGAAAATCCACAACTTACTTGGAAATTGTTATTTGTTTTACAAACTATCAAGTTAATTACAAAGTCCGTTCCCAAGTAGTATACTAACCTAACTAATATTATAAATGCGAATTTCAGTTTCATTTTTATGATTTCACACCTTAACTGCGTGGTTAGTGAGTAGCCGATCATCATTATATTTTACATACACGTTGCAACGGGCATAGTAAAGGGCATAGCGTACTTTTTATCTTAAAAAAGTGTCGTTGTTATAAAACTTATATGTACATGACTGTAATTACCTTTATATATAAATTCCTTCTGTACGTGTGTATGTCACTGAACTCCTCCTAAACGGCTGGACCGATTTTGAAATTCAGTGTGCGTGTTCCAGTGCATCCGAGAATGGTTTAGATTCACATTTGGAATTGGAAAGATAATAGTTGTAATTTTTTTTTAACTTTGAGAACTTGGAAATAAACTTTTCGTTTGTTCTGAAATCCGTAAACTTATAAATTTGAGAATATTATAAAAAAAACAGCTGAATTGACGGTAAGTTAAACTTTGATCTTGAATAACTTTTGACCGAGTTTATTTATCAAAAATTGACTTCAGACCTTTTTTGTAGAGCGTTAAATTATCTACAAAAATAATGAATGGGTATTGCAATACGATATATCGTTCATTAGTTATATAAATCAAAAGAAAAAAAAACTTTTTTCCTGTGTTATACTTATGGGAAATCGAAAAGTGCGATGCGGACAACCTAAATATTAACATTAAGGGCTCACATTTTCAGAGGCCTATCTTGGCATTAAAACGAAACTTTTGAGCGTGGTTCAGAGAGAAAATATATATATTTTTTTTTTACCGCCCTAATATATATATTTTAACAAACACACATTACCATATTACAGATTCTAATAACAAAATATTGAGAAAGAATTTGTAAATAAAAAAATCTCCACTCTCTTACTATCTTATGTGATGGTATAACGTACATAACATTAAACTATGCACATTGCATGTGAAAATAAATTCCCAAAGCTGCCTACTTTAGACATTGATTAAATTTTGTGGACACGTTGTTTAGAGAATGTCTAGAGACAGAAATTTCCAATAACTTTATTTCTTGCGTCTTATCGGCTCTAACATTTTTCATAAATTTTATTGTATAGTGTAGAATTTTCAAGGAGACATCAGAGGTTCGCAACTCTTGTATATACCCTGATAGAAAGCTACATTTGGATTTACAATTTTTACAGATGTAACGTCACGCAGGTATGCAACGGAAGTGACGTCATTTGCAGTAAACGCAGATTAAATAAATAAATAAACTTTTTTTTTTCTTGTTTGTATAAATATAAACAAGACTTATAAATTAGTTCGCCAAAGAAGTTTCACAGTTTATTTTTTTTTATGTCAAAAGGTGGCAAACGAACTGGTGGGTCACCTGATGTTAAGTGATCACCACCGTCCATAAACACTAGCAACACCAGGGGAGTCCCAATTGCGTTGCCAGCCTGTGTACGGGGGAGGGGTAGGGAAAAGAGAAAGGGGAAGGGAAAGGGGGAAAGAAGGTGGGCCTCCGGCGCTCTCACTGACCGAACGAAACGCAACAATGCAAGCATAGTTACTTCACGTCGGTGTTATGTGAGAGGATGGTACTACCCCGGACGAGCCGACCCATTCATGCTGAAACTAGTAATAGCTACAGCGTGGCTCTACCACCTTCAAAAAACTTCAAAACTTGGTAGTCAATTAGTCTTTCCATCGACGATAATATTGTTCAATAAAAGAATTGCGCGACTAAAGTTGAAGAAACCCTTTTTTTATTTGCTACAACACAGTAAAGCTTTATTAGTTCCGTATATAAACATCTGTACGAGGATTAAAGTTATGCATGAGTAATTCAAATTTAGATCTAAATAAATATAAAATTAGATTGTTTTCCTTCAATGTTGATATAAAAAAATCGATGAATGGATCCTCTTTATAACCGTACCGATAGAGGTTGCCGTATGGGGGTTGTTGTTGTAAACATTGAGCACATAAAGTGTCCCCAGGGATTTAGCGTAGGCAGGTTTTATCGTTTTAGCCCAAAGAGGCCTCCCGATTGCGAACGACCTCATTTTTATTATTCCTGATTCTATTAAATTGACCGCAAACGTAGATTTATCATTTATTCATGAAAATTTATCGGAACGCAATTATACCATTAGCATTTTATGTATGCGAATGTTTGTGAGGATCGATGGGTGTTACTCCTTACCTCAATAACTACAGAACGGATTTTGAAGAAACCTTATAAATCAGAAAAACATTTAAACTATAAAAAAATATGTTTATATAGGTCAAATTATAACGTTAAGTATCAAAGCACATTTCAAATTGCATAAAGATAATGTATGTTGTCATCTACACTAATATTATGAAGCTGAAGAGTCGGTTTGCTTGAACGCGCAAATCTTATGAACTACGGGCCCGATTTGAAAAATTATTTCAGTGTAAGATAGCCTATTTATTGAAGTAGGCTATATATATCATCACGCTAAGACAAATTACATTAAATTATGACATAATCTTCTATATACATATAATAAAAATAAAGTGTATGTATGTAATATCAAAATAAACATTTTTACTGATTGGATGTGAAACTATACACGCAACTGATATCAAATATGCAATTTTTAAAATTTTTGTCTGTCTGTTTGTTCTGGGTAATCTCCGAAACGAATGGATCGATTTTGACGGGAATTTCACTGGCAGATAGCTGAAATTACATCGGGTTACTTAGGCTACTCTAAATTAGACTAGCTATTAATCGCGGATTCGTCTACAATGCTATCTCCAAAACGGTTAGAGTGATTTTCACGGGACTTTCACTGGCAGATAGCGAACCTTATAAAAAGTAATTGAGGTTATTCTATTTTAGACTAGCTGTTACCCGCGACTTTGTCTGCATGAAATTTAGTAAGATTTCAACTGATTCTTTATTTTAAATAAGAAAAATAATTATCAGCTTACTGTTTACAACATTATAATTATTAGTAACTTGAATGATATAGAGGTCTTCCTAATAAGATCTTAGATTATAAACCTATTACGTAAAAAGTTCCGTAATACAATTTCTTGTGAAACAGACAAGTGTTTATTTTTTCTATAGTCACAAAATCTTAATTATAATAATGGCAATGTATATTAAATGTAATCTATTAATGTATATATAATTAATTAATGTATTTATTTTAAGTAATCGTTTCATTAGTTCCTTATACAGTGTAAGTGAGCACTGAGGTAATTATATTGTGGGTTAAGGTTCCAAACATGTTGCTGATGACAAACCTCATTTGGCACGCTGTTAGTATTTATATATCTAATGTACACGTTATATGTTACTTTTAGTGGCGTGGGCGTCGTACTTACAATTGCAAGTCCAAAATGCAAGAGAGGGCTCACATAAAACGTGCAGTTGCTATGAGAAACCAAAACAATTTCTACGCAAAGGGCGTCACCTGTATTAGCTCGTTTAAGAGTAAACAAATACAGTATCTCGATATAAGACAAACACATAAATTTCGTTAACCAGAACGACTGAATTCTCATTATTCATATGTTCGCATATTGCATGACGCATTGGCGATTTACATATATTTGTGAGTGCGCCCCCGTGGTCGCGTCGCTCCGGGCCATCGCGCCCATCTGCCGGGTTTAATACATTTTTTATTATTTTCTCTCGTAATCGAAATAGATTTTCTACGTTAATCTTGAACTATATTTGTAAACATTCGCTTACGTCTCCGCAAAAGTGAAATCATCTGTGACATCTATCTATCATATCATTATTACATAGTATAAAACAAAGTCCTCTGCCACATCTGCCTGCCTGTCTCTTCGCGATAAGCTCTTAAACTACTGAATGGATTTTCAGGCGGTTTTCACCAATATATACAATGATCCATGAGAAAGGTTTTGGTATATAATTTGTCAAAGTTTTTTTAATGTCAGGGCGGGATAACGTTCGCCTGGCCCGCTAGTAAATAATAAATTTAAAATAAACATTGTGTGTATAAGTGTGTACACGCGAAGGAAGTGGAACTTCTTTGGCTTATATGTATTACATTATAATTTAAATTATATGTGTATATACATATGGTATGATATAAATGAGATGTCCTGAGAAACATATTATCGTGCGCTTAAATCGCAAATGCTGTCTAAACTTTACGAGATAAATCAAATTACTATAGGAATTTTATATCTTAAAAAGCCCGATAAAAAGTTCGCGATGGTTATATATATTTATATGTATCTGCGATGGTATGTATTTATCTCTAAAGTATAACCCACAGTAACCATTTTTATTTTTTTATAAAAATAATTATGTGTTATTTACCAAACTATTTTATACAGTACAGTATTATTCTTTATCCAATAAAATACATTGTAAATGTTATGTAGATTAAAACAGCCCTTAAGAGTATTTCATTAAAATGTATATCTACATTACATCCGTGCGAAAGTCGCTAGTAGCAGATAAATTCAAACCGAATTCATTCAAGTTCCGAGTGTTTTTGTGTCTTCGTCTTGTTTGGGTCTTTATCTCAAATTCCGATTTAATATTTAAAATAGTATAAAAGTTCAAATATAATGCACTATTTCATCATATTAGTAGTAAAGCTTATTATCATTGCGCAATAAAGCCTGTTTATTCAATAGGTTACGGCCTACGAACATTTCATATAAGAAATACAACAATGCTTATTGTTTCTTTCCCACACATTATTATAGTTTATTGATTATCATTATCACATCCACTCATGAACTTGTAGAAGACTGTAATGTTTTGCTTTAATAAGGTCAATTATCATTAATAGATGACATGCAAAATAATAGAAGAAAGTATATTTACTCATTGCAAACAAAGAAATATACGGCTCACAGGTACATAGTCTAGACAAAAATACAAGATTCACACAAAATCATTCTCAAAAGAAAGTCTACTATAACACTTGATGTTTTTATTATTATTGTTTTATACTATATGAGATATGTAATATATTTGCTAAGACACCGATTACACGTTCGTACATTACTACTCCCCCATTGAAAATCAGCGCAACATTATCACTGAGTTATATTGCAACTTGTAGCCGAATGAGGGTGTTGTGGTTGGGTATTTTCTACTAACTATATGTAAGTTTCATTTATTTTGCCCTCATTGAAAATGAACGCTACATTATCACTCAGTTATACTACACCTTGTAGCGGAATGGAGTGTTGTTGTTGGACATTTTCAATTAGCTATATGTAAGTTTTATTTAATTTGCCCTCATTGAAAATCAGCGCTACGTTATCACTCAGTTATATTGCATCTTGTAGCTGAATGGGGTTGTTATAGTTGGACATTTTGAATTAACTATATGTAAGTTTTATTTATTTTGCCCTCATTGAAAATCAGCGCTACATTATCACTCAGTTATACTGCAGTTTTTAGCTGAATGGGGGTGCTTTTGTTGGATATTTTCAATGAACTATAATATGTAAGTTTTCTTTATTTATGTTGTAAACGTGATGTGTTCTAACAATAAAAACTTTTTCTTTCTTTCAAACATTTCAAACGTTTGTACATAATTATTATTTACTGAGAAACTCTTCATAATACTTACTAAAGAAATAAACATTTCAAATTTATATCCATCACTAATCGAAATTCACAAATAAGCGTAATCCCCGATCTTCGAAACAAATCACACGTGTTATTAAGCAACATAAAACGTCCGCCCACGGACCTGTCTCAGGAAATCACGTACGAAAATGTCACAGGAAACGCCTCCCAGACACGTTTCCTTTGTACCTACGGTCCGCACGGCTTATCTATATTCGGGCGCTGTCTGTCCGTCACACCTCATATTCGATGCCATCTACGTTATGAGCTGTGATCTCTATGAGAGTCACTTGAGAAAACGGCACTTAGCTATATATAAAAAAAACAGGGTGTGTCATAAAACACACGATGGAAGAGAAACTTCTGTATTAAACGGAAACATTTTTTTAATCACTTTTAAATAGTATAGATTATTTTCATGCATGCATTGCATGCCGCTTGAATGCAGTAAACGGGTCCACGGACAACGAGAAAGAAATTAAGCGAGTAGAGCTCCCACTCTACCCGACACAATGTTTACATGCGCCACTTTTCGTTGCACAAAAAGGTTGCCGATCATAATTTTGCCCTAAAATAAAATCCTTCGCAAAAAAATAATCACTTCAAAAAAAGTTATAGAGATCTGCCGTTATGCACATATCACTCAATAGTACTGGACAAATGTTGATCAAATTGTGTTCTAAATCATTTCTTAAACACTTGCTCCTTATCTAAAAAAACATTACCACGATAGATTCATCTATATAAATAAAAAATCATTGCCGATTGTATGCGAGTCCCTTTAGAACGGATAATTAGCTAATTTTTTCTGTTGTTTGTAAAATCGTATGGAAAAGTGAAAACATTGGGTTGAAAATTCTCCATGAAAATAGTGAATAAGTGAACGAGACTGAAGACAATAGGGAAAAGTCATTTATCATCGTTGACATTAATTTCATAACGTGGGAGCATCTTAGCTTATTTTTTTTTAAATACAATACAATAGTGATTACATCCTAACTAATATTATAACTGCGAATGTAAATTTTTAAGTTATATTGACTTAATAACTATAACGATATAAACCTATGAACGCCGGCTGCACGCACGAAAAAGCATGAATCATTGTCACGTTCCGCCTGAGCGCTGAACAAGCGATAGAAGTTATACTTCTTTTGGCGTGTTAGAGAAAAATTATGAGAGTAAATTTTTACGATGTGCGCGCACACCGCCACGAAAAACCGACACCCAGACATTATAACGATGCGCGCGCACACCGTCACGAAATACCGACACCCTGAAGTTAGTTATAGTCAACTTTTCTATTGTTAGTGTCGTTTTTTCTACAAACGTAGAATATGGCGAAAGATAAAAATTTTGATTTTTTTTTATCTTGTTACGCCAAAGTAGTATAACTTCTAATGCGTGTACATAAGTACACACACACTTGTTTTTAATATGCTACGCTCTTACACCTTAAATACTCATCCGATCATCAGTATCTATATTTTGTATACACGTTCTAAGGGGTACAGAAGACGACATAGTATACTTTTTGTCCAGAAAAGTACTATCGAGGAATAACTCAAATCTGGGGGCATGACGCGGTGCGGCAGTGCCCCGCCAAGTCGAGCAAAAAAGCGGCACGTCCGTACTATCCTTTTCTCGAAGCAATTCAGGCCATTTTCGACCCCCATATAACTTCGCTATGGATAAAACTAGAGGTCTGAATTTTTCTGAATCTATTTTGTTTAAAACATAAAAGATTTTTAATATTGATATGGTCACTATAAGGTGTCGTTAGGCTAGCGAATTACGTAAAACTTAAGCAAGAAGGTCCCTTAAGTAGGGACTTAATAAAGTAACCGACTTGGTATTAGAAGGATCTCACAACTTTTTACGGTAGAACAACTGAATTGCGAGACTTGGTTTTTTTAAGTTTTGTTTTTAATGGGATTTATATTAACGCGAATGAAACCGCGGGCAAAAGGTATCATCTCATTTGAATTAGAATGATATTTGTTTGTTTGTAATATTTCTTAGATACGCGTCATGTCATACATAAAGGTATGAAAACTAGAATAATTTGTCGAAATCTATCCAGTTGCCTTCGCGTGACACAAATGGTAGGTAATTTTATTTATATGGATATTATTATTATGTATTTTAACGTGGTAAAGGTCAACAATAGTGCAGTAATGATGTCCTAACGTATCTCGAGTAATATCTCAGGCGAGGCTTGCGGCCGCGGTGCTGTATTTGGACGCTCGCCAGACCGTAACTCCGCTCCTAACGCTTTGCTCTTTTTAATTCTGCCCGATCTGCGGCGAAGTAAACTCTTTGTTTTGTTTTCTTTATTTATCATCGTTCAATGGTGGATTAATAATTCTTGAAATGTTTCTCTTTGATTCTGTTAGATTTATATCAAACGATTACTCAGTAAATTCATTTTCCCGTTCCCGTTTTAATTTATTTATGTATTTTTCAACAAGAAACTGTTAACCCTTCAAGCGTTTTGCTTCATTATAGATCTTTTTATTAAGTTTCAGTTGAAGAAGCTTAAACAGAAACAGAGACTCATGTTTTAGAATTTAAACCTTAAGAGTAAAAATATTTAAAAATTATAACTTCACTTTATTTCCACATTAAATAGAAAATCTATTTGAAAGTAAATTGTAAAACGTATCTATAAAAATCTGTATGAAAACATTCGGAACCTCTGTAAAGTATAACCAAATAGTTTCGTTTAAAATTTTCTATATTTTATGTTCATAAAATTAGTTAAAGAAAATAACCGTAACAACCTAAATAAATAATACTCACGAAGGACTAAGATGACAAAAATAGATTTCAAAATTTAAACATACATTTCTGGTCTCCGAATATTAAGCAAACGTTCCGGGTGCATGTGAAGAGTAATGGGCGTGAATTTGGGTGTAGACATCATATTTCACGGTTTACAACAAACGTACCGTGTCCCGACTACCATTCCCGTTTTACACTAAGGATTTTCACGCCCGCGTTCTCACCTCGATAGTTTTAACAACCTTTTTCTTGTAACGACACTGTCCGCTGACGTTTTGGACTGTGACCAAATTCCCACTTTGCCTTTTGAAGCGGATTGCTTTTTATTTCAATTTCCTTATATCCCTTTTAACTCGGTCTAGTATATTATTCTGACCTCCTCTATATTAGAGAATGTGCTGTCACAAATCGATTATAATGAGAGTTATAATTATGTTTGCTTACTAAATACGTTTTGGTGCCACGTGTACCAACGCTGTTACACGATTTGATAACTATTGAAAATGAAATAATTACTTATGTTATGTATAATGTTGTACGTAATATTGTATGATAATACGTGATGTAGTCCGATGGAGCAATGAAAGCTCGTCAGGCCAATAGCGTAGGCAGATAAAAAAAAAGTATGGTAAGTCTATTTTTCTCAAAATACCAAATAGTCTGAAGGACATATCAGGCAAATATGGTTTGGCACAAAACGTGTTAAGAAATGTTTTGTAACACCATAATCTAATAGGCAGGAATATCGATTTTCCACATCACTACCAAGAAAAAAAAACAATTCGTAGTGAATTAATAATCGCTTTTAAGTTTCTTCGCAACGAAGCTATGATTCTCTGGGGTACTTAGCAAGGGAAGAAGCATAAGGATGTATGGAAGATCACCCATGGGATGGATTTCGCTCTCTTTGCTTGTTCTCTTTGCTTTGCTTCGTGTGGCCTGTTACATGAGTGCCTAGATAAACGGCTAATCAAGACATGTGGAGTAATATCGCGATGTAAAATATCTATAGCCTTTTTTGTATATTTTATGATCAGTACAACTGTTTCAAGAGCCATGCGACTGGGAAGAAGACGGATTTTTCCTAACAAATATGTTTATGATTTTATTGTAGTAAATATATAAGTTATGTTGTTTTTTTTTCAAGAAATAAATATAGCCTTATTTGTTCTTATTCTTGACATATTCTGAAAGTAGTAATAACAAGGACTATTTTTGTGTAATAGCTCTTTATATATTATCTTTACAGCGACAGTTCAAATAAATGTAATTTGAAACTGCATAATACATATGGCAACGATAAGTAACTTTGGATAAGAATATCTTAATAATATTATATTACCTGCAAGCAAACGCATCTATCTTTAGATTAAGAGCGACATGTTTATTTTAGTGCTTTACTCCCAGTGTTAGCCACCGATATTTGATTCAGTTACTTGCAGTAACTTATTGTAGGATGACGCAGTTTTTATAATATTCACTTGTAAAGATAATTCAATTGGAGCCAACGATTTTTTTATATAATAAAATTATTTTATTCGTTTATAGGTCGACGTTCTCGATACTCTGTAATTTGTGTCTTGTGAATTCTAAGAAAGCTAAATATATTAATTTAAAAACACTTTCCATAACAACAAATAGACAAAACGACAATATTCTTTTAATTTTCTTCGTGTTTGTATGTAGTTTTCTAAAAAAAAATACAAAAAAATTATTCATTTTCATTATATAATCATTCATTTTCATTAATCATTATCTTTTGTATCCTACCTACTATTATGAAAAATAATCAAATTTTTTCGATGACTGTCACTTTCAATGATTGATTTTTTTTACACTATAATTTTTTTTTATCTTCTACAATTTCCTGTAAATTTTGTGGCTGGATTTTTTTTTCTTTGTAAATATTTTTTTAGTTATACTTCTCGTGGCGCGTTAGGGAAAAATGATGAGAGTAAATTTTTACGATGCGCGCGCACACCGTCACGAAAAACCGACACCCTGAAATTATAACAATGCGCGCGCACACCGTCACGAAAAACCAATGCTCTGAAGTTAGTTATAGTCAACTTTTTCTATTGTTAGTGTCGTTTTTTCTACAAACGTAGAATAAGGGGAAAGATAAAAATTTTGAAAAGATTTTTATCTTGTTGCGCCAAAGAAGTATAACACAAGTACACACACACTTTTTTTCAAGTAGACATGTCTTTGTAATATGTTTATTTCACATAATACCATTCTGAATTTTTTAGCTTAACTGAAGAACTTTAAAATTTGAAAATAAAAAACAGATTAAAAGTGACAATAATCGAAATAGACGTTTTTATGCTATCTATTAACTCGCCACTAGGTGAAACTGCGGCGAATCGACGTCTATACCCTTCAAGTAATTAGAATGAAAATCGGTATGCATAGATATTTAATTACAAATAATAAGAAACGGGTGGGGACACGTGGGCATAACTAATAATATTATAGTGTAATAAGGCCGATGCACCATATTCCTCCTTTTAATGTAGAAATTAATAGTTGTACAATTAATAACTACTACTGGCCGTCCAGTGGTCGACATTCGACCATAATTCATTGATTTTTTAAAGTTTGAACTTTATTAGGGTTCTTTTGTCAACTTCAATCAAATGTTTTTATAATGGTTACTCAGTTATTATAATAATAGTGGTATGTTATAATACCATTGTTGAATGTAGAATGAAAATGGGTAATTGGAACGTAAGAGTAAAATAATACATACAGTCGAGCATAGCAACCTCCTTCACAACCTTTTTTGAAGTCCATTATTGACAAATGTCAAAATGTCTTTTTTACTTACATGTGTTTATATGTTGTGTAAAATATTTTAATTAATTTAATATACTTGTAATGCATTTTATATTAAAAAAATAGCTTTCTGCACTTCTCCTCCATATAAATTTTAACTATGCCAAATTTCACGTTCATCTGTTCGCGCATTTCTCTCAAAAAGGGATACAAAGTTTAGGCTTCACGTATTAACATATACTAGTGGGCGCCCAGCGGTCGACATTCGACCATAGTTCATCGAATTTTTAAAGTTTGAACTTTATTGGGGTTCTTTTATCAATGGCATCGACTACAAATATATAATTAGGTAGTTCAAATATCAATATTTTTTATTTAATTTGGTTAATTTAATAATTAAGTTATTTTTCGCTTTTTAGTGCCTTATTCGTTTTTCACATCGAAGGTGGTTTATTTTTTTGTGTAAAAAAAATTTTTCACCATTATTAGTGTTCATAAATATATCTGATTTGTAATGGGTATAATAAATCGGTTCCAATTTCAAGTAAATACGTAGAGACGAAGTGGGTGAAACTCAAATAAACGATATTTCACCCCCTTAGGGGTTGAATATTTTCTTCAAATTTATATAGGATCACTGCTGAATGTAACTAATTCAAATAAAAAAGGAAGAATCATTAAAATCGGTTCACAATTTGCGGAGATATCGATTAACATACATAAAAAAAAATACATACAACCGAACGTAGTAACTTCCTCCTTTTTCGAAGTCGGTTAAAAAATACATAAAGTCGACCATAGCAACCTCCTTCGCAACCTTTTTTGAGGTGCGATATTGACAATGAAGATGTCAAAATGTCTTTTTTACTTACATGTGTTTATATGTTGTGTAAAATTGAAGCATTAGTGTGATTAATGCATATTTTAATTAATTTAATGTACTTCTAATGCATTTTATATAAAATAAATAGGTTTCTGCACTTCTCCTCCATATAAACTTTAACTATGGCAAATTTCACGTTCATGCGTTCGCCCAATTCCGTTAAAAAGGGATACAAACTTTAGGCTTCACATATTAATATATGGACATCCGTTCGCCCAATTCCGTTAAAAAGGGATACAAACTTTAGGTTTCACGTATTAATATATAGATGATATTTATGTAGGTGGTTACGTATTTTGGCAGAGTTGTAGCGCTTTTTCTAAATCCACATCTACGTTCTTCAAGTTGAAAAGATGTCGCCAAGCACTCGTTGGTGTGTTTTAGCAGCTGCACTTGGGAGGCAGCCACCCTTTAGGTTTTGTATGTTTACCATTATAGACCATATGGCCAATTAATATCAGATGAGATTGTGGTAAAAGCTAAAACCGATAAAGGATTTAAAAAAATATTATATACTACCTTCTACCCGCGACTTCTTCCGTGTGGAATACTTTGGGCTATAGCTAACTTTAAGTCACGACTTCGTTTACGTATTTTTTATTGGTGCTCCGCTCCTATTTGGTTTAGCGTGATAATATATAGCCTATAGCTTTCCTCGATAAATCAGCTATCTAACACTGAAATAATTTTTCAAATCGGACCAGTAGTAGTTCCTGAGATTAGCGCGTTCTAGCGAACAAACTCTTCATTTTTTTTTTTTTTTCGAATTGACTATGCTATTGACCTGGCAAGGTCTTTACAGCTTCACCGAAACAAACTCTTCAGCTTTTAACATTAGTATAGATAATATAAATGTAGATATTTTCACAAAAAACACGCAGAAAAATAAATAATAAATATGACGTAGTCCATTTAATTATACAATAATATCGTCGTAAATATACTTGATTTAAAACAAATCGAAAAGTAGTTGGAAAGTACCATTCAATAACATCCAATTGACGAGAGAACAATCAATAGTTATTGAGCTCTGTAAATTATCCCGCCGACCTGAATGATACGCTCTGATACTCCGTTCCATTACTTTGTTCGATATTACAAACGATATGTTTATTTGTTCTGGCCCTATACTGTGTCTTTAAAATAATTCGTGTACTATAAAACGTAATTGTATCTAATATAATAATTTTGAATCGTCCATATTTCGTTCTTCTTACATCATGTATATTTACATCCCATACTTTTATATATGTTTCGTTTAGTATTAATTTATACTAAACATGGGTTAATTTATTTTATACGACTCATAAAATAAATATTTTTTATCAGAATGAGTGTCTGTTAATTAAAATATAACAAACTAGTTGTCCCGCCCTGATAGTAAAAAAACCTTGGAGTTAGACATATGCTGTCGCTGACTTTTTTGTAGGCATTACCAAGCTCTACAACTTTTCTCTAGAACTCAATCACATATCTCTCATCGTTAGCCGACCGTTTTTTCTTCGACTTACATTGCAAATCCGACTACCGCAAAATAGTCATTATATTCTTCGGGTTCATATTTAACCTATGACACTCGCAAATAACGTGGCTTTCTATTGGTAAAAGAATTTCGCAAATCGGTTTAATAGATCCAGAGATTACCCCCTACAACGTCATAAACTCACAAACTTTACCTCTTTATAATATTAGTATAGATACACGATTTAAATAAAACGGTCATAATTAAAGACGTAATGCGACATGCAAACAAGATGCCAAAAGGCACTACGCAGCTAAAGAAAGCTAAGAAGAACTTCGTTATGAACCGCAGTACGATATGTTAGGTTATATCTTAGCGCTAGTCTATATGACCTACTTTCTTCCACTTGAAACTTTGTCGCTAAGCATCAGAGTGTTTTTGATACGTCCATTTTAGATTTTGTATGTGATAAACAAACCAGTAATAGTTTCTTAGGTAATAGTGTTAGGTTTTACAATAAAATCCCAAAACATATTACCGATTCGCCGGATTGTAAGTTTATGCACCACGTCAAGTGGGTTTTATTCTCGAAAGGCTATTATAGGGTCGATCAATATGTAAACGATGGTGATGTCTCCTCTCTGGGCATCCAGTAAAAACGATTATAACGTATAATGTATTCGAAATATATATATCTATACTTCTGTACTAATATTATAAAGAGGTAGAGTTTGTGAGGTTGTAAGGGGTAATATCAGGAACTACTGGTCCGATTTGGAAAGCGATTTCAGCGTTATATAGCTCATTTATCAGGGAAGGTTATAGGCTATATATCATCACGCTAAGACACATAGGAGCGGAGCAGCGATGAAGAATGTTGCAAAATCGGGGTATTTTTTCCTTTTTCAGAGCTTCCGCTGCGTTTTAGCGAACAATGACCAGACCACGCTTACGTATTACCGCCCAACGAAGTGGGCACGGGTCGGCTAGTATATATATATATATATATATGTTAAAAAGATGTACCCGATCGAGTTTCTTGCCGGCTCTTCTCGATGACTGGGTTGTTTTCCGAACCGGTGGTAGATTTGATGTTCATAGGTGCCTTATTAGGGCCTAAACTGAATAAATTATTTTTGATTTGATTCGATTTGATAATCTTCTAAGATCAAAGAAATTTATAAAAATGAATAAGTAATTTAACAATAAACTCTTTTAATTATGTCAAGATATAGTTAACTAGGATACGCTTACTATATCTTCCGCGTTAACTAGTATATAAATTCCGAAAATTATTTACTTACAAATATATTGAAAAACTTTAGCTCTTGATCATGTTAACTAACTGTACCCAGTAGTTTCATTGGTGTATTTTTTTTTATTTTGCAATTCTGTCGTCGCAGTTAGATAAGCTTAAACAAGTGCCGTATAAAACACGGGTGTTGTGTGAAGAGCCAACCACGCGCCTATTATAGCGTTTACAGTTCGACGCTACTCGTTAATTCTCGGTTTCTTTCGAGCTGCTAACCAGATCTCGGACCTCTATTTCCTACTTCACGCCTTACCATCCGCGCGCACTATTACTTCGATCTCGCTTATCTTATTTTCTAATTTATACTTTAATGGTAATTGCTCCACACCTAATGATCATAGACTGATGTTAGTAAGCCGATAATCTTCCATAATAAATAGGTTATAAAACGCAAAAAGAAAAATTCAAATCGAACTAGAAGCTTCGGAGAAAATCGCGTTAAAAAAAATATTGCAGATATATTATCTAAACGATTATTAGAAATCTTAAAACAAATATACAATTTATAATACGTTCATGGTTTTTCAGAGTATCGTTCTAGCCATATCAGAGGCGTTTTACAAATTGCTTTCCGCGTCTTCTTTACTGGAAGCGTGGTCGCCGAGCCGGCGCCATATACTTCGTGGGTGGACTGACGCTTCAGTTGGTTGAAAGTCCGCGTTATTACTTAGCAAACGTTACTCATGCGTATCTAACGATGTTCCTGAGTTTTTATTTATTTACGATAAAACTATAAAAACATGTCTATACGAATAATCATACGAAAATTCTTCGTGAAGAGTTAGTTACAAATCGCCCGATGTTTTCTTTTGGATAATAAGATGTTGTTATAGATATGCTGTGGTAGTTTAGTTCATTCGTTTATTTTTTTAAAACCGTTGTCTATTATTCAGCTGTTGAGTAATTTGCTGTTTTGTAACAAACTGCAATTTGCGATAATGACACCACAATGGAAAGATTATTCGCTTTTTCGGTAACTGTAAGCATTATGCAGTGTTCTCTCTTTCACGTCTATTGGTTGTTACATAAAGCTTGCTTGTTCTTATGTTGTAACAATACTGCCTATTTATTTTTATTGTAATAATAATAATAATCAACAACGGATGGAGTTTAAAAGTCTGCTCGTCAATTCAAGTTTTTACTTTAATTAAACTGATTAGGCGACGTCCTACGTTGATTTACTTTCGTGAATAAAGCGACACCATTTTCTCGACCAGTCTCAGTAACTGCTCGGGATGTTCAATGAAACATACGCTTGGCGCAGCCTTTTAAAAGAATACGGGGCGCCCAGCAGACCTCTTTTCATTTGCATCAGATCAGATCATGTCTATATTTATGTATACAAATTATTGAAAATGGTGTATAACGAATGCCTAGCATATATTAATTCCTAGAATATCTGGCAATCTATCAACAACGGTAGTAACAATAATATCCCATCATGGTAATTGATATAGACTCTTATCTAAGTAGGTATTAGAATAGGTATTTAGTCTATAAAATCTCATCCACATATAATGGCTATATATTTAATCAATGGCTATATGTTTTAATCAACCTAATGGGCTAATATTTGACCGCCTTATGTTCATAATAAAAGCAAGTGAAATCGCAAACAGTTTCACGGTTCAATAATAATTCACTGAAATGTTACTTTATTTCATAGTAATAGAGTTGAAAATTAGATTCATATTTTGTAGGTGACCGTACCCTAACATATGAGTCAGTGAGCCAAGCAGGGGTGCAACATACCCTACGTAAAAGTAACTTTGAGTCACTGATCGATATTTCTGCTTTTAATATTGTAATGAGTGGCAAAATGAACTCGGGGACGAGAGAACAAATGACGATTCATGTTCATGCGATATGTCCTATGCATTGCATCACTACTACATAATATCATAAAACAAAGTCCCCCGACGCGACTGTCTGTCTGTCTGTTCGCGATAAATTCAAAACTACTAAACGGATTTTCATGCTGATTCAGGAGGAAGGTTTTGGTATATCATTTGTCAAGGTTTTTTTATTATCAGGGCGAGACAATGCCTGCCGGACCGGCTAGTATTATATATCGCTTAATGGCAATGTAGACGATTCAAACAAAATACCTTTTGAAATAAACCTCCTTATGGGAAATCTTTGAAATTCTGATCCGGAACCTTTTTGTTCGACGACATGTGGTGAGAGTAAACAGTGTGTCCGGTAGAATGGGAGCAGTGTCTCACTTGCCTTCGGGTATTGGAGAATAGTGAAATCTACACTCTTATCGCTTTCTTTTATAAGGTTTTACTTCTGCCGCGTTTTAACTACACAATAAAATTACGTTAGTTAAAACTGTTTTCACTATATAGTAAAGTCGTAACATGAAACGGAGATGGTAGAATTGTATGGTGCAGTTCTTATGCACATTCACCAAAATGAAGCCAATAGAAAACCGCGTGGTAAGCAATCCAGACTTTGTATTCTTGCATTAATTATTAGTTCATCACTAATCAACCTACGAGCTCAACGGCTGGTATTTGGCATACCATCATAGACCATGAATGCTTATTCTTTCAGTCTTTTGTTTTCAAGATGACTTACATATATTGATTTACGAGCATCGGTGAATCAAGAAATCGTTGTATGATAAATACAAACAAAGTTTAATGTATTTCTTATAACTACTATTGTAAGACCAGTTATGCTGTGTGGATCTCAATGTTGGGTTGTTAAAGAGGCGGATTAAAGAAAATTACATGTGGCAGAAATGCGAACGTTGAGATGGATGTGTGGTGTAACTAGAATGGATAAGATTAAGAATGAGTATATCAATGGGAGTTTGAAAATAGCACCAGTTACAAAGAAGTTGAGGAGTAATAGGTTAGCATCGTATAAGCATGTAACTACAAAAGTTTTAAGTATGAAAAAGGTCAGATATAGGTATAGAGGAAGACCGAAAAAGATAAGGGAAGACTGTGTGAAAAAATATAAATATGTGTAAAAGCTGTGAATACTTATATGACATTTGACAGGCGAGAGTGGAAGAGAAAAACATCTTTTGCCGACCTTAATGAGGTGGGACAAGGGTAAGGTAAGGGTAAGAAGATGATGTTTTGATGCAATTATTATGCTTCATTGAATCAATATACTTCATTACATATTTATGTGATTCCTTTTAAAGGACGAATTATCATATTGAATTAGTTTATATACAAAATATCCTAAATATAGACAAGTTTTCACATCAAACTTGTTACTTCAGAGCTACTTTTACCGAAGTTAGAAAAAGGCCTCCAGGAAAAGTTATGACCTTGTTAAGAGATCGAAATTAACGAAAATGCTTTGATGCCAAATATAATTTTGGATAGGATCCAGTTCGTGTCAACCCTGACCTTTGAAGGCTAAATGATGGATGATAGATACTATGTGAATATTGAAAATATAATACTGTGCAGTGATAACGAAGCAGCATTACATATTAGTAGTCTATTGGAAAAATCACTTTTCTACAGAGTTATATAGTTTGAGGGTAATTTCGGGGGTGTAATTTTTTTGAACATTTTAGTCAATGGATTAAAATGAACTTTCACCTTATCATAACAAATACAATTTACGATCGATGGACAAACTGCAACAGGACGTATTTAATGATTTTATCTTGCCTATGTACTTGCCAATTTAATTATATTACAATGCGCAAATTTCAACCACCAACGACAGATAGTTTATTGGTAATCGTCACTGTTATGCCGATCTTCAAGCCTCTAGGCATCAGGATTCACGGTTAACCCAAAACGTGGCAAACTAAACGAGACACTGTGACGGACATCAACATGTGTATGATGGTAATGATGCAGTCGGGTACAAGAAATAGGAACTCTCTTGATTACTGATCTAAGCTGTGTTTAATGGTACCCGTAGATCACGATATGATGGTAACAATACAGTAGAATAAAATTGTCGTGTCCTGCCACACAGTCAAATATATAATGACACCTTTATTTATGACTAGCTGATAGCCGCGACTTCGTCTGCATTGTTTATGATCTTGACTATATACTTTTTTGTATATAGGGAAAACCATACAAGAAAATTGAAATCAAAATATATGTTGGTTAGAAAATTTCTATCTAAACAATGTTATCCGTTTATTCCCCTTCTCCTACGCATGCATACCACACCGCTTGCCCCACTTCTCTATAATAAGAAATACATCGCTGAATGCATAGCGCTTTAAAAAAAGCATATTTTTTTAAAGATGTAATAACTCCGTATTAAACGAAGATTTTAGATAAGGATTAAGTGTCTAAGAGTTAATACTAACAACATTTGATCGAATTCTATCCATTAGTTTTTGCGTAATGTGCGCACAACGACAAACCTCTATAATTTCATCCTATCTATGCTATAAAAACGTGATATATTTATCTTAAATATAATTTTTGCTGAAGAAAAAGTAGCTGCTTTATCAATGTAGTAGATATAATATTTCAAAAGAGTATCTAGTTACCTATCTATATTGTATAAAATAATATATCTGTGGCCATAAATTATCAACAAAGATATTTATAACCCTACGCCCTACAAGAAAACACGGTCTAATATACACAAAATGTTACAGACGAAAATAAAAAAAGGAAAATCATAATAGCTCTCGTGTTTTTTCTAGACTTTCATTTCACATTTGGCATTGAACATTATGTATATATGGCAGGGAATAGCCCCAAGTTAACTGGAGACTTTCCAAGACACGTCACTGCTTTCTTATACAATCTGTGGTGTACAATGTCGCGACGTAGTTGTCCATAAACACGATCGATCTTCCATAGACATTATAATGTCTTTTATTTTTAATCTACTTTATTCATGTCGTCAATTTTCTATAATGCCCCTTGAAAGTATTAGGTTATGGAATATGTCAAATACCAATAACCCGTTAAGTTTGGTATTAGTTTTTTAAGTTCATGCTATTATAAATTAGACAGTAATTTAGAAGAAAATTCAGAAAGAGGCCCAATTATATAATAAACATAAAAAAACTCTTTCGACGGTTTAGTTAGAACTAATGATTTGTGTCATTTTTTAAATTAGAAACCAATAAAAAGAAATGTTTGCATATTTATCTATATAAATAAGATTTGTAGATTTGAGTATTGTGATAAAGAGAGATATTGTGCACACATCATATAAACACTACTGGACAGATTACGAGATTTTTTTTACTTCGTAGACTCCTTAGTCCTTACCTAAAATTACCACTATAGCTTAATTTCATATGAAGTCATCCTAATTTCAGGTAACCTTGATTTTTATGAGCACGACGCTTTCAGTGACGTATGCTTTCTCCCCGTGGAGAAGTAGTGGAAGCGACGTGGCGTGTACACGAATACACCTCACTGATACACTGTAACCTGTCATGAATCTAATAATATATAGGGACAATAACGAAAATTGTCAGACAAAAAATAAAAAACATTGCACGACATATACTGATATATTTTGGTCTTGATTACCAAGTTTTGGATTGGATAACCACAAAATCACCTTTATAAATATAGCTTTATGGAAAAGTATTCTCAAATTATATATGCATATAAAGTACATACATTTTACGTTCTTCTGTAATATTTTCAGAAATTGATTTAGTCGGTTTTGCTTCGCAATTCTTCATAACATCATAAATAAACCGTAATAAAAAATGTAAGCGGTTATAATATATATGGAATTACAAATATTGAGTTAGGATTCAAAAAGTAAAGTTCCCCTTACTCAGGCTGAACACGATATGTAGAGCATAAATCATTTTTCACGCGCTCCACTCTACATATTAACACGCGGTAACAAGAGCATTAAGTTAGAGATTAAGTACGAAATACACATAATTACCGCATATAAAACCTCTACACTAACGCATACTCTTTCTCATTTGCATGTTTATAAAACTAACTCGTAGTTACTTTCTTCGAGAAATTAAGTATCATTAATCCACATTTATAATTATCTATTCATAATTTTACTAAATCCATTAATTTATATTGGAAATTGTATGTAACTTATGCATTAATAAGTTACGTATAGAATAATTTATAGTATCGTATTATAACTTGCTTCTATATTTTATTTTTATGTGCAGTACACAAACATAAAGATTACCTATGGCTTTTTTGCGGGGCGGGGCACTCTCATACGGCAATTTCGAAAATATCGAAAAATTACCATAAAAACTGAATAAAAATAAATGTTGGTACCCTTTAGAAAGAAAATGGATTTTTTTTTAATAGGTCAATGAGCAAAATGTAATCTATTTTTCTCTGTAGTAGAGGTCGGACGTAGGGCAGTAAAATTTATAAGTCGTATTTTTACAAAAAAATAAATGCTGCTCCACTTCTCTAATGAAAAGCAATATTAATAAATAAATGCGCTTCTTAAATTGGACTTATAGTTTAAAAGTAAAATGAATAAAAGTGTTTTCAATATAAGGGAAGCAACCTGAACCTATGAATACACCAGATTTTCGTTGGTTTTCGTTCTGAAAATTACATCTTACCATTATATGCCATAATTATCCAAAATAACAAGGTCTACATTTTTGAGATACAAAATATTATGGATATACAACTTTCCAAAATCAGCGTGCCCACAAAAAGGAAGTGACAAAAAATGCAATGTAAGTTATATATTGTCAATTCTAACATAACATTACAGTAATTTAGTATCATCATAAATCTACCAATAGCTCAATCACATTTCCTATTCGATTCCGAGGAATTTCCTGATTTCCTTTTACAATAAAAGAAGAATTTTCCCAATCGATTGAAAAATGACAAAGTTCTGAAGTAACAAACATTGGGAAAAAATACACTCGAATTTGAACCTTCTACTCCGTTATGAAGTCGGTTATAAACTAGTATGACAATGTAGTGTGGATGCGTTACTACAGAGAGGTCACGGGTGGAGGTCCTACTCAGATCACAAGATAGGTTATTGTAGGAAAAAGGGTATTGTTACCGATGTATTCATTCGGGTGTTTAGTATTTATAGATCAGCCGTTTGATTGTGGTAACAATGGTAAGAGATAGAAAAAGTCTTATGTCGTGGTACCTACTTATTATTATTGATATTTCGTTGCTACTTTAAGTTACTGTTAACGCAGTTAGGTCAACATAAACAAACTTCGTATAAAACTCGACTGTTTTCTAGGAAAGCGATCTCACAATTGAGCATGACACTTCCTGATATAGGCTACAGATCACCACACACACACACAACACACACACACACACACACACACACACACACACACACACACACACACACACACACACACACACACACACACACACACACACACACACACACACACACACACACACACACACACACACACACACACACACACACACACACACACACACACACACACACACACACACACACACACACACACACACACACACACACACACACACACACACACACACACACACACACACACACACACACAGTACACATATGGGCAAGTATTTTATTTTTCCTTTGTTTTTCGAACCTGGCTAGTTTAACCGATATTTCGACAGATACAAAATACATGTTTGAGTTCGTGAAGTACTCTCTGGTACACACGTGTGCTTCACTAATTCGTATATGCATGATTAGCTAAGCTCAGTAAGATTCGCTTTGTTGCATCGAAGGCAATAACCCCAACCTAGGTTCGGCCAATTTGGCACACTTGAGTTTGTTGTCAAGCTTATAGTCACTTTGAAAAAAAAAACTAATATAGGTAGACACAGTTCGGCCTGCTCGTTAATGCTCGATTCTCGTAGGGCGGCCGACTCACCCTCGTGCCTCGATAGCCCGCGTCTAGTCATATACAAGTCTCCCGGTTCGTTCTCACTTAGCTTACTTTCAGACTTACATTTTTTATGATAATTGCTCTGCTCCTAAGACTCTTAGCGTCATTTTTAAAATATACTATAAAATGTAACAATAATATATCAAATCTGACTGAAATCTTAACTCGTTTAAACAAACAAGCATACAAAAAAGAAACCAACGATCCCATGAATTTTATTATTTTACTATACAAAGGTGATATCTACATTTAATCCGCCTCTGTACTGATTAAGCAATATTTCATTCCAGTAATGAGCAACGATGAGTTTCTATTAACAGCTATGGTTTGACGTCACTAGCTATTAATAATATTTCAACGCCCTTTGTTTTCATACTTCATTATTTCACTGATATTTATAAACTAAACTTCTTTCAATCTTTGCGATAACACTTCATTTTATAACAGATGCAGTTTAAAATATATTTCGTTTAAATATTTGCTAAGTAATCTTATGTTTCGCTTTACTTTAAATTATTTGATGTTCGAAGAAAACTGGAAAATAGAATAACCACTACAAAGAGAGAGTTCCCTTCCATATATTTAATCCATTTAAATTCTAGAACAATAGAAGACGTTTCAACAAACTCCACATAAACTTAACTTAAACTTAAACTTAACTTAACATAAACTTATAGCAGCTTTCAGGAATGTGTATACGGACAAGTATAAAACGAATATTAAAATAAGAAAAATAGATATTACTCTAATCACTACAATATAATTTTATTCCCTACTAGCAACTGCCTACGACTTTGTTTGCATTTGATTATTTATAAATAATGACACCATATATTATTTTCGTGTAACTCTTGATTCAGCGTAAGTTTCAACGGCACGATTTTTTCTAACTTTCTTGTGACCAATCGGCCATATTTTTTTATATCATTGGAGACAAACGAACAGGTGGGTCACCTGATGTTAAGTAATCACCACCGTCCATAGATACTTGCAATACCAGGGGAGTTACAAGTGCGTTGCCATCCTGTGTTTGGGATAGGGGGAAGGAGAGGAGAGATGGTTTCTATTGCTGGTCTCAGCATGAATGGGTCGGCTCGCTCGGGGTAGTACCACCCTCTCTTAGAAAACCGACGTGAAGTAACAGTGCTTGCATTGTTGCGTTTCGTTCGGTCAGTGAGAGCGCCGGAGGCCATCTCCCTCCCCTAACCCTTCCCCCCAAAGGGTGGCAACACACTTGCGACTTCTCTGGTGTTGTTAGTGTCCATGGACGGTGGTGATCACTTACCAGCAGGTGACCCATCTGTTCGTTTGCCACCTATGACATAAAAAAAAATTAATAAAGTATCTTCATAATTTTATTTACTGTCTCTTTATTTTGATGTACCAGCTATGTTACTGTAAAGTCTGAACAAAATCCGATCAGTAGATTTTGCGTGAAAAAGTAACAAATATCGCATATTCTCAAAAACTTTCTCATGTATAAGATACTATTATAGTTAGGATTTGTGCTACAAGCTAGAAATTGTAACATATTGCCTAAGGTAGAGTAGACGTACTTTAAATAATAAAATGTCAGGACTATATTTTCCTTATTTTCCAGGGTAACAACACCCTGTTGTACTTTCTTAATATTCTTCAGTACATATAATGAGAAAGAAAATGTAACGTGAGTGTACTTTTTCGATTTTTGTGAATAAAAATTGTTGCAGGACCGCAGGTATCTTGGTATAAGTATTAAAATATATTGAAATAATTATTAGAAATGTCTGTTTGTTTATTTGTCTGTCTGTTTGTTTGAACAGGCATCACTTCAAACTATCCTCCTTAAATAATCTAAGAATGATATTGGAACTTATGTTTTTTATTTAATATATTTCATGACAAAATTGACTGTCCACAAATTACTAATCACTTCAAATTTAATATTTCTACTAAGCTTCCGAGATCTAATAAATACGTTCCATTTTATATTTCTCATTCATGTACTAATTTAGGCTTTTACTCTCCGGTCAACAGAATATCTAGGTCATATAACTCACTCCATAAAACGTGCGACATTTTCTCAACTAAACGAAATCATTTCAAAACAACGATAGAGACATATCAGTCTCTTCACAAAATACAGTTATAATTTTTTTTTTCAGTATTTCCTATATTTCTTTTTCTGTTTCATCTTCTCGTTTTTGTATTATCATGTAATTTTTTTTTTTATGTAAAATAGTTTATCTTTTGTTTTATTAATATTTAATTTATTGTTAGAGCATGCCGTGGTTGTCTGTAAATATGACTACATTTATAATGTGTTACAATAGTCCTACTTTTTATATACTCACTAATGTATTATCATGTTTACGATCCTAAAATAAATAAATAAATCACTGCAAAAATACTGCGTTCACGATAAAACCTCACCAAGAAAATCATAAAGCATACCTCGAGTAACATTTAGTCTGGGTTTTATTAAAATCGGTTCACTCTATCGACAGTTATTGTAATTTTTATGAAGACGCGGCGTAAATACGAGATAGAAGTAGATAAGTACACGGACTCAATACATTCAAATCAAATTCAAATTTGGGGTGTAAGGGGTGTCAAATAACATCTAAGACTTGCGACATCCAAGCCAACCTCACCTGCACGTGGTGCACCCTGCTGAATAACGAACGAGGCCATGGGGAAAGCGGAGTGGTAGGGTTTTACAGCCTAACTGGGTCGCAACCACCATGTATATGGCGAAAAAGCCCGTCATAGTGATTCACTTCTGCGGGTCGCGTTTCGGGATCAGCCTGTGCATATCCAGCTTTTCGCAAGCCGGCATGACAGCGGCGACCGGTGATGGATACTGTGTCACTCGGTGGTTGCCGCTGTTTTTGGATTGTACTGTGCTTACCATCAGGCACAGTGCAATAATTTTGCTGTGCTACTATAAAAAAAAAATCATTTTATTAGTCACTATTTTTTTTCTTTAGGTTTCACGCGGACGGAGTCGCAGGCACAGTTAGTGTTAAAACCAAAACACTTAATGCAGAATTTTCTAGTTTATGAATTCTATAAAGAATGTTAAAACCGCTTTGGTAGTCAAATATTACTTCTATTTAATTAATACTCGTCGTCTTAAATAAAAGTCATCACACACTTGTAAAATTATCGTGCGAGATATAAAACGCATTCGAATTTCGAAATTTAAAAATCCATGTTACACCGATTTCTAACTTATTTATATGCACGTCACGTCGTTCGCTCGCCATCTGAGCCGGTACTCTTTGTGAAGAGTCGAAGAACTTGAATCACTCACTGATATTTATAAAATCATTTTAAAAATAGACAGGTGACAGCGGAACTGGTCATAGTTTGACACTTGCCTCGTTAGGTGAACAGATGTGGAGTTAAAAGAAAAATGTTAATGCGTATATCTTTTCTAATGCTTATTGCTTCGAGATTTAAATATTTATGCTACTTATCACATGTTATGTTAAGTGTTTTCGTATTTATTATTTTACTTCAGTACCTTTTGCTTTTTAATCTTTATATAGTTTATTTAAAATGAACTATATACATATATAAAAATTTGCGTAAGTATGTATAGATAATTCGAGATCGATAAACTACAACAATGTTTGACCAATTATTATGTAAATTGACGAACCTAAGTATTCTTTAATAGAAAAAAGTTTTTGCTATACATTTTGTCGCCACCGGATAACGCTGCAATGCCAATGATATTTTCGCAGATATTTAAACAAGGAGAATATTTACACAATATTAATTTTAACATAACTCAAGTATTTACAATAACACACAATAATAGTAACAGCTAATAACAAACACGAACGGAGCCGTTATTTGTATAATTTTCTAAACATATTTGAAATTACGGAACTCTTCATGTTGAAATAAGTTTCGTATTGACAAATATGCTATATGAAATCTGTGAATTATCTGTAATTTATGCATATCGCATCCATTTAAATGGAAAACGTCCGAGATGGTTATCAGGTGTTCAATAATTAATTCTAAACGATACGGAACGTGATTACGATACAGTTAACAACCGAATGGATGCATATTAAAAGAACTATGTAAATATCGATCCTCATAATACAAACGCATCACGTCCTGTAGGAGTAGGATATCCTCGGGTTCGGTTAGTTTTGTACTTAGTACGCTTCCGCGCCGCGTGGAGCGCGCACGCCGCGTTCCGGATTCCAATTATAAAATAAACCGTTCATCTAAATAGGCATTCCGCTGGGATCGTTGGCATTCGAGTGACAATGTATAGTGCCCTTTATGGATGCGGATTCTTATAAAATATCTATTTCATAATTGACAATTTTATTATTTGAATGGAAAATATTTAAAAAAAGCAGTATTTTCTTTCAACAGTTGTTAATTATTTTTGTGGTATATAAAACATTTTCGAGTAATCTTCATTTTTAGAAAGTTTTGTTTTTAAAAGTGTGTATAAAATAAATATAAAGGAGACCACATAAATATTGATGTTTATTAATAAGTTATCAAAGTGATACTCAATTTGAATCTGTTATCTATGATCAGAATTGGTATTTTAACAATAAACTGCCATAATAATTAAAATAAAATATTAATTGACAAATTAGTCATTGATAAGCCAATAAACGAAACAAAGAGTATTCTACGCAAAAACCGTTAAATAAAAATAAAAACGAAAGTGTATACGTACTATTCATATATAAGCAAATAGATGAATTGCGTAAAAATGCAGATTAATTTTTTTTAACTATGGCGTATCCATTTTCACAATTTTAAACACTCATAGTGTTGTAATTGTGCTAGGTTAAAAGTATAATTTTAAAGAAAAAAAATGTATTTTTTTCTATGATCTTATCAAGCTTATTTTTTTTTTCTAAAAGCTGTTTGTATCCCCGGTTATACATTAAAAATTGAGACCAATCCGTTAAGTCAATCGTAACATTATTTTTTCTGTTTCTTTAACATATTTTGCTTTTTCTCGAAAATCAACTAAATAAGCCCGTCATAGTGATTCGCTTTTGCGGGTCGCGTTTCGGGATCAGCCTGTGCATATTCAGCCTTTCGCAGGCCGGCATGACAGCGGCGACCGGCGATGGACAGTATGTACTCGTTGTTCGCCATTGTTTTTGGATTGTACTATGCTTACCATCAGGCATAGTGCAGTCACTTTGCCGTGCTACTATAAAAAAAAAAAAATTAGAGATCTGAAACTTTCAGGATCTTAATATAGTATTTGTACCTACATATACCCTAAGTACCATTTAAACGTCTTTCTGGGACCTACTCATTATACGTAGGCCCCTATGGACGCTATCTTCGAATTATAAAAGTTTAATATAATTAAAAAGTATGTAAGTTAGTTATAAGCGTAATTATGTAAGTTCTGCTCCTAATTAAATGTCTTTAAATATATAAATTATAGTAATTAATACGAATTCCATTGAATTGATAGCAAAAGCTTGTCACGTCCCGATAGATATTTAGAGAATCTAGCCAGTAATGCTTTTCGTTATCAATTTTATGGCCATGATTATAATCGGACGAGGTAAATTATTAGTGTCGTTTATTTTCTTAAAGCTCTCTATGTAGTTTTCTCATCGTTAGGTACACCGTAAAACACAGAACTCGATAAGTGAAGATCGAGTCAATATTTACTGAACAAATGTTATATCTACGTTCTCATACTTGTGTTTAAGGTCATAATTGTAGGAGTCGATTATAGTAAAGAGTTTCATCTTCTTTGTGGTTTTGCTGTCTCAAGCAATAATCATTTCTCTATTTGCGAGAGTGTATCGGAAACTACGTTTGATTTTCTTTAACAATTTGGTTATATTATGATCGTTTTTTGTTTTGGAGATAATGTCGATTACTATTTGAATAACTTCAATAGACGTCACAAGTTTTGTTTATCGTGTGGCTGGATATCAGTACTCAATAGCGGTTACCATCATAAATGGTACCTGACGGTGATTATTTTAGGGTTGTCGCCTTTTATGTGTAGTGTATATTTAACTGTCGATCTGCTTATGGATTTTAGATCTCTCGATGGTCACTATTGTTTTTAAAATACACTGAACTTAATTATATTGTACGTACTTTATATTATACTGGTTTTATATCAGGTATATTGTTGTCATTTTTCTGTGGTAATTGCTATGATAATAATTAAAACTTGGTAGTGAAATTTGAATTTTATGAAATATTCATTAATATATTAGATTAAAGATATCTCTTTGTATAGGGCATATATGCTCGTCTAACTCTATAAAGATAAGGTACCCCTATATATAAAAACGAAAGCAAAATAAACTTAAATTTGAATGAATAAAATACGATGTAATATTCAGTAAAATTTAGTTTTTAAAGAGTTGAAATGCACAATGAAATATACCTATATGTATATATATATATACATCATTATTGTACCTTAGTAGATAATCATCGTAAAAATTGTTCGTGTAGTTTCTGTAAAAAATCGGTCACATACAAACACACTAGTGAAATAGGAAAGTGTTTTAAAGTCTGTTAAAAAACCGAAAAAGTAACTGAACTGAACTAACAGAAAAAGTAATTAATAATTAGAGTTACTATCAAAGAGTAGTCGCCGTAATCAACCGAATTGAAAAGTTAATTAAAACTTGATGTATTTGAGGAAGAACGCTGCAATTTACATAAAAGTAGCCTGTAAACTTTGTGGTTTACCTTATTAGTGTTTAAAACTGCATATTAGAAAATCTTTTCTTTTTTAATATAGCTCGTAATATGATAATAATACTTATATTTAATAGCTTAATAAGCTTAATCTCATTTGGCCGTGACTCACTTCCAGACGTTAAGCTAGCGGAGTAAGTTAAAACGATATTTGTACCAATTCATTTTAATAAATATTTCATTCTGATTTGATAACAATATTTTACTTAAGTGAGTTATTATGAAAGTATCCTAACTAATAATGTAAATGGGAATGTGAGTTTGTTTGTTTGTTGCGCTCTCACGCTTCATCTACAGAAGTGATCATTACAATTTTTTACATATACAATGTTAGATTTACATAAAAGTATATAACGTACTTTTTATCTTGAAAAACAATACTATTCTTGAGAAATAGAATATATCTTTATATAATATCATATATATTAATACGTGAAGCCTAAGCTTTGTATCCCTTTTTAACGGAATTGGGCGAACGAATGAACGTGAAATTTGGCATAGTTAAAGTTTATATGGAGGAGAAGTGCAGAAAGCTATTTATTTTATATAAAATGCATTAGAAGTACATTCAATTAATTAAAATATGCATTACTCACACTACTGCTTCAATTTTACACAACATATACACGCATGTAAATAAAATAGACATTTTGACATCAGTCTATAAAGGATTTCAAAATAGGATGTGAAGGAGGTTGCTATGCTCGACTGTATGTATTATTTTACTCTTGCGTTCCAATTATCCTTTTTCATTCTACATTCTACAATGATATTATAACATAATACCCTTTGACAAAAGAACCGTAATAAAATTTAAACTTTAAAAAATATGGTCTAACTATGGTCGAATGTCTACCTCTGGGCGCCCACTAGTATTTTTAAATATATGTATGTATATGTTATATATAAAAAGTAATGATTCACTGTAATTAGAAAAAAGCGTCATATATTCAATTAAGATAGACCTCCCTGTAGATCGAATGAGAAAACAGCGTATTTCTTTGAATAAAGACGAAATTATTTAAAAAAAATTCGGTCGATTATTTTAAATATATAGATACTATCTTCATGTAGCTACTTTTCTTTTATAATTACGTAGTTGTGTTATCTATACATATAATAAAAATTAAGTGTCTGTATGTAATATTAAATACATCTTCATTACTATTATTATTTATTATATTATATTACATAGTATAAAACAAAGTCCCCTACCGCGTCTGTCTGTCTGTTCGCGATAAACTCAAAAACTACTGAACGGATCTTCATGCGGTTTTCACTGGTGGATAAAGTAATTCATGTGGAACGTTTTGGTATATAATATGTCGAGAATTTTTTTTTATAATCAAGGCGGGACAACGTCTGCCGGGCCCGCTAGTTTAAAATAAACATCGATTTCGTTTCAGTAGTTTACACAAATTGTTTCATTTTCTCTTCTAGTGAATGAACTGTTGTCTGCAAAAGAATCCGTTCTCTTGTACTTTATTTTGTTTGTTTTTTAATTGCAAATATATTTTTTAAAACAACTTAAAGGACTACGTGTTCTTATTATACTAATTCCAGAAGATTAACAACAGATGATATGAATTTAATGCAAATGTATCTAATTATACTTAGAATTGTCTATTTTGGTATACGCCTGATTTAGTTGGTCATTAATAAAAAAAAAGTATTAATGTAACGCACTACTTCAACACAATGGATACTAGATTATTGAATATATCATTGTTATGCTGTTAATTATCTGTTATCCGATATTATGACTGATAATTACAATGGCCGGCCAGTATAATCGCAACGTGCGAAAAAGCAAGCATTACGAAACAACAATGAGCGTAAAAGGGATACATTTTACATTGCTCACACTCAAAATCACGACACGAACAAAGAAGATTAAATTAATTATCATGACAATGTCATAATATATATATAATACAACACAAAATAGCAAATTACCCAACACCAGAATAACATATTTGTAACAACGATGAATGTAAAACAACTCATCAGCGTAATACATTATTAATATACTAATGCCACATCTATAATACATTATTAATACACTATTGCCCTCTATACTCGTGAATTTATTAGTTTTAAAATAATAGTATGTGTTACCCACTACAGTCTCTGTTTAGAGATAATGTATCCTACATTTTCTACTTGCCTTCATCAAAGAGTTCGGCGTTTTGTAAAATTAGAGTCCATTTGTACTCAGTAAAACCCGTCGTACAATATGTGGCTTCTAATTTGAGACGAGCACAATTTAATTTAAGTAAAATAAATAGTTTAACGTCTTAGTAACGAAAGAAACGGACTGTTCTCCTCAGAGCAATTACCGCCTCCGCCGTAATTCAAGCAATTTTGTAACTAACAATGCCTCGACCTAAATACCTGGAAGTCCGGATGTCTCACATCCGAGCTCCCGATTACTACACGGTGACCACTTTGATCTATTCTGAGCGGCAAATGGACCGCGTCACAAATTGATCGAGTAACGTTTATGGGTAACAAACAAGTTTCCAATCAGTCCAAAGAGTGTTTTTGGAAGATGTCCATGCTCGTTACGCTACACTGTGTGCATTAAAAATTGAATTTCATTTATAATTTAAGTAAATTTTGTATCTTACGGAACAATGTGATTAGTTTATTTAAACTTCCTGCATGATGATGAACTATTTAACCGACTTCGAAAAAGGAGGAGGTTACTACGTTCGGTTGTGTGTATATTTTTTTTATGTTTGTTAATCGATATCTCCGTCAATTATGAACCGATTTTAGTGATTCTTTTTTTATTTGAATCGATTATATTCAGAGGTGGTCCCATATAAATTTGAAGAAAATATCAACCCCTAAGGGGGTGAAAAATCGTTTATTCGATTTTCATGCATTCATATTTACGTATTTTCGTGAAATTGGAACCGATTTATTATACCTATTAGAAACCAGATATATTTATGGGCACTAAAAATGGAGAAATAAAATATTTTTCCAAAAAAAAATAAACCGCCTTCGATGTGAAACACAAATAAGGCACTAAAAAGCGAAAAATAACTGAATTATTAAATTAACCAAATTAAATAAAAAATATTGATAACCGCGCTACCGAATAATATATATATATAGAATAATAATTCAGTTATTTTTCGCTTTTTAGTGCCTTATTTGTGTTTCACATCGAAGGCGGTTTATTTTTTTTTGGAAATTTTTTTTTAACATATTAGGTACTATTCTTTTTTTTTCTCGAACTGACTATGTTATTGGCCCAGCCAGATCTTAATAGTTTCAAAGGACTACTCAGGCGAGCGCTTTTATTTGATAACTATCTCAAGAGTGCACGGCACACCTCGGCTTGGGATGTTGCCTAAATTACGAAAATCGCGACGTAACTGAGATAACCTAAGTTAAGCTACATATTCATACTATATGAGTTATCCAAAATATATATGTGTACCAAGCATGTGTACCTCAATAACTCGTATATGTATTTCGTTTCGGGTAATTTTTCTAAACGAATTCAATTTGATAAGGAGAAAATAGTACTGAGTTATGTTATAACAAGAAAAACTTTACTGAGAGGAAAGAATATCGTGCAAAGTTTATTAAAAGTGTAAAGTTAAAGTCACCGATGTGTATGTAAAATAATTAGACGTTTTTTATTTAGATTTTAATTAGACCTTGTTACTTGTTTAATACAAAGAAAACCAGGAAGCAATAACACTGTTAAAGTTTTTTCTTCTAGTTGATGCACGCTTGTAACGTTTTAAATAAATGTAGTTGTTAAGGGTTATAGATGATAAGAGTGTAAAAATATAAGCTCTTTTAGCAGTGAAGTTTTAAAAAAATCTGAAGAATGATAGGACTTCATCATTCATTATTATATTCATATTCATAAAAATATTTAAAATGAAAAGCCTATGTGAAACTTATAAATCTATTTGGCCCTCGAATTATGTATTATGGGAGAGTATAATAATGTGTATGTATGTATGTTACGATTGTGATATAAGTAAGTACATATGGCGGGAGTCGCATGTGAAAATTCATGTTTTTAATGAGAACCCGACAGATTAATTCCGAGTTTCGCGCAAACGTAGGCAGCTAAATACAGATATATGGAAAGAAGCTAGTATTAAAGAAGTTATTGTGTATTCTTGAAATACATAGTACATTTTAGGTAAATCACAACTGGAACTGCTAAAGACAAAAAAAGAATTTTGAACCGAAATACCAAATCACAAATTTACTACATGATTCAAGTACACTCAAGAGTTATTCAGGATATTGTAACGAATTATACAGCGACAGTAAAAAAAACAAAACGACTTCCGCTTTCGCTGAGGTATGCATTCGGTCGGAGTTTATTTTTAAAATACTGAATAACGTTTCAGGGACTTTAATTCTGATATATTATATACTCAACGTTTATTTTAGTATTTTAATCGTTATTCATCTTGCGGAAACACACAAATGGTAAGGTATTTCTACGAAACAATTAGGATCAATTTAACAGTTTCCTTTAATTATATGTTACCGAATTAACTGCTTGTTGGTGCTAAATAAAGGAAGTTTTAGTTGAACAACTCGTTGCCGTGTTTAACTTGATGCAATCTGGTAATAAATAATGTTGTATGTATAAACATGATAATCATTTGAAGTAATAATGATTATTGATGGTTGACAATGCGTTGATCAATGTAGATCGAAATTCTGTGATAAATTAAGTGAAGGTAACCATCGTATTGAAACTACAGTAAGGCTTTAATGCCTGTGTGATTAGTTAACAGTTAACGATCTATCGCCAATTAAGAATAATGTTTTTTCTTGTAACTGAATTTGAGAAGCATTCCTCTTCTATATTTTACATGTTACCATCGTAGGTCGTATCGCCATTTAATGCGAATTGAGATTGTGGTTGAACTCTAAAACTTATCCGGTGTTATTACAAAAAAGTTAAATACGTATTAAATACTTGCTTTAAAAAGGTTTAGAATTAAATGCAACGCGGTCGCTGAATGTTCGCCATCTTGCGCTTTGGTTACGTCAGGTTAGACTTGCGAAAAAAGATAACGCGAACTTGCCTCAGCGAGCGCGGTGCATTCAATTCGAAACCTTTTTAAAGCAATTATTTAACTTTTTTGTAATAACACCGATCAAGCTAACCAGAGATACATATTTTGAATCTTAAATGCACTATTACTAGAAATTATTAAACTTTATATAAGTTACTAACATATTCCCGCTGGCTTCATTGTGCATTAAAAATGACAAATCTTCAATAAAAATCCAAAAATGAAGTAGCCTAGAATTATTTACGAAAAATGCTACAACAAATGGTGCACGCCAATATGTTCAGTACTTTTGACGTGATTGCACCTCAAAGGAATCGTATTTTCATGATATATGTTAGAAGATAGATTATAATTGTTATGAAAATGTGCGGATAAAAGTAAATTTTATTATTGAATACCTTTGCCTACACTACGTTCGCTGGGAATTAAATTGAAACAAAGATTAGATGTTACTCTAGGATTTCCTTGATGAGGTTTTATCGTGAAATTAGTACTTTAGCAGTAATGCGTGGACCACCAACTGACATAACTATAAATGAAATATATTTTATTATATACTCTTAGACATCTGTAACAAATGTTTTCACAAAAACCTAAAAGTCCTAGACACCTTATTTTTGCATTCATAATAAATGTCTAGAGATTTTCTTATGAATATGAGAGAAGCGTGAATAGATTATTTCCATTGACACTTAATGTATCCTCCCCGTTTCACGTTAAGTGCTAACTATTGCTTATTTTTCTTCGTCGGCTGAGTGTTGCCCGATTTAGAAAGTTCCCGATATTCGTGGCGTCCCCTCGTGTCGTGAGTCAGGCAAATTACCGCTGTTGTGATTAATGCGAGCTATTCCTGCGTCGTATCGTTCGTCTGATGGTTCACTTTCCTTTGTTCATGAGTTGCTTATTGTAATTTGTATGGGAATGTTCAGGTTGACAGCTGTTTTTTTTTCTAACCGATGGTAAATTTCACCCTTCCCTCTTTCAAATAGATTTTTTGCTTACATGATAACTCATCGTGTGGTATTATTATCTTCATGGAATTATTTGTTTACTTCTTTATAATTTATGCGCTATAACCGGTGTAGGTACCAATTTTAGGTTACCTCTATTACATTTAAGTATTCATTAAATAGAATAAATGCTCTTTATATAATAGCGTAATGATAAGTAACTCAGAAAATACTCGGAAATGACCTCATCTGTTAATAAAAGCCTAGTAACATCGGTTTAACCGCTTCGGGTTATTAACCTAAACAAAAAGTTATCACTATTGTATATATTTATTGTTTTCACCTTTAAAGTTAAAAGTTAAATCGTCATTTTTAGCACAAGATAGTAAGAATTTGCGACAACTATTGAGCTTTTTTAAAACCCTCTAGATTGCTATCACCCTCGAGCTGAAAATATGTCGCCAAGTACCTATAATTATGACCCGGTGGCGTCTGCATTTGAGAGCCAGTTCTCTACCTCTTAGACTACATAGTTATTTAACATCAGGTAATAATGTGGTCAAATGCTGTAACGTATAAAAAATAGATATACACTGGTTTAGACTGGACTATTTAACATATTAAACATTACAATGGACGTTATTTTGCTCTTCCGCCTGGAATTAATTGGCCGCTGCCACGTCTCGCTGCAACAAAAACTTTTGATTTTATTTGCGCGACGCGTTGCTTTGTATTGTTGCAGTGAGAAGTGACAACGGCCAATCATTTCCACGCGGAAGTGCAAAGTAACATCCACACTAATATTTAATGATAGATTTCCGCAAAATAACATTTTCATAAATTAAATATTTAACATTTAGTTGCGTATGTAAATAGTGAAATATGTGCTCGTGTTATAAATGTAATATAAACATCTGACATCAAAAATAAAATTTAAATTCAAAGTCACGAGCGCCAGACTCGACTACTAAGTCGTTAAAACCTATGCGTGTAGCGTGTTATAAGTTTAAATCACCGGATACCGTGTAATTATACATCGTGTTTGATCCGGATTATGAACTATAAACTGAAGTATTTGGTGATTCAGTCTGAAAATGCGGAAAATTGAAGACGTCAAAATGTCTACCAATAAGCCGTATGTGGATGTTTGTAAGTATATTTATTACTTTATAATCAAGATCGATTTTAAGACTAGTTTATACCCGTGACTTCCTTTGTAAATGCTTTTATTTTTACATGGGATAATTGTTGTTTTTATTATTAATTGTGTCTTGACATTTTTTTTACTGTGATCACGTAATTACTTCCTATTATGCTAATCAAAGAGTTCGTATTTCCAAAAAAATATTGTGTAAAGAGTATATTATAGTAATATAATACAACTCTATACTACGATCTTAAGGAGTTGAGGGTGTAAGGGGTGTGGAATAACATCTAAGACTTGAGACACTAAAGCCAACCTCACGTGCGCGTGATGCACCCTGCTGAATAACGAACGAGGCAAAATGGCGAAAGCGGGTGGTAGGGTTTTACAGCCTGACTGGGTTGCAACCATATGGCGAAAAAACCCTTCAGAGTGATTCGCTTCTGCGGGTCGCGTTTCGGGATCAGCCTGTGTATATTCAGCTTTTGGCAGGCCGGCAGGACAGCGGCGACCGGCGATGGATAGGGTGCCACTCGGTAGTCGCCATTGTTTTTGGATTGTACTGTGCTTACCATCAGGCATAGTGCAGTCACTTTGCCGTGCTACAATAATAAAAAAAAAGGATAGATATTTATAGCATATAAAATCGCGGGACATATAAAAAGATTACCGAATAAGTTTCGGTAAATTTCGTCACATTAATATTAACGATAATCAATACAAATAAATCTAAATTAAAGAATTTAAACAAATATATTTTGGTAGAATAAGTGATCAATTGTGTTCTTTGTATATATCGCTGGCCTACTCTGTCCGGTGGCGTAAAATGGTGTATAAAGAAAGGTGACAAATAACCTTCAATTAAATAAAAACGTTTTTATGTCCGCCATAAATATTCGTTATCGTTTTATTTAACAACAATAGTAATAATTTCATCTAAGAATTTCCATAATTACGAACGCAGCTTCACTCGTATTAATACAATTTGACTCGGTAACAGCACCTCTTTTCTGGACAAAATGTACATCATTTCTTATACTCCTTATAACATATGTATGCAAAAACTTCATGATGATCGGTCGATTAGTTAAGGCGTCAAAGCGTAATAAAGTTTATATTTTGTAATATTAATTAGAATTTATAATAAGTAAAATGAAATGAACATTTTTTTTTCTTTTTAACCGACTTCGAAAAAGGAGGAGGTTACTACGTTCGGTTGTGTGTATTTTTTTTTAATGTATGTTAATCGATATCTCCGTCAATTATGAACCGATTTTAATGATTCTTTTTTTATTGGAATCGGTTATTTTCAGAGGTGGTCCCATATATATATACATATATATATATTCAATCGTTTATTTGATTTTCACCCACTTCGTCTTTACGTATTTTCGTGAAATTGGAACCGATTTCGACTAAAAGTGGGAAAATAAAAAAAATTTACAAAAAAAAATAAACCGCCTTCAATGTGAAAAACTAATAAGGCACTAAAAGCGAAAAATAACTGCATTATTAAATTAACCAAATTAAATAAAAAAATATATATTTGCGCTACCTAATAATATATTTGAAGTCGATGCCAACCTACATTTCAAATTCGTTCCAGGTAATAAAATATGTATGAGATAGGACACGAGAGTGGACCAAAACTTTGTATGTAGATGATATGAATTTAGGTTGGCATTGACTTCAAATATATTATTAGGTAGCGCAAATATCAATATTTTTTATTTAATTTGGTTAATTTAATAATTCAGTTATGTCATCTGCGAAGTAGTCTCTCCTTTTTTCCAAATACTCTTTTGTGCATAACAAAATTCGCGACGTTTTTGAAATGCTATCTTATTTTTATTCATCTTGTTTTAATGCTTAAAATAATTTATTGACATATTAATAATTACCGTACATTGGAATAAAACATTTTTTACATGATGCACGTGAATGTATAAATAGAAGTATAGTGTAGTCTTTGAATTTCAGTGCTTATTTAACAGCTTTTAACTGTACACCGAGTATATATATAGATTATGAAATATACAGAAGCTTATGTAATCCAATCTAACATCATATCATAGTACAATGCGGTTACCGGTAGAGACATGTTATGAATGTGCTACCGCAAGCGATACGGTGTTAGTGTTGCGACACGAAGTGCCCGGTTTCAAATAGTGTGGTTTGCCGGCATGTTGGACTCCTGGGGACCCTCGTAATATATATAATATAATATAATATATGACTCCTCGTAATATAATATATGACTTATGACTTTAAAATATTATTATAGCCGAGTGTAACCGGTTTTCATTTAACATGTTTATTTTTGGAGTAATAATATTATAATCATTATTTTAGAAAAACTACAAAACATGAACCTGTCATTATCATTGATTACATTACTTTTGAACGTTACAATATCTTTTTAGAATGCTCTATAACTTTATTATAAAAAATCAAAAGTATTCATAAATGTTTAGGTACTTATTATTATTATAAAGTTCTTCTATCGAATAAATGTTAAGTTATACTATCAAAATAATTAAATTCATATTACGGTGCGGTATAATAAATCCTTTATGTATGTCATAAAAGTCAATCATAAATCAATACTAGAGACATATATTATGATTTATGACTATCGTTCACTCAGTTCAGAGAGGTATTAAGTGTCAAGTCTTTACAAGGTTTTTTTAACTCTCATTAATTTATTCCTTTTTCAGGTCCGCGCGATGGAGCAACGGCTCTGCGACTGGCCAGCGGGCACTGACGGCGCTCCCAAAGCCATCTCGCGGTTAGAAGGCCAAATCGAAGAACAGGTACTTACAACTATGAATTTAAAATCTCGTACACTCCTTAAATATTTAATTCTACAACGTTTCTTTGTTTTAGTACATATTCATTTATACTAATTTATTAAAAAGCTATTAAAAACGTATTTAAAAAAATGTTAAACAAATTTAGTTGAAAACAAAATTTACTATAAATTATTACCTTTACATATGTTTTTAAAATAATATTTATGAAACTTAGTTGGTGATTAATTATGTATCAATTAGTGTTCTGGATTTATTATTAACCCATCCTTCAAAGAATTGTTCGATTTTTTTTTAAATAAAACTCATTGTGACATGTTTGTTTGACAACTGACAAGTGCTTCTGACAGATGACATTTCTTTTTTGTTATTGTTTGTTCAAATATTGGGGTAGGTGTTGATGTACGTAATATTTACAAATCGCTTTAAATCGCATTAATGAATGAACCAATGATTTTGAACATTGTATATAGAATCAGTGATGTATAAATTCAAACTTAACAAACACAGTGGTTAATTTAGCTTATGTTATATAAATGTGTAATCTAAAACACGACGCGATATTACAACATGCAGGTAAAGAGATATATGCCTTTTAATTGATTTTAGATTGTTTTTTATTCATTCTTAAATTTAATTTTTAAAATTTATCAATGACTTTTGATTTGATGTACTTTTACGTCCTTTTTATTTTCTAAAATTATGTTCATCCCACAATAGTTTTTATCATTTAGTTCTCATGGAATACTATGATACATTTTAAAGTAAAATATAGGTATCTTTACTTGGGTTTCAATATATATTTTACACATTCTTACTTTTCCCGTGAAACAGTTTAATAAATTATTTTAAAGAAACTATGTGGAATATTTTATTGCTATTAGGTATCATAAAGGGAGATTAATTTTATAAATAATTATTATTAAAATTTATGCAAATAGTTTTTTTAAATATCCATACAACAGAATTATAAGAAGTGTCTTATTATATAGATATTACTTTAACAAGTTTATTATTTATCATGGGCCATCAACATGACAGTACACATATAAGTGTACATATGTATATGCTAACAGTAACAATGTTGTAATTAAATTTAAATGTAGTCATATGTACCTATAGATAACCATGACATGCTTCAACATACAAGTTCAAAATAAAATAAATAAATAAAATAAACTCTTTTTTCTAAATTTAAGAGTTATTCTAGACTTATAGATGCTACAATTTAAATTATTTTGAAAAAAAAAACTTTTCAGAGGAAGTATTTTTGTTAAAGAATATAATATCAATATCGGAAATGTGGGTGTTTATCATGGCATTCTGGCAGAACCAACGTCAGACAGTTCCAAAAGGTTGTGTAATTTTAGTAATTTGTCAGTTTAAGTTTTTATATTAAGTGTTTTAGTTGTATGTAGATATAAGGTACCATGGAACTGATATACATGAAATGATAAACAGAAAAAATAAGTTTTTAATTAACACATTTTACATTACAGAAGCATTTAAGACTCCAGGACGCTAAGCAGGTGGAAGCCAAGGCAGCTCGAATTAAAGAGTGGGTCACTAACAAACTTCGGGAGCTGGAACAGCAGAACCAGCTGCTTAGGGAACAGAATGACAAGTGCAATCAGCAGTTAGAGCTACTGCGAAATCATATTGCTGCTCAGGGTACTAGGAATAGCACTGTAAGTTATTTGACATACATTTCAATATCACCACAGCAAACTTACATTGTTACAGTGAAGAATATTGTGATAGTTTCTTGATTCTATGTTCTAATTGTAATAAGGAATTTACAGTTTTATTTGTGTTCTCTGTAAGCAGCTTCATAAACTACAAAAATACAGCTATATCATAATTAATTTGTAAGATACATGCAGAATAACAGTATACTGAACTCTAGAACCAGTTAACATTTTGTTATACACATTGTAGAGAATATGCTATGCAAGTATATCTTAAGCTTTGAGCGTCTTTGAGTCTCTTATTATAAAATGTTGACAATTCTGATGATATAGAATCATAACCAGAATTCTTAATAAAATATTAGTATTTTTATTTCTTTTAATTACACTCTTAATATTATTTGGACTATAACAAAATTTGCCTATTTCATTGTGGTATTATTTTACAAAATTTATTTAGCCAAATACTTAACCTCTACTCAATACTGTTAATTTTAATGTTATTCAAAATACATTTACATAACATCAGCTTAATATGAAGTTTATTTCACTAATAACTCATTCATAAGATGCTGGTTAGATTAGGGCATAAGTATTTTGGTTGAACTGTAAGTATATATGCATACATTGCTAGCTTTAGGTAGAGATATGCATAGATATTGGGGAAGCTTGTTATCATACCTGCATCACATTTGCAAAACATATATTGTTGGCTGCAAACACAGTTGTGAGTTTTATAAAGTAGGTGACTAAAATACAAGATAGAAGGATTAATTTATTGATAAAGAATTAAAAAAAACCGTGGATTTATGTCACTGTATTACTAAATTTATCTTAGAACTCAAATTATACAAATTTATCTATTTATTTATTTACAAATGTGGATATAACAACAGTCAACCATCCGATGCATAATACTTCTAATAACAATAATAAAAAGATGCAAACTACCTATCAATTACCTAGAACATTTTATTACATAGATACAACTTACACTATTAATATTAATAAAAAGAAAAAAAATTGTAACAGTAAATATTGAGAAACATTAGACATAGTAAAAAAAAATAGAATAAGGGAAAAGTGAAAATTAATTAATTCATTTATAAAAACTAAAATTAATCCATAGATCAAGATGGCAAATATAGTTAAGAATATTGAAATATGATTTACTAAATGTACTTTAAATGGTTATGGATATAAAATGTGTTTCATTGTCCTTTTATTTTATTTAAATGCTTGATGCTCAAATGTGTCTAACGAATGTGCTTGGGTGTGAGCTCTATGACTAAATATAGCTCTAAATCTATGCCTGAAAAGGATTATTATTTTATATATTATTGTTAATTATTTATTAGCGATAATACAACCTGAAAAAAATATGTCTGATTTTTTCATTTTATATTGGTAATGATGTATTTTTTTATATGTAGACTGATATTAATTTTGTTTGAAAATAACACCTAAATAATTCCTCTAAATATTAATAAAAGAAATTTTACAAAATCGTTCTTGAAACTATTGGTCATTAAAATCTCCAAATTGGTTTAAACTATTAACTCAACAGTTCCTACCAACCCGTGCAAGTCTCTCCCTTGAAGTAAGGACTGATGACGGCTCGTCTAGAGCTACGTCCAGTCTTATAGCTACGAACAGACGCCGGTCAGAGAGCCTTGAAGGGCCCCAGGTAGATGATAGATGTTACGCTGCCGTTATAGCGCTATATATAATTTATTTTGCGCACACTTCTTCAGTTTTATTTAGCACTCAATAGCATTTTAGATCTTTAAGGCCCTTCAGTTATTATCTCGTTCGGGGTTACTTTGCATCATTAGTTTCATAATTCACCACAATATATTCCTCAGCATTCTAGATAAATTACGATTACCTAGTCAAGAATGGAATGCAAAATGCGACTTCAATAATTTACTTTTATCGTGTAATAAATATCTAAAACGTATAATAAAAATCACGTGAGCAACATTGATGACTAGTATGGTTGGCTGAATTAGAAAAAAAATTGAAGAAACTTGGATATAGTAGTAAAAAATAGTGCCTACATCTAAATAGCAACCAGGAGTACGGGTTTCTTAATTTTTACACACGACACCAATACCGTAGGTAGCGTTAAGAGGATGTGTAGTAATTAAGCTCCTGTTTATATTATAATATAGATGATATATGTATTATAGATGATTTCAGTTAACAGATGTAAATAATGGTGTTGTTATAACTCTACAATAGCTTATTAGGAACAATTTTTTTTCTACAATGTCTGCAGAATGTTTAAAGAAATTCTTCAAAGTGTATTTAATATATTAAAATATTAATATATAAAAACTAGCATTTATGCCAATACAAAAAAGGCAGGTTGTATGAAACAAAAACTCGGTAATCTATACAGAAGTAGTGTAATATACTTATTAAGTTTGTTAGAATTTTACATGAAGTACTAAGCCCTAACTCTACCTTAAGCCACATTAAAATCAGAATAATTAGTAATCTTTTTAATGTCAAAACTGTAGGGAATGAGCGCATTCTGAATCGGAATACGACATAATGACGTCACATGATATAGGCAGAATGAGTTCAACCAATAGAAATCGTCATTAACGTAACGGGAAGTATTGCTATCTGAAAATATATTTTAAGTATTTATAGGTGCTCCTATTACTCTGGTAATACTTGTAAAAGAGTTATGAGCTTAAAATAGAGATTGTATAAGAAGCTGGAACTTCAGAGTCTTTTGTTTAACCAGACTTAGTAAAAAGATGCCTGTGTAAATTACTGATAGACTCCTGTCATAATTTCTTCAGATAAAGTTAAAATACAAAATGTTTATGTATACTCTTAAATCTATATCATTATTTATTAATTTTTATTAAAAAAAACGGTAAATTAAGTTTGTAATTCTTATGTTACTCGATATATCGAGGCATCCATTTTTATTAATAGGTATTTTCTACAGATATTATACTGTGGGTTTTTTATTTACAATAGTTACCAATCAACTCATCGGAGTCGCACTACAGTACGCCGGTGCGACATAGGCGGAACCTGTCAATCGGTGCTACCAACATAGCGAACAACGTTAATACTGCGAACACAGCAGCACTTACTACCATGAACCGGACGATGGACGAGAGGACAACGGCCAGCTTGTTGGCTGACGACTTAGCCGTAAGTATTTTTAAAAAGATTGAGTCAGTACCTCTATTTTTTTATACCGAGCCCGGCAGACGTTGTCGCGTCTTGATAATAAAAGAAAAACCGTGACCAATGATATACCTAAACCTTCCTCATGAATCACTTTATCTACTGGTGAAAACCGCATGAAAATCCCTTCAGTAGTTTTTGAGCTTATCTCGAACAGACAAAAAGACGGCAGAGGTCTTAGTTTTATAATATGTAGTAATAAAATAAAGAACACATTCTTGTATTTTTTTTAATATTATACTTCGATCAACAATAACTAGATAAAGGGTCACGTACCAAATCGAAGCTAAAAGCTGTCCGCGTAAATATATACTTATGTGTAGCTATTTGTTTACTAAGAAAGGGAGAAAAAAAGTTTATAAACAGTTTTCAGATCGACCTAATTTCAACCATGACACCTTGTAATAAAGTCACAAATGTTCAAAATATTATCTAATACTTAATATAAAACTAGCAAATAAATTACTCCCCTCACAAATGAAAAGACAATATAAACAACATTTAGTGTGAATTCATCCTTAACACGCAATGAATAAAGTGCTTTTTCCCGTTATTGTGCGTGGTTGAAGAGCCTTAGTCCAAACATTTGTACCACAGGTTTAAAATCGGTAATTTTGTTCAAAATTTGATATTATTTGTTAGTTTAAAGCTTAAAATATAACTTATTCAACATGTATTTAGCGAAAGTAAGATACTCCGGCCGTTAAATTGCTTTTTCGGGTATTATTTTTGCATCTTTTGAATACACTGCGGCATTTGAAATATATACACTGGTTGTGTTTCAAACAAAATAAGGGCTCACATTTCAAGTGAGCTGTAATTTACCGAGACGTATTTTTCGCGCCGACCCTATATCTAGTTATTGTTGATCGAAGATATTATATAAGTTAAGTGTGTTAACTAAAGTCTGCGTGTGTGTGATCTTATCTTATTTCAAAAATTAAAGTTCTCATAGACAGCCATCTTAACAATGAAAAGTGGCAATGATCTTATAGTTCCTTCAAACGGTTATGATTAGGATGTTACTACAATCGTTTCGTAACATTTAACCTATTGATAATAAACTCTAATAGCATAAATGTATTATTTCAGTCAGCTGTTGAGAATCTTGTTGTTCTACCAACTACTCCAAACACGTCCACTGACGGTGACACGACCCATGACTACGCTGAGATATATACACCAAGTAGAGGTAATTAATTGATCTTTGCGTCATTTGCAAAGTCTTTGTGAAATTCAGTCAACTAACCTAGAAAACTGTCACAATTATGTATAAATTCTATTGTTATGTAGCCAATTATTTGCTAAGTGACACTATGCAAAATATACTTATGGGTATTAGTTTCCAGTTTGTACCAAAAGATAGATAAAATCGCAATTTCACCTTATTACATCAAATAAAAAATTGTTTACGAAAAAATTCTTGTTTTCACTTATAGTTTTGATATAAATGCGTTTGTGCAATATTTATAGAATAGTGAAGGAATTTGCAACACGTATAGAATTGTTATAACCGAACTCATGCCACCGGACTGCGACGCACCGCTTGTGATCGTGTACTCACTTCCAAGCCGCGTCACTTATCCTTTGTACCAATTACTACCCCGTAGATAGTTTAACATAAGCTGTTACAAACCGTACCATGTTACAAATGTAACTAGCTTACCCTGCCAAACTCTTCCTTTTTATTGTCGCACGATAAAGTGACTGAGCAATCGTGCATTCGAAAGAATGGCACCTACAAAGAGATCTGCTATCCATTGGCAATCATCGCTGTCAATCTGCCTGCAAGTGGATAGTTGATGATGAGGAACTCTGCTTAATCCCGGAACGAGTCACGACTAAGCGTAATATTATGACGGTATATACCTTATTTCTGGTTGATCGATCCAGCCGGAGACTGTTGCCATATTTTTTACATCCGGTCAGACCTGGCTTCGTCATAATAAGCCCCTACTTTCATTAAAATTCGCACAGTTCCAATTCTTCCATCGTTTTGCTCTTACGAATTTATTTATCGTACATTATAGGTTTTAGTTTTTACCCCAATCTCAACTAATGTTAAAGGTGGGTCATCCAATACGAGAAACCTTCTAGACCTAGAGTTCTTGGCGATAGATTTTGATATCGTTAGCAATCCAGGTAACCGTAGAAAAATACCTACTGCCATGTGAATATGTGATTAATTTTTTCAATAACAACTTTAAATAGATTGGTGGTTTCCTTAATCTAGGTGTAAAGGAATGTTAAAACATATCTTTGATGTGTTATGGACTTGTGGATTTGGTAAATGAATAGTGGTGTGTGTGTGTGTAGAACGTACGCCCGCGTGGCAAGGGGCCGTGAACGTAGTCGTGCAGGGGAACAGTCGCGGCGGCTCCTCCACGGGCGAAAGTTGCGCTTCGGACCACCCGCGGCCGCCGACACCCCCCCTGCACAGGTTCCCCAGCTGGGAGGCGAAGATTTACCAGGTTAACTATACCTTAATTAAATATAAATAATATACCAGGTGAAAGTTTGGACAGTAGCAAATATTTATAGAGGATACTGTGCACTCGATTCTCGTTGTAAATCAATGAAAAAATAGGTGCTTTATATTTTACATAATTATCTAGAAAAATACGAAAATTATATGCAATCCAATACGCGTCTTTGTTAAAGCACAGTGTCAGTGACCGTCGAGCGAAGTGAAAGTAAAGCGTGAAAAAACGTGGGATCAACGACCAGATAACAAAGGATAATTCCGATAAGAAATTTATTCTCATTTTGTCGACTTTGAAAAGGCCTTCGACACGTTGCATTAGTCTGCGATATAGGTGCGATTAAAAGAAATTGGTGTTCCGTCCAAAATCATTAAACTTACTACGGTTACGCACTCGTGCAAGATACGCTATGATTGTTTGGTGTCGGAGAGAATTAGTGTGTACTGTAGTGAGAGACAAGGATGCCCATAATATCTCATGTTAAAGTTTACGCCCAACGTGGTACAGAGCGGGATCTTTAGGACCATTTACTGGATCTAAATTACGTTGATGATCTATGCCAGCTCAGTCATAGGCATGATGACATGTATGGTAAACTTGATTTTAACGTAAAAAAGTAAATTTTCAAAAAAAAGTATTAACCGACTTCAATATCAATCAAAAACCCATAAGGCACTAAAAAGCGGAAAATAAATAGTTTATCAAATTAACCAAATGAAATAAAATATATGAATATGTGTGCTACCTAGAGATGTACTGGAAGTCGTTACCGTAACGTCGTAACTTATACGGTTTTGCACTGGATGCCGTTGTCGGAACTGGACCAAATTGAAATGGGACCAAGTGGGAAGCACCAGCTTTCAAATAAAAAAGAATAATCAAAATCGGTTCACCCAGTCCAAAGTTATGAGGTAAAAAACATTAAAAAAAAAAAATACAGACGAATTGATAACCTCCTCCTTTTTTTGAAGTCGGTTAAAAAGACCAAGTTCGAATACCAGATCACCGCTTTCACAGTCCCCAATTTCATATACTAAACACACAACTAAACTCTACTTTTCTCGGAATTTATATGTATTTTTTATATCAGGTAGCTGACGATGGACTTCAACAATCGGTTGAGGAAGAGTTAAGTCCACCGCCATGCCCTAGGCCAATGCACGAATCGACCAGTTATCAAGACATATCTGTCCCTGTATACGCCACTGTTAAAGGGGTATGTATTTTTTTAGAATTTACCGGTTAAAATCGTCAAACAATAAAATTTTGGGCTTATTTTTTTTTTTCTTCTAGCGTGCAAGCCAGATAAGGGCAATGCCTTTTACGGGTGACTCGTCAGATGACTCTTCAGACGGCGAGGAATCTATGGGAGTGACGGTACACAACACACCACACCATCAGTTAGTCAGCAATCCGTATGGTGAGTACCGATAAACACTTTGACTAATCGATTTGCAATTGATAGATATGGGTATATGATTAAGGGCCATTAAATAAAATAATTTTCAGGTTAATTAATTTTCTATATTAATTAAACGGGTCTTGGGGCTAAAAAGAAATGCATTTATCAGATCCATGATTAAGTTCCATGCATTTATTGGGATTCATTTACACTTTACTAAGTAATAAGTGTAGTTTCTATAATAATTAAAGAGTATTTTTGGGCTAAACAGTAAAAATGCATTTATCAGATCCATGATTAAGTTCCATGCATTTATTGGGATTCATTTACACTTTACTAAGTAATAAGTGTAGTTTCTATAATAATTAAAGAGTATTTTTGGGCTAAACAGTAAAAATACATCTAATCCTTTTTATAATTTTTTACTTTCGAGAATTATTTATAATACTATACTTATAAAGTTAGAAATATAATATTCTACTTTTCTTATCAATACGGTATACCAATCTTAAAAATAAACAAATTTAAATTTCTCCTGTATTTTTTTTTGTTTTTCGGTAAATGAGAAAAGATCGTACATGTATTATATTTAAGTGTGTATTACTTACATTGACGTTATTCTTAAACGTAATATCTCTGTTAACTGTAGTAATAAGTCAAAATCATCTATTAAATTTAGTTATAAACGGAACACTGCTATATATTTATATTTAATTAGTATTGTTGATTGTTTTGGGTCTATTAGTAACAAGGGGAAATATAATATCATTATTGCCTTACTTGTTATATTAACAGTACAATAACAGTTTTTCCTTATGCATATTGTTAAAGTGAATTTCCCAAAAGCTTACAAAACAAACAACCGTAAAGCATTACTCCGATAACAGCATATTTATTTATAACAAGCAATTGCTCGCGGCTCCGCACTCGTTTTTTAAATTATAATAAAGAAACGTGAAAATGAGTGATGTACAGTTATAGAAATACTTTTTTCAAAAACATTTGTAAGTACGCACCACGCGCAGGTGAGGTTGGCTTGAGTGTCTCAAGTCTTAGATGTTATTCGACATCCCTTACACTCATTACGAAAATATATCTTTAGTTATTTATTTTCATTATTATTCATATGTATGCATTAATAGTTAAAATGATAAATACATATTACATGTTTAGAACAATCACTAAGCAAATTCTTTATAAAGAAAAAGTCGATGATTATTTACGAAAAGTAAACCTTAAAGAAATCAATTATTTTCCCGCATTTACTGTTCTGATTAACTATACGGTATCACTGTAAATAATATACTTTATTATATAGTACTTATGGTAATCCTAGGTATAAGTCGCGAGGTTTAAGGACAGTGAACGCTATTTGCACTTATAAAATTATAATGATACGACTGCTAATGCTAGCCAGTTAATGAAATAATTGCTTTTGTGAACGAGTATGACGCGCTAACATGCTAATTATAAAATTTTGTCATTTTCTACGTGTAATATCAATAGTCCATTTGACAAAGTTTGCAGTATAGATAAAGACTCTCATAGTTTCTTTACTGGGACAGTACAGCAAGCGTGAGCTGTCCATTAAATTAAGTGTGTGTGTTATCTTTTTTTTATACGGATCGAATCTGATTTCATATACGGATCATTTCGTTGTATAGAAGCAAAAAATCTGTACAACAAAAGTTGATCAAATTTAATATTAAAAAACACTTTAAAATAATTAATTATACTAGATCGTAATATATTTATAGTAACTTTAAACAAACAATTCCGAAATTTTTCATAAATTATTTTTTTATTATTAAATTTCGTGCAGTACACAAATGTGTATTTCGGAAAGATTTATAATATGAACTCCATGCTTATAGTAACTTATACCTTATAATTAAATTAAAAAAATATATATTTTAAAATATAATGTTTTACATTATAAAGTTTAGAAGACTTCAATTAGTGATTTAAAAAAATTGTAAAATATTTTATTTGCTATTTAATTTAATATCCATATTAGCACTTTATGTATATCAATTAACTTAAAATAATAATGGGTGCTATTGCTAATTATTTCCATCCTGTCTACTAAAGCATATAAAAACATGTCTTTTGTATTTTATTTTACTTTACTTTTATATATACCGGGTGATTGTTAGGTCACTCGCAGTATTCTAGGATATGGCACTTCATGGTCACATTTAATATATAAAATAATAATATCAAAACAAATACTAATAAACATCCAAGAAAACCTAAGTTAAAATTTGTTCTAAGACTTTCAAAAGTATAGCTACAAAAGTGTAAATAAAATTATAAACCTAAGCGCAATCACTGGTACCAAAATCCACAATGGGCGACCCGGAGTTAATAACTTTCTATAGTAAAACGGGCAATAAACCCTTTTATTTTGTTCCTGACGTTCACACGTTCCCTTTCAAATGAAAGTGAAATCACCCGCACGATAGTGCACGACACTGTGCTTTGACATATACGCGTAGGGGATTGTGTATAATTTTTGTATTTTTCTAGATAATTAGGTCAAATATGTAAGCACCTATTTTTTTAATTGATTTCGAACGAGAATCGAGTGCAGCGTATCATCCAGAAATATTGCTACTATCTAAACAGTCTTCTGGTATACCCATAAGCTATTTCATAAAAATCCTACAGTTTTTTTTTTTGAAGCAAGTGTAGGTGTTAGGTGATAAGTGAAATCTGCATTTATTATATTTGGTGTGGCAGGCGTGTAAATAGCCGTGATTCACCATGCGGTTTGAAAAAACTTATGTCCGAACACGTGGATGCGTGTCAGACTAATTTTGTTTGTATTCTGAGTATTGAAAGTATGTGATCGATACTGGGAGGTATGTACAGCACTTTCGCTTACCAAACTTGCTGGATGCGGCTGCCTGGTCCTCGCACGTCCACGGATCACGAGTGTCACAGGCGTGATGGCCACCAGATCGTTCACACACGATTGTTATACACTTAATTGATATACTGCGGTGAAAAGAATTGCACTTAATATTTATATAGTGGGTCGTGTCCTTTTCAACAAAATGTCGCGATGCGGAGTATCTCAGAGCAGAGTACGTAGCGGAGTAAGTAGCGGAGTACTGCACTTCTGTCAAAAGACAAAAGCGCCCCCCCCGTATCAACACAACTTATCATTGCCAAACTAGATGGCGGGACATCCGCCTCACCAATATTAATTTAACACTTCACTAAATGAAAAATGTAAGTGGCATGTGAATGGTAAATTAGTGATTAGGTTATCGGCACTAATTATAGTTCATTTACACTTTTGCTTAGTGATAACTATATATGTGTTAAGTGATTAGTGGAATAAATAAATTGTTCTGCAATAATTACGGTTTGTTGACACTTCCTACAACAGTTACATTTATAAGTGAGGTCCAAAAATGCTGCCACTGTATCGACATCGCTTCAAAATTCTACTATAGAGATTATAATACAATGAATAATTATACTATGGACTTGACCACTAAGTATAGTCCGAACCGATCAGTTATTACTTAACACCGGTGTAAAGCGTTAACTGATCACTTATCACTTTCTACTTATGTAAGTGTAGATTTACGTTTGTGGTATATTTTATATATTTTATGATATAAAAAAAAATTGTGTGGTTTTATGAAACTTTTTTCGAATCGTAGGCATTTAACTGAAAACCTTCGGAGTACTATTCGATTCAAGGTAATAAAATCGCGTTTTTAATGCTAACTCAATAATTGGAAAATGGGAATGAGAATACGGGAAATCAGTAATAGACATTATATCCAACTATAAATTTTAATTTCAATCGGCGTATTTGAGTATCGGAGTCGTAATAAATACAGTCATTTAGATGATAGACATATTGGTGTTAGCTGCTTTGCTTTCATTTTGCCCCTACTCTGCGGCCGCGCACCAACTGTAACGCGACATGCGATAGATAGAGGACAAAATTCGAGGTGATGGAAAAGTTTCACTTTAATAAGTTTGAATTATGTACATATAAATCCAGGTGGACAGTCATCACAACTCCCAATCAATAACATCAATATGACCAGCATCCTGCCAGCTTCCATCCAACAAACGTCAGCACACGCCTTAGTACTAACAAACAGTGCTAATGGGCAATGCAGTTCCTCAGACACTAGTCTCAGTGCGAGTAGTCCCTCGAAGAGTGTCAAAACTAGTTCCAGTCTCAGTCCAGCGAAGAGATCAAGTAGTGGATCTCCTAGCAAACAGAGTAAGACTAGAGGTGAGTAACTTTATCGATACACAAGAACTTGTTGTCAGCATAGATAGTGTTTTATTTATATAAAAATTGTTATTAAATCTTACCTATAAATATTACGGTATTCCAAAAAAAAACGAACAGTTTTTTTTTGAATTTCTTACGAAAATATGTCAGTATATTATGTTTTAACAGTAGCTCCAAAATGCAGCTCAAAAAAAAATGTAGGGCCACCTATATAAATATCGCTTTTGTTGTTTGTAAGTGTGCACCCTTAGTTTTTATAAATTAACGAACTTGATTTTGGTAGTTTTTACCGTCGTTTATAGAATTAATTCCGAAAGGTTTACAAGTATATGTATATCTATATAAACAAGGGTGAAGACGATGTGTTCTAATAGAATACAGTTTCCTTCTAATGATAACCCACTTATTTAGTTATTTTAAATTATTTTGTTATATAAACACTATATATTATGTTTTGTATGTCATTTATTGAAATTTTTAAAAGTATCACTTCTCGTTCGTTCATAAATGCAGAAAGTGATTTTCTTTAAAATAATTGATAAAATAATCCACCTTTCACAGATACGTCATTCGAATCCGGTATGTCTGATGATTACGCTATCCCGCCGGACGCGGTCTCCTGCGAGACTACATCGGGGTCGGCGTGTCCGTCCGCATCGCTCGGCTCGCTCTCGCGCCCGCAGACGCACGGCACGCAAACGCACTGTACGCAAACGCACGGCGCCCACAGTACGCACAGTATGCACGGCACGCACAGTACGCACGGCACGCACAGTACGCACGGTACGCACAGTACACACGGTACGCACAGTACGCACGGCGGCGTACCCGCGCCGGCGGACTCGCCGCGACGACACGACGCGCTTGAGAAGAGCGGACATCTCGCCAAGCTCGGTGGCAAGCTCAAGACCTGGAGGAAGAGATGGTGAGTGTTCTCAACATTATTTATACTAATTTGCAGACTTTTCTCTCATAGACCACTTTCAACATTTAGCTGGTTCAAGTGGACCCTATGCAGCTACATTTCCACCATATTCCCAAAAGTCGGCAGAAAATGGGAAGACTAGACCTATGGAAATTTGCAATTCTCGAATATGCAATCCTTTACAAGTAACAGTCGCTGAGCTTCTTAAAATATTATCTACCTATATGGATAGGTAAAAAGACAAGCCAGCAATTTAGTTATTCACTATCGAAAGCAGATACATTTTATGGACCCTCGCTTACGAATTGTGAACCCCATTTTTTTTGTCACGCCAACGTGGACCCTCGTCGAGTATCCCGTAAACCCCTGAACCACATTGGGAACTAAAGTCCTAAGTAGTAAGACTACTTGACTTTAAGAATGTTAAAGTCTTTTTTTTCTTTTTTGTTGTCAGTGCCCCATATCCTCAGACATTATCCGAGTCGTTTTTTACTTTCACTTAAAACTAGCTTTATTTTTCATACTAAAATAACTATTGGTGGTTATAGCTAGTATCTTTTTTAAATCTATTTAGCACTCGCTTTTCCGTTTACTTTAAAAAAAATTGTATTTGCCATCTTTTCTTGGATTAATTCCTTAGTTTCTTTTTGGTTTCTGTCTTAATATTAGTTTTTTTCTATCTTATTGGCTTTGATTTTTTTAAATTTTGTTGCGGTTTTGTTGTTTCTTATGCGCTTTTATATTTTTTCTCCTACTTCATTGTTACAATCTTTTTTATCTTTTGTTACCCTTCTCGATTACCTGGGACACTTAGGACCGTTACCGATTGTATAAAACCGTCTAAATATAATAGATATTAAGGTCATATCATTTTCTCTTTCTTACCCTTATCCCACCTAAGTAGGGCCGGCAATCGCCACAACATGTTTTCCTTTTCCACACTCCACTGCCAGATGTCATCTCAGTATTCACATCTTTTATACACATATTCGCACTATCCATCCATATATATTTCGGTCTTCGTCTACTCCTATATCCGTTCATCTTCATACTCACAAGTTTTCTAGTTACACGACCTCCATCTCTTCTCATATTATGCCCGTATCATGCAAACCTATTACTTCTTAACTTTCTTAATATTATCCATTCTGGTTACACCACACTTATATCTTAACATTCGCTTCTCTACCATGTAATCCTTCTCATGCATCTCTTTCGTAGTCCAGCAATCCATATAACATGACTGCTGTTATTATAGTTTTATACACTTTCCCCTTGAGTTTTACCGGCATTCGTGGGTCACAAACTACTCCAGATACGCAATTTCATCCATCCGACATTTATTCTATTCCTCACGTTCTTGTCGATGCCATGGTCGTTTTGGATCAATGAACCTAAGTAACTAAAATTGCTGAGAATTATGGCCAGAATTCAATATAAATTGGATTTGATTTCTTCATAGGTTCGTACTAAAAAACGGCACTCTCTCGTACTGGAAATCTCAATCGGAAGTGAGCCGCAAACCGCAAGGACAGATCGGTCTCGGCGAAGCGTGTAAAATATCTAGAAATGAAGGAGCTGCCACCTTTGAGATATTCACTGGAAGTCGTACTTACTACCTAACGGCTGACAGCATTGCTACTATGGAAGATTGGATAAGGGTTTTGCAGGTAAAATCTTACCTTTATTTTTCACATAGCCTAATATCGATTTTAAATTATTGTTCAGTCGAAGAATGTGTGTGACGTCACAAAAATTATTGTATTGCAGGACAAAGATTATCAACTGTTTTAGTTTCTCTTTACTCCCCAACTTTTAGTTTACTCCAATTGTCTCTTATGTTGGATAAATACGGCCAGGCATATTATTGTAAATATTTCATAATAAAATAAAAAAAAACAGCTAAATCTTGTGGTTTCCGAGTGTTCTGACTTTGCCCTCATTAATACTGAATAAAATTGCGACTGTGATAATCTATATAAAAATTTTGGTCCTTCGAGCCGAACTCAGGAAAAATTACATACACTAAGCGGCCATTATTCATCGTATATTCTTTGGATTCAATACTTTCATACCTTTTCCATAAACTAATTAAAATGACCATATACCAGTATACTGTATTAAATACTGTATAAATTCTGTATTAAGAAAATCTCTTAGTATTCACGATTTACTTAATCTAATCTTAATAAAATAAAATTTTAAATAAATTAAAAAAATCCATCCATATCTGACGGTATCTAGTTATTATTTGAAATGTTTTATCTGAATTTAGTATTGTACCGTGTGTATAGATTTTTTTAAATATTTCTAGAACGTCCAGAGACGAAATGCGACGAAATTGCTACTGAGCAAAGAAGACAACAAACCTACTATCCAAGGTTGGTTGACAAAAGTCAAAAATGGTCACGCTAAGAAGAGCTGGTGCGTTCTCATCGGGAAGATGTTCCTCTACTTCAAATCACCTGGAGATCAGGTCAGTTTATGCTTGATAGTGCAATCGAATCGATTAAAATTAATTGTCAATTGTTTGTCTTCAATTAAATTCATTCAACCTATAATTAATTTTTAACGAAAAAGAATTAAACTTATAATAGTAACAGTCATTTCACTGATCAATTCAATAACTAACTTCAGAGTTATTATCGAAAAACCTTTTTCAGTGACAGCTGAAGTGGCAGAAATAGAGATTAAATTCGTTTTTCTTGTTTTAAATATGTAAGAAAGTGTTGAAAACGTTGAATTGACCATATATATACCTATATAATGAATCCTAGAAATCTCGATACAAAATGGCTCTAGTTAAAATGTGTGCACGTGTCGAACGTTCTAGAACCCGACCGGTCAGATCAATATGAGAGACGCGCGCGTCGAGGATGTGGAACACGTCTCCGATTCTGATTCTGAAGAGAAGAACGACGATGCGAGGAATCATCTCACTGTGGCCATCTACCCACAGCACCAGGTAACTGGGGTCAGTCGCGACTTACATTTCTGCATGCCTATGACAGTTTGGGTATGCGGTGTTTGCATTTTTTTTACTCGATAAGAGAAAATTGTAATTGTTTATCGTACTGCAAAACTATCTATAAATCATTCAAATTAATCGGATAATAGTTGTGGCCTACGTATAAATCGAGTTTAGTTTTCCGCTCGCACAGTTACTTCTTTCTTGCTTAAACATTCTTTCTAAACTACCTCTCTTTGTATAGTAATTGCGCCTCCGCTAAGGGTTGTAGCATGATGTTAGACATACCTTAAAAGTCACTTAGACCTTCCTGAATAGATACGTTATAAAACGTTAAAAGAATTTGTGAAATCTTATTGACTAGGTAATTGAAGAAACGAACGCTCTCAAACGAAAGTCCTTAATTCTATGAAAACGATGATTTTGTTTAAAAAGATTGTTTATATTTTGTTTGTTTGAAAGCGTTAATTTCTTCAATTAGTCAATTAAGATTTCACAAATTCTTTTAACATTTTATAACGTATCTATTCAGGGAGGCCTAAGTGACTTATAAGGTATGTTAGGTTGCATACAACATAAATTACACATAGTAAGGTATGTTTTTGTTATTAAATATTTATTTTATATTGTTATAATATATTGTTAAATATAGCAATAATAAATTATCAAAAGATACATAGAATAATAATGAATAGTGTCGCATGAAAAATATTAACACGGTGTTACACTACTATAGTGAGATTTGTATTATTATGCATGAAGTTGGTCAAAGAAAATGTAGTGAAATTAAATATTAGTACACTGCAAGATCTATATAAGCATGTATGTTATGTAGTTGTTATAATAATGGATATAGAAATGCCTTTTTTGATCAAATAAATACTCTAAATGATATGATATAAATGTGTACGTGTTCAGCCCACCGATGAGTTATCACACTGACTTCTCTGTTACTACAAGTTTATTCTTAGTAGTCCGGTGAAGCTATGAAGACCCTGCCAGGTCAATAGCGTAGTCAGTTCGAGAAAAAAAAAATACAAGTTTATTCGCTATGTTTGTAGACAATCCTAGACTTTCCAGATATTTGTTATATGACCTACTTATGCTATGGTTTTATCAGAAATATTTTTCTTCATCCAAAGACTCAAAGGATTAAAGAGTTTGTAAGCTATTTTTATAAATATTATTTGAAAATAATAAAATGCTACTTGACCTTGTAGTAAGGAGATATTAAATTGTACATTAAATTTCTCACATCAGCCTTTTTAAATTTTTCTTTTAGTCTTACTAATGTACTGAGAATAATATAAATTACCCTAGAATAAAACTGTATTGTCAACACATCATAGTGTATGGGTAATTATTATAAAATATAATGATCACAGTGTTTATAATAACGGTGGCATCCTGGATAGAATTTTCAGAGAGTTCTTGCGACATCTCAAAATCTATGTTCCATGTCAAGTGTTTTATCAAAATGGTGGCAACCGTGTTAGAACTTTCTAGACTGTTTTTGTAACATCTTTTAATTTATTTTGCGTATTATTTTTTTTTTTTTATAGTAGCACGGTAAAATGACTGCACTGCGCCTGATGGTAAGCACAGTACAATCCAAAAACAACGGCGACCACCGAGTGATATAATATCCATCGCCGGTCGCCGCTGCCATGCCCACCTGCGAAAAAAAGCTGGATATGCACAGGCTGATCCTGAAACGAGACTCGCAAAAGCGAGTCACTATGACGGGCTTTTTCGCCATAAACATGGTGGTTGCGACCCAGTCAGGCTGTAAAACCCTACCACCCCGCTTTCGCCATTGCCTCGTTCGTTATTCAGCAGGGTGCACCACGTGCAGGTGAGGTTGGCTTGGGTGTCTCAAGTCTTAGATGTTATTTGACACCCCTTACACCCCAAAACCCATTGTCACCAAATCGACTTGTGCATAATAATCAAACTGTATTATACAAAGTCTAATAACCTTAAGTTTATGAATGAAGAAAATCATCACAGTGGTTAATAAGGCTGCAATGCAATTTGATATGGTGTTGCCATTATTTATATACTACCTGTTGAAATAAAAGTGAAACATATCTGGAATGTTCTCGACTCTCCAGGGTCCAACGTATCTACTGTTCGAGAGTAAAGCGGACAAAGACTCTTGGCTTTACCACTTGACTGTGGTCAGCGGTGGTGGTCTCAGCCAGGGGACCCACTTCGAGCAACTCGTACAGAAACTCATGGAGACAGACGGAGATCCAAGTGAGTACTTAGAAAAAAAAAGTTCTACAAGGATTTAGCAATTTACAACCAAACAAATTTGTTAATACATTGCGACCACCATAAACCACGTGTAGTAATCAAGCTAGGTGGTATGGTGTCTATATACCCAACTGGATAAATCCGTCACAGTGGCTATTTTACTTTGACGTGTTTCGAGATAAGTCGGTACTTATTTCGCCGTCAAGAGGATTATATAGGTCGGCATGATAGTGACAACTACCGATGAACTGGATAAGTCCGTCCTTGTGTCTCTCTTTTAAATGACGTCTGCCGCTAAATTCAATAAATCCTTAATTGTGACTCTTTTTTACTTTGACACCTTTTGAGATAAGTCAGTACATATTCCGTCACCGTTTGCGGGCCAGCATGATAATGGCTAAACCAATGAATTGGATAAATCCTTCACTGGCTCTCTTCTACTTTGTCGCATTTCGAGATAATTCAATACATATCCCGCAGTCGCGAAGCTAGCAGGTCGGCATGATAATTGCAACTACAGTTGAAGTAATCTAAGTAAATCTCTTACTGTATTCTACTTTGCCGTATTTAGAGATAAGTCAGTACATATCCCGCCGCCGAGAGACCATGATCTTGCTACAATCAATAAGTATAGAATAAGTTTTGATGTGTATACCTATTTGCTTTCACAGACTGTGTTCTGTGGAGACATCCAACGCTATTGTATTCAAAAGAAAATCTGACGTCGCCTCTTACTTCCCTCAACTCTGAAGCCTTGCAAGCTGAAGCACTGAAACTGTTTAAGGTAATGTATAAAAAATTAGACAGTATTTCCCAAAACTAGAGTCTGTTCTACCCTTAAAAAACTATATCATTTTAACCGTTATAAGTAACTGTTATAAATTTTCACAAAATATGTCTTATTGTAGTGAAAATTAAGATATGCGGTTAATTTTTTTTTTGTTCTATCGTAAAAATGATAAAACATACAGTTGTGAAACTTTTGAGTGATTATAGTGGGAAATCTAAAAAGAAACAGGCAATAATAAAAACCGATTATGCTCGAGTTCACGATAATTAAAGAAAAACATTCAATTAAAGAAAAAACTAGACGCCAGCACAGATAATTGTGATTTTAATGATTGTGGATGGGGCTTGATGTTACAGTAACTTTGTAATAATTGATATAGTTAATTTAATATATGGCATATATAATATTAGTTTTTCCCCTCAGTTATATCACGACTAGTTATATTTTTATATCATGTTTTACATGTTACGATTAATAATCCCAGTGATAATTAGACTCCAAGTTAAATGATTACCTAAACTATAAAAGTGTTTCAGTTTGATAAAGAACATCGAACACATCAGAGCCTAAGATTGATGATGATAAGTTTAATTTCAATAAAAAATGGTGCTCGCTTTATATAATAGCGCTGTAATGCTATTCATTGATCTCATTCGCTTTGGCCTGGAACTGATTGGCCGATGTAAGATCTCACTACAACAGAAAACGTTCGTGAAATAACATACTATAATTACAACGTGTCGTTGGTCGACGATTAAACTCGACGTTGCCGGATGGTTGAACCTTAACCGTCTTCCCTAATGTTTAATCATGTATTTCCGCATAACGACGCCTTTATCAATCAAATACAACTAACACTTTCTATGCATATAAGCTAATTCGGTACGTGATATATTTTATCACTAAGTTGCTGTCCGTGATTTATAATGAAATATAATAAAATCAATTTTTTCACTCGAAATTTTCAACTTACGTGATACGCGATATGTAACCGTGATATGCGATATTTAATCGTGATACGCGACACGTAACATCGATACGCGACATGTAACAGTGATACGTGATATGTAACCGTGATACGTGATAAGTAACCGTTGTGTGGTGTAACAGTGCGTGCAGCTGTTCATGTCGGTGTGCGTGGAGCAGGCCGGCATCGACTACCACGTGGTGCTAGCTCAGAACGCGCTGCAGCAGTGCCTCGAGGTGTCGGAGCTGCAGGACGAGGTGTGCGCGGCGCTCGCGCGGCAGACGACGCCGCACACGCACACGAAGCACGCCGTGCAGGTAACGCCGCCCGCGCGCCGCCACGCGCAAATAAACCTTAAAGCTGCTAAGCTTAAGAATGTAAGTCGCCTACACTACACTTTCTGTTTTATTACCTACGCATATTTCGGTCTCGTTTAGGCGTGTGCGAATATTCGATAGCGAATCGAATGTAACATTCGAACTATTCGAGTCGATTTGAGCATTATTCGCACACCCCTAGTATCGTTGTTTGATTGACTTTTCCTTACTAAGTTACATATCGTGACAATTAAAATTGAAATTGTATGAAATATACACTCCGCATGGAGAGTGAGTTACTTTGAAATGACATAATGACGTCAGCAATCAGTTACTGAATAATTCGTTGAATGATCCAATCGAACATGTGCACGCCAGGTATTGTTACTACATGGTTTTTATAATTTTTATTATACACTGTATTAAACTTCCAACTGTATACAATTTAGATTATTAACAAAACTTCCGTAACCTAACACATTGTCATAGCGTAACGTAACTTATTGTTTCCGTTTTAAATTTATATAAATACACTTTGTAAAGTGTTATTGAGATTTATTAACCACATAATGAATTTTTTGCGATTTTATTTCTAATTTTGGAGAAAGTATTTTTAATTCAATTTGTTTAATTAATAAAAAGTCCTTATGCTTACATCTATACCATACGAAATATATTATGAATATACTGTATAGTATATAGTTTTACACAGATTTGTAAATTAATTTATATATAACTAATTTCATGCAAATATCCGTCAATCAAACAGCGTTACACGGCCGTTAAGGTGGTTTCAATAAGTATAATACAATAATTACAATTGTTGTATGTTTCATTTGCTTTATGAAGCCATCTTATATCAACAAGAGTTTAAATTTTAAGATGCCTTTTAATCATCCAATTACATATTTACTGTATATATAAATTTATACTCTTGTATATTATAACTGATGTGTTCTTGTTGCAATTTTTTTAATTTTATTGGAAGTACATGTTTTTTCCAGCCAGTTTTTTTTTTCCATGACCAGCAGTCGTTGTCCCGCTCTGATTTAAATAAAAATCCTGGACAAATTATGTACCAAAACGTTCCTCGTGGTTTACTTTATCCACTTGTGAAAACCGTATAAAGATCCGTTCAGTAGTTTTTGAGATTATCGCGAACAGACAGACAGACAGACGCGGTATGGGACTTTGTTTTATACTATGTAATGATACAGCTTGTAAATCAAGAACACATCTTTTATATACAGTTATTATATTTTTATCGTTATTGCTATACTTTTATGTTTTTTTAACATGAAATTATAGTTGTAACATAAATATAATGTAGTTTGGCTTTCGATGTAAATATTTAAGAAGTTGACACTTAAAGAGTTGAGGGTGCGAAGTGTAAAAGTTTGCTTTTTATCAGCAAAAGCTTTGCTTCGGGCGAAACGCTTAAATGCTTTTCTCATATGTGACTTCATTGTTATTATTAAAAAAAACACACATAATTTTAGTCACACATTTTCACATCACTCTGTAGCTTAGTTTTAATAGTGTTCATAAATTGTAACATTTTTTTTTTCTTTGGAAAATATCTTTCTATTATTCTTTTCGATCGCTTGAGGACATAGCTGAGACAATTTTGATGTAATTTTCCACTCATAATATGATTTTATACTCATAAGTATATAATTTACTAAATAAAATAGTATGGTGATAGTTTATAAAGCCAAATTGTTTTGTCTTGCCAATTAATTGTTGCAATATAAAAAAATAAAAAATTATATTAATCAAATGAATATAAAGACACAGATACTGTATTACGAATTCTTTTCCTATAAAAATGATAGAACGAGGTAATACTCTTAAGTTTTGTCTATAAATAATAAATATACGGGAATTATTATCTAGATTAGTAGACATATGTATAATTAATTAGTGCTTAAATATTAATATATATTTGTTTGCGTTATCAAACTGTAAATATACACTAACAAACCATTATATTTATTGTTCTTAATTAGCTTTGTGTGTCGCTATATAAAAACGAAGCTTCAGTTGTCGTGGTTGATCAATTTGGAATTGTGTATGTGGGAAATATTTTATTGGCTTCATTTAACGATATATCTTATTTGTTTTTGTAACAAAATTGTAGGGAAGGATTACTGTATATTATTTAACAAATATACGTTTATATATTCCAATTTGATCGTCATTGTTCTGGCAACATTGAACTGTCAAAACGGTCGATGCGAAAACGAAAAAAAAAATGTTGCCACAACGAAAAAATTGCGGTATGTTATGTTATTTCAAATGGAATGTTGGTGTAATATTTTCCCCGATTATTATTTTTTCACTTCCGAGAATGTTTCTTCCCTCCCCCTTTCATCCAATAGATTGTAGGGAATGTTATCTTTTTTTCTTTTGTTTATCATTCATAACCTATCATAGCTAGTGTTTCTCCTTGGCACTGTTGGAACTTCTTTGTAATGGGATGTTGCAAGTTATTCTAGAATGATACCGTTATATAAAAAAATAATATATAAATAGTGTGATGTACGTGATGGTAGTTGTATTGAAGGTAAGTTACTTAAAATATATTTTCAGTACGGTTGCATAATATGTAGGAATATATGTGATTATGCATTTGATTAATTAAAAAATATCATGTCAATATTATGGCGTTTGTGAATCTTCTCTCGACCTTCTAGTCTCTTATTTACAAGATCGTTATCAGAAAGTTAGCATACATGGAGTAACCCCTACAGGATCGTTTGCGCGAATTGGTGTCCCCCAGGACTCTATTTTAGGACCGTTTATGTTTATATAAATGATCTGCCGCTAATGGTTCATAACTGTGCTGACATGGTGCTTTTTGCAGATGATACTTCACTTATATTTAAAGTGAAACGGATAGTTTCAAAGGTTGGGCATCTGAATAATACTTTAAATGAAATTCGTCATTGGTTTGCGTTAAATAACCTATTGCTAAATACAGATAAAACGAAATGTATGAGATTCACTTTACCCAAATGTTAGACAGGTTGATAGTAGAATCAAGATCGAAGGGAATTTGGTAGGGTTAGTAGACAATGCTGTATTCTTGGGAATCACACTAGATTCTATATTGCAATGGGGCCCTCATGTTAAAAAATTCGTTAACAGATTGAGTTCGGCTCATACACAATACGAAAAAATCGTCAGCTTACAGATATTGCCACTGCCAGGTTAGTCTACTTCGCTTACTTCCATAGCTTAATGTATTATGGTATTCTGCTGTGAGAGAACGGCTGCTGAGGTAGACACCATATTTTTATTACAAAAACAGGCAGTTCGAGCAATATATAATATGGGACTTCGCGAATCATTCAAAACGAAGTTCCAGGAATTCGGTATCCTAACCCTGCCCTCCCAATATATTTTTATAATTTAATGTATGTGCGTAAAAACTTTGAAAACCTGCATTTTGTAAAGGACCGGCATGATCTAAATACTATAAACTATAACAAACGGGTCGTCTCATGTTTCAGACTTAGCAAAACCAATAATAGTTTCTTAGGTAATAGTGTTAGGTTTTACAATAAAGTCCCAAAACATATTACCGATTTGCCGGACTGTAAATTTAAGCCCCATGTCAAGCAGGTTTTAGTGTCGAAAGGCTATAGAGTGGATCACTATATGCGATCGAGTTTCTAGCCAGCACTTCTCAATGACTGGGTTGTTTTCTGAACCGGTGTTAGTTTTGTGGTTCATAAGCGCCTTATTAGCGCCTAAATTGTGAAGTATTTTTGATTTGATTTGATCGAAGGAAACATTTTTTCACTTAATCGCGATATTCACTAAAAGACTATTTTGATTAAAAAGTCAGTATACATTATTTCTCTACTTATTTATAAAAAATGTTAGTAATGTGTGTTGAGTTATTTGGAGGCTAATTTAAGTAAAATGTATTAATATATGAAGGTCGTATACTTTTATGATTGAATAAGAAGGTTACTCTTATTAATAAAATAACTTCCTTGCTATAATTTGCTATATAAAAAAACGACTCTCTTTTGTTGAAACTCAAACCCAAAAATGAGTATAAAAGTTTTTCAAATAATATTGTATGCTTTGTGACGAATGAATTTTTACTAAGCAATTAATTATTGTGCAATAAATACAGGATTTTGTAACTATCAATATAGTTTAAAAGATCTTATTACGTTATTAGCACACCTGAGTTAACAATTTTATATTTTGCAAAAATACCCCGGTTTTTATGAAAATTGTATTTATATTTTTGGTATTACCCCGTAAAATGTTGATTGCCATCCATTTGCAATCAACGGATCTATTATGCAACCGTACAATTATAAATATTGATAAATAAATAATGAGATAGATAAAAAGATGTGTAAATTATCAATGACATTGTACATTTTATCACTTATATTGAACGAGCGTGTAAATAATTATATTATGGGCATATAGGGTGCCTAGCGTTATAATAGCACAATCACATTGCCAATACAGCACCATCATTAACATATTGGGTTTTATAATTGGATTTTTTTACAGATTATATATTACAATTTAAACATTTTATCATAAAAATAGTTTAGGTAGTAGACGTGAATCTTAAAACTTGTTAATATTAGTTACACCTAAACCTTGCACAATACACAGGAAAAAATCTATAAATCGAGAGTAAAATTTATTTTTGGCATTGAAATTTGATATACACAATTAAAGTAGATAATAAAACCATATATATACGTTTATCTGCATATTGCAAATTTACCATAAACTACCAAACACGAGTTCACACTGGCAACACTGTCCGATCCGTTCCACAGTAGCTTAAGCCCCCCGCATACTCTGTCCGAACACCAACATTTCATTTGTACAGCAACTGCTACTGTGCGCGACTCAGTCGCTGTTCACTTGCGACACGGGCGCGTCCTCTGTGGGCGCCGACAACAAGAGCGACCTGCCGCCGAATGCCGCCGGCTCGCCCTCTTCCGTGCAGGTAACCTAAAACTAGGCTTGCCAGGTGTCAAAATCCATTTTGCAGTGTATTAATAAATGTATTTTTTTTTTGGTGCTAGATAGATTTCTAACTTAACTTTTATAGTGAGTCATGTAGGTCCGAATACTGGCAGACAACATAGGACTGACATTTGCGGTCCTCAAGGAGATTTAAACGAAATATAGATTTATATTATTTTATTTGTTCATTGACCGCAAATTCTGTCAATCACGCGGTATTTGATTTGTAACATTGTCGTTTTTTTTTAATGTTTTCATTATTGTTCTATTCAGTTAGAATAAAGTGTAACATGAGAAGTATACATTTTTTAATCTGCAGAGTATCATCATAGTATAAATATAAGAGACAGTACGGAAACTACGTACAAACGCTAGAAAACGACACACTCACACAAACATGCGCATCGACGAGACTTTTTAAAAGGTACTTACTCTATGGACAGCACCGCGAAAACCGCTTAGTCGCTCGTCGACGCTTATGTTTATGTGAGTATGCCGGTACGAGCGTTTGTAGGTAGTTTCCATACTGTCTCATATCTATATTGTGCTATCGTGTTAATATTAACGAAACTATCACGCGGAACTTTCAAATTATTTTTTCAGTCTTTTAATTTATAAAGACCCCGACTGATTTCAACAAATGTACACCGGAGATATTATATATCATGGAGTTCCTCAAGTGATGGACAAAACGTTAAAAAAAATTAATGAAATTTAAATACAGAGTATATTTCGTTTTGGAATTTATGTACTATAAAAAATTACTAATAATACTTTTAGAAATCGAAATATACGAGTAGAGAAATAACGCGACGAAAACAATTACGTACGCGAGCGGAACCATGGTTATGTCTAGTTTTATAATAATACTAGCCGACCCGTTCCCACTTCGTTGGGCGGTAATACGTAAGCGTGGAATGGTTATTTTGCGCTAAAACGCAGCGGAAGCTCTGAATAGAAAAAAAATACCCCGATTTTGCAACATTCTTCATTACTGCTCCGCTCCTATGGGTCTTAGCGTGATATATAGCCTATAACTTTCCCTGATAAATGAGCTATATAACACTGAAAGAATTTTCCAAATCGGACCAGTAGTTCCTGAGATTACCCCTTACAACGTCACAAACTCTACCTCTTTATAATATTAGTATAGATAAAAATAAGATTTTTTTCACAGATGTCTTTTATTGTCACTAAATATGCAGTGATATACATAAAAATGCAATATAATGCTGTTTATATAAATTAATGAATAAGCGATGTTTAAGGTCACTTTAGACAACAAAGAAGAAAAAAATTTTCTATTGCAAATAATATTTATTACTTTTACAGTGTGTTAGTTTAATACATAAATATAAAACAATTTAAAATATAAAAAGCTTATTTGAAGTAGTCTCCATTGGCTGCAATACAGTCCTTTAAACGTTGAGACCAGTTATCAATAGAAGCACGCACTCTTTCCATGGGTGAAACGAAGAAAAATAATATTTTCTATTGCAAATAACATTTATTACTGTTCCAGTGTGTTAGTTTAATACATAAATATAAAACAATTTAAAAAATAAAAATCTTATTCGAAGGGCTCTCCATCGGCTCCAATACAGTCCTTTAAACGTTGAGGCCAGTTATCAATATATCTATCACGTACTCTTTCCATGGGAAAATTCTTCACTGCCAATCGTACGGATTGTTTTAGGGACTCCAAATTATCATGGCGTTTAGAGCAAGCCGTACTCTCTAAAACTGACCATAAATCATAATCCAGCGGATTAAGATCGGGACTAGACGGCGGCTAGTCTTCAGGTCCGATGAAGTCCGAAACGCTCGTTTCCAACCAAGACTGCGTGGACCGAGCTTTATGACCCGGCACCGAGTCTTGCTGGAAGGACCATTTTTGGTTATTGAACATGGTGCTGTTAAGGACTTCACTACCTTCACAAGAATGGTATCATGATACACTTGTGCCGATGTTTTGATACCTTTCTCACAAAAGTATGGCTCAGTCACTCTTTCATAGCTAATACCCCACCAAACCATCACTGAAGTCGGATAGTGCCTACGTTGTACTCTGTCGACTAATTGGGAAGCTTCCTTAGAGCTTTGAACATAAATACGGGCATTTTGTTTGTTATAATAATGTTGCTCAATTGTAAAAAAATTCTCATTCGTAAACAAAATTTGTCAGTGACCACCCTTTGCGTACCGCTTCAGTAGTTGTTTCGATTTTACCACCCTATTCTTTTTTTAATTATCAGTTAAGAAATGACCAGTACGTCTCTTATAGGCTGCAAGTCCTAAGTCATCTTTTAAAATACGCGACATGGTTCTAGGTGCTATTTTCATCTCTCGAGATAAAATCTTTTGCTTTCGGACAGGATTTCTTCGAATTCTTTCCTTTATTGCTTTGACCACCTTTTTCGTACGAACACTGCGTGGACGGCCAAATCTTTTTCTGTCACAAACAGAGGAGGTCTCATGTACCTATTAATAGCCCGGTACACAAACATTTTACTAATACCAAGCGTATGGAGAGTTTTAAACATTGCATTTGGCTCCATACCTACATTCTGTAATGCAATCACAGCGATTCGGTTCTCTTTATCACCCCACTCCATTTTAATATCGCAAATTATTGTACAATGTTTTGGCGCCAAAATGAGAAAACTCAATGAATAATCATATAAAAATGACAGATTCCAAATTCAAATGTAATATTTTGTTTATTTTTAATTGTAACAGTATTTATGGCCAGAATAAGTATATAATTTTGTTATGCAATTTAATTGATTATGCGTAGTATAAAACAGTGTTGAGAGTAACAAACGCTATCTGCCTATATTATGTCATGATAAAGTGTTATCAGTATAGGTCGAGATTATTACAGCAACTAATAATTTAATGCAATATTCACCGAACAATATATGCAATAACTAATAGGTGTGAAAATAAGAAGGCACACATAAAGTAACGATACGAAGAACGAATATTCATTTCATTATCGTGCTATTTGTGAGAAATTACAATCTTCTATTTATACATGTAACAAGAATGTAAATCTAAAGTGTCTGTACATTTTAGATTTTCGTGAGAAAAAAAAATGTTGCAAGTGTCTAGGAATAAGTAATAGAATACATTTCAATCATTTTTAGAAATGTCTGTCTGTCTGTTTGTATGAACACGCATCACTACTAAAGTACGGGGTTCACAATAAAACCGTATCAAGAAATGCATATCCTCGGGAGTAACTTAGTGTTTGTTTCATTAAAATCGGTCGACTCTATCAAAAGTTATTGTAGTTTTAATGACGACGCGGCGTTAGTACGAGAGAAAGTAGACAAGTAAATGGAATTAATACGTTCAGGTGACTTTATTAATCACGGTTTTTACATACACTTCCACGCAGATGAAGTCGCGGCACAGCTAGCACGATATAAAACAATAATTTCACCGAGCACCGCAATAACTAAAAAAAATTATTTGACATCCCACAAACTTATCGCAAAAGTAAAAATCTTATATCTATTTGTCATGTCTAAATATGCACACGTGTGTATTGAATCGCAACTTCTAAAACAGAACATTATAAAATAGAACCACGATAAGGTAAAAACCTCTATAACTTCAAAAAATAATCTGTTCACTTTCCTTCAGAGCCTAAAACTTAAAAATAGCGTAGTACCCTCGATAACTTAAACTAATTATTTCGGTATTAGCCCTCAGCTACTTAGAGAAATGTTTCGATGAGCTCTGTAACATATACTGTCTGCCAATGAGTCATTTCGAAAGAAGGTACAAAACAAAAAGTTTCTCGAAATTTATTGGTTGCATGTGTTTACAAGTTAAATTTTTAACACAAACAACAAGTATACAATCACCTATTGTTTCTTTGAAATCCCTAAAAGCTGTATCTGCGGTGGTTAAGGCAGCGGCTTACTTGAATGATTATAGTGTTGATCACTGTCCAGGAAACTGTGCCGTGTGATAAAAGTTACCTATGTAAAATAAGTTCAAATCGAAATGTTAACACCAACATACGCTTATAAATTAAAAGCGGTGAAAAGTGGATTAAAAAGGAAAGATGTTGGGGCTCAGTTTAGAATACACGAAAGTACATCATCACTTACAACTAAAAAAAGAAGCTGAACTCTTGAAAAAACAAGAATTCGGAGAAAGTATTTTATGTAAAAGACGAAAAATTGTTGATTTATTCTATTTTGGAGCAATGTTTATTTACGTGGTTCAAATAGTGTCCAAACCAAAACATCAGTTATATAGATTCATAGTTAAAAGAAATAGTGTTCGCCAATTCGCTGAAAATCCATAATTTTAAAGCTAGCAATGGCTGGTTATAAAACTTGAAAAACGGCATGATGTGGCCTTCAAGAAAGTGTGTGGCGAAAGTGTGAGTGTAACATAAACCCTTGATTAGTTAAAAACTCTATAACTTAAAATATTTTCTGTTTCCCTTGGGTTTTAACTTATCGAGGTTCTACTGTGTGTATAATTAAGAATAGAAGAGATTTGAAGAAAAGAGAAGGGAGAAATCTGGTAGCTGTCTATATTAAGACATCACAATATTTACCTCAAACAATTATTATTGAAATATCAAGTAAAGTGGCACTTGTTTTACGCATTTCTTTATTAATTTGATCGTATTTGTATTGTTTGATTCACTCCTCTGTTATTAGGTCTCGTTCACACATAAAACAAACTTTAAAAATAAAATAACAATATATTTTATATTCAAAATTAAGCATGTGTGAACGACACCTATAAATTATTTCCACGTAATAGTTTAGCACTAGTCGAAATAGGTAAAGTAAACTCAACTTTTTGAAGCCAATAAATTTATTCCCACTGAATATATAATTTTATATTTATAAAGCATATGAGAAAGGCGATTGTTACGTGTCTTCCGATGTTGAAATCACCAAATCATAATTTGTTCAATTTTAGAATTTTATTCGAGCACTTATACCGTTTTAATGATTCAAAATTGGCAAATTATTATTTGAATGGTGTTTACAGAAAAAAATGAAAGGGTCATTCGAACTCCCTTTCAGTCAGTACTTGCATCAAACTTCTAATCAGGTTTTATTATATTGTTGTTCGCTATACTGGCGAACAATTATTTATAAATCATAATCCTCTATTACCTCACCAGTTGATAATATATTCTCAATTACCTATTTCAAAAGTGCAAAGAGATAACAAATGAGGCTAATTAAATAAACCAGCCCTAGTATAGTATAGAATGTGCACCATCTTTAGATGGAGTCTTAATTAGAATACCGTATATTGTGGTTGCTCTGCTAATGCCTGGTTATGTTGACGTGTATTTCGAAGCTGATATAAAGCCCCCTTTTCCTATCGCTTTGCTCTTGTGTGATACGTAATAAGGAATTGAAGGAAGGATAAGGATCCCATTTTGTTGTTTATTTTGTTTGTTCTTTGGTTGAGAACATATAGTTTCTAATGTTTAGGATTTAACTGTAAAAAATATCCAGTTAATTCTTAATTATTCTAAATCTTTAATTAACTTGACAATTATGACTGTGATATTAGTGAACCCTATTTTACAAAAAAAAAATATTATAGGAGAAAATTGTTAAAAAAATTTTTAACTAACACTTTAAGTAAGTTAGTTATACGCTAGGTAGGAGTCGAAAATTTTATGAGTCATTGAAGATCTATCATTTTAATGATAAATATTTATATTTACTTAAAATAGTTAAGGCAATCGTTATACGAATGAATACAGAATAAATAAATAAATAGATGAAAGCTAAAAAAGCGTAAATGTTGCAATAAATAAGAATAAAAATAGATAAGTGTAACGAGTCAGGGTTAATTTCAGGCTCCGTTGCTGTCAGTAGACTGTAAAAGCAATCCGCCGACGTACAGTTTCGTCCAAGGCTGGCAGTTACTCGCGTTAGCGGTCAGTCTCTTCGTACCCAGGAACAATCGCTTGCTATGGTATCTGAAACTACATCTGAGCAGGCACGCTGATTCCAAGTAAGCTGTTTTATTGAAATCTCTATTATACGTTTGTAGTTATATTAAATCAATATATCAGTGTGATTGTTGAAGAAACAATTTATACAATGACCTAATTACTTGACCTTGTATTTCTTTTTAGCTGCTGGTGATCCTTAAAAGGTGACCAACGACTGGATCACTGAACGTTATCGTTCGCATACAATTTGAATTAAAAATATAATTACTAAATAATGAAATGTAAATTCGAGGCCTTACCCCTTAATTATAACAAAAAAAAGCAAACACAGTAAAGTATAAAGTAGAATGTGGTTTCTATCGATGAAAGATTTTTGAAACAAATTATAGTTCCAAAGATTATGTCCTTCCTAAATCTAAATTCACAGACTTTACCTCTTTGTATATTCTATAATGTATTTTAATAATTAACATAATTTTATAAAAACTTCTATAAATAAAAATTACTATAAAGCTATTAAAAGAAACAATATATTTATAAGCACTACGCCTTCCGTGATGTGTGTTTTCTTGTCGCGTAGAAGTGGGGTAAGCGGTGTGGTGTTTATATGTCTTGCTCTGCGCATAAAATATATTGTTGAAATAAATGATATTATAAATAAAAAGGTGTAGATGACATGACATTTTACATGATATTTTAACAAAACAAATGGCACGACAACGCACACATACGTAAAGTAATATTGTAACTCCCCACTGTCTTAGATAAAATGTATGATAAGATGGCATATTCTCAATATGGGCGGTGAAAAAGAAATAGTTATATGTTGCTTAGATACGGGCGGATTGACGGGGCAGCCGTCAAAAATAAGCTAGTTAACCAAGTTTTAATAAGGCGCTTATCACATATATACAGCTTTTTAGCTATAATATATTTGGTTGATAAAATAAACAACTCAAATCAAATCTAAAACACTTTAATTTAGGCCCTAAGAAGGCACTCATGAATGTTAAAACTACCACCGGTTCGGAAAACAACCCAGTCATCGAGAAGAACCGGCAAGAAACTCGATCTGGTTTATCTTTTTAACCAATATATATATATATATATATATAATATTTAGAATAATAATATATTCTATATAATAATAATGTCACAAACGTTTTCAATGGACGCACAGAGATGAGTGAATTCCAGACATAACCATCGTACACATATTTATCCACTCTATAATAGCCTTTTGACACCAAAACCCACTTGACATGGTGCTTTAAATTCGCGATCCGGCAAATCGGTAATATCCTTTGGGAGTTTGTTGTAAAATCTAACACTATTTCCCAAAAAACGATTACCGGTTTTACTAAGTCTAAAACGTGGGACAACCAGTTTATCACAATTTCTAGTATTTATATTGTGCCGGTTTTTTTTTACGAAATCTAGCTTTTCAAGGTTCAACGCAGATAAAGTCGGGAGCATCAGGTAGTAATATAAATGATATTTATTGCCAGAACGGAATGCGGCAAATACGCAGCGTACTGTGCGCGTGCGCTCGAACGTACGATACGCAATGGCGGACGCGAGGACAAACCCTCACGAATGGAAGTGCTATCTATTCTACTGAAGAATCCTTACCATCATTGTCTTCCACATGCGATACCAGTTCACATGCTCAATAACACTTACCAGGTCGGTAGTATTCGAGATTTTTCTCCATCGATAAACACAGCGATAAATTAAGACTGTCACAAAACCTAGTTATGATTTAGTACTGGCTATGTTCTAAGATGTAAGTAACATCGTATTGTTAACTGTAAATAATATTTTCACGCAAATAATAACTTTTGTCTCATTAATAAAACTAAATACTTAATTTATTGTCGGCAATGTGACATGTAAACCATTTTTTAAAATATGTTTTGCGTTTATGCGTTAAAATACAATTTCTGTGATGAACAGAGATATTATTCACTGTAGATAACAAACTGGTACGCTATTAACGCATTTTATTACATTTTAGCAAAATTGTCGTAAAAACATCAATTTGGTGGTACCATTAAACAAAATAAATATTGCTGAGATGGTATTGTGTAGTGTTTTCATTCATTCAATAATTTTTTAAATGAACGTTCACTTTTTTATTTGTAAAAAATAGATTTAAATATGAATAATTATAAACAAATTAAAAAATAAGCTTTAAAAATTTTATTAGGGTAATTAAATACTTGACAGAAATGTGCAATTTTTTGTTTTCAGTGAATGTCATTGATTTCTCATTGCTTTTAATTCTTTTACCGGTTTAAAATTGTAAAATGTTTTTGGTTGTCAATAACATCAGAGTTAATTGAATAAATAAAGTAAATTTTCAAAAAAAAGTATTAACCGACTTCAATATCAATCAAAAACTCATAAGGCACTAAAAAGCGGAAAATAAATAGTTTATCAAATTAACCAAATTAAATAAAACATATGAATATGTGTGCTACCTAGAGATGTAAGGGGTGTCAAATAACATCTAAGAATTGAGACATCCAAGCCAACCTCACCTGCACGTGGTGCACCCTGCTGAAGAACGAACGAGGCAATGGCGAAAGCGGGGTGGTAGGGTTTTACAGCCTGACTGGGTCGCAACCACCATGTATATGGCGAAAAAGCCCGTCATAGTGATTCGCTTTTACGGGTCGCGTTTCGGGATCAGCCTGTGCGTATCCAGCTTTTCGCAGGCCGGCATGACAGCGGCGACCGGCGATGGACAGTATGTACTCGTTGGTCGCCATTGTTTTTGGATTGTACTATGCTTACCATCAGGCATAGTGCAGTCACTTTGCCGTGCTACTATAAAAAAAAAAAAAACCTTTTCAGTAATCCGCGATAGTTTCTACCACCAACTCGGCTACCATCGCTTCACACATTATACACCTTAAGTAATGTAATTACAATGCTTGCGTCATGTTGCAACACAGCAACGAACATAAGCACATTAGGCTCCTAAGAATTGAAGAGTTTTTTTTATAATATTGGTGGCAAACGAACATACGGGTCACCTGATGGTAAGTGATCACGGCCGCCCATGGACAATTGCGCCACGAGAGGAAACACAGATGCGTTGCCGGCCCTTAAGAAAGGAGTAGGCTCGTTTCTTGAAAGTTTTCTTACTTTGTCACGGATCCCATAATCAGAACCTAACCAAACTCTCATCAAACTACCCTTGAAGTACATCCTTTTCAATATAAAATATAGTACTATGTTTGAACCAATGAGAGTTACTTAAAATTTTATGTTATTTTCCTAGGTCATAAGCTTTGACGGTTCGACGACAGTGGAAGAGTTCCTGTCAACATTAAGTACAGAACTGGGATGTAGGGAATCGGCTTCGTCGGGATTCGCCTTGTTCAGCGACGATCCCATAGAGAAAGATTTGGAACATCACATTAAACCGGATAAAAAGGTTCGTATTATAGTAAAACCCCAAAAAAAATTATAATAAAAAATAGGTACTTTATATATTTTATTCAACTTTTTCATTACAGTAGTTTATTGGAAATGTAAAAAAAACAATAAATCTAAAAGTACAGACACGTTACATTTACTTTGTTATTATATGTATACAAGATATTTATATCCTATATATAATTATATACCATTGGCCAGCACAATTACGATCTCCGGCAAACTCGCATCAATGCTAAACGTAAAACAGAGCACTAATATTCATTTATTTTTTTCAAATTGACCTAGCAAGGTTTTAACAGCTTCACCAGACTACTAAGGCGAGCGCTTAGGGCACTCGCCCCATTTTATTTTGACAACTAGCTCAAGAATTTTCCAAAATAAATCGCCATTACACATCACTATTGTAATGTGTCAAAACGGCCGTCATAGCTTGCCGCCATTGTAATATTATATTATATACGAGGTTATCCTTTTTCAGCTTTGTGACGTCATATCGAAATGGGAGACGGCCCTAAGAGAGAAAGGCTCCGGAAAGTTCGAGAACTCTCGAGTCATTCGACTCACGTATAGAAACAGATTGTACTTCAAGAATTCAGTCCGGACGGAAACTGATAAAGAGAGACTTCTATTGTGTTATCAAGTTAATCAGCAAGGTTATTATGAATTAATCATTACATAGTATAAAACAAAGTCCCCTACCGTGTCTGTCTGTCTGTTCGCGATAAGCTCAAAAACTACTAAACGGATTCATGCGGGTTTCACCACTAGATAGAGGGATTCATGAGGAAGGTTTTGGTATATCGTTTGTGAAGGGTTTTTTTTTATCACCGGGGCGGGACAACGTCTGCCGGGCCGGCTAGTTTTATATAAAGTTAATATAGAAAGAAAGGAAGCTAATAATAAAGAAAGAAAAATATGGCTTGTAAAAATATGTGAAGATATATTTTGTCATATATATATATATATAGTACATTTTGCTGAATTGCCTTACTTTCTATTGTGATATTGGCAGATTCGATACACAGTTGTGATTGTTTAGTGTAATTGTTACCACTTTATTTGTAGAACATAATCGTCCATCTTATAAAATCATTAATTTTCAAACAAATGGATTTGCCGCAAAGGTAATTTAAAAAAAATACATGTATGAAATATTTCACGTAGGCGAATTATTAGAAATTTCTCTGAATTTGAATTTGAACTTTATACATAGGTAGTAGATAATTAAGACGTAGCGTTCTTAAGGTGACCTGCCGTAACGCAAAATGTTCTGTGCTCACAAAAATAAAAAAAACATGTGTACAGTTGACACACGGTAGAAGCGAAACCTTCAAAAAATTATAAAATATTCATATAAGCGATATACGTGAACAATACACCACGCTGATTACCACCACCACCTTTTCCCCAAGACAAAATTTGAATTTCGTTCTCGGTGCATGAAAACTGGTAATCTTAAATAAATTAAACATGTTATATGAACGATTACAATTGGATTTAGTTCATTTTGAAATTAAACATCACAGGATTGTTTCTTTGTGCTTTATCGTAACGTCGCAGATGCGTTCTTAATCCGAATTATGTGCGCGTATTTTGCATTCCCAACATTGCATCTTTTTAGAGTGCCGCGTTTGGTTTCTCACTTTTATAACGTTGTATATCAGCTGTGTATCGCATACTTTTGAGTCGTATCGTTAGTGACGTAACGATATGCATATGTTTACATGATAAATTAAGTTTAAAGTTAATAAATGTATGTGTGTGGTAGTGGTTCAGAGTGCCGCTTTTGCTTTCTCACATGAACTGTTGTAGTTGCATACTTTTGAGACATATCGTGAGTGACGTAACGATACGCATACGTTTACTTGATAAATAAAGTTTAAGTTGATAAACGGTGTGTGTGTGTGTTAGTGGTAGCGGGGCGGTTCCCCGTGAGCCGCGAGCTGGCGGCGGAGCTGGGCGCGCTGATGGCTCAGCTCGACATGGGCGAGTACTCGGCCGCCAACAACCTGCACAACCAGCCGCTCGCGCACCGCTTCTACCCGTACCGGTACCGCGCCGGACACACCAACGACGAACTCAGGTTACCCACCGTCCCGTAACCATTTATTCTATTGCTAAACACTTATACAAGTTTTAGAGCTCAGGTTACCCACCGTCCCGTAACCATTTATTCTATTGCTAAACACTTATACAAGTTTTAGAGCTCAGGTTACCCACCGTCCCGTAACCATTTATTCTATTGCTAAACACTTATACAAGTTTTAGAGCTCAGGTTACCCACCGTCCCGTAACCATTTATTCTATTGCTAAACACTTATACAAGTTTTAGAGCTCTGGTTACCCATCATCTCTTAACCATTTATTCTATGCTAAACACTAACACAAGTATTCGAGCTCAGGTTACCCAGCGGATGCTGATCCCGCGACCATGTCCTATCATCAAAAACATTACATAAGCCAATTTTGCGTAGACACTACTGTGGGACGAAATAATTGTCAACAATACTCAACTTGCCTCAATAGTCGGGAACTATTTGTTTTATCAACTTAATTGATATATCTAATCTATCGATATGTCGAATCAATCGTTAGCAAGGCAATATTTGATCTCTCGATGTATCTTCGTCCAAGTTTTTTATTACATTATAATTTATATTAGCAAAACGATTTTTTTTTAAATAGTTGTTACTTGCGACATCTAATGTTGTTTGCAAAAAAAAAGTCTAATCGTTTCGTAAATTAACCAAGATAACTGTTTACAGATAGGAAAAACATTTAAAAATTGTTTTTTTTTGTTACAAATACCGTATATATCTTCATATTAATTTACTAAAATGCTGTTATTTAATACAGACACATTTATTTATGTGTATATATCTTCATATTAATTTACTAAAATGCTGTTATTTAATACAGACACATTTATTTATGTGTATATATCTTCATATTAATTTACTAAAATGCTGTTATTTAATACAGACACATTTATTTATGTGTATATATCTTCATATTAATTTACTAAAATGCTGTTATTTAATACAGACACATTTATTTATGTGTATATATCTTCATATTAATTTACTAAAATGCTGTTATTTAATACAGACACATTTATTTATGTGTATATATCTTCATATTAATTTACTAAAATGCTGTTATTTAATACAGACACATTTATTTATGTGTATATATCTTCATATTAATTTACTAAAATGCTGTTATTTAATACAGACACATTTATTTATGTGTATATATCTTCATATTAATTTACTAAAATGCTGTTATTTAATACAGACACATTTATTTATGTGTATATATCTTCATATTAATTTACTAAAATGCTGTTATTTAATACAGACACATTTATTTATGTGTATATATCTTCATATTAATTTGGAAAAACATTTATATTTAATACAGACACATTTATTTATGTGTATATATCTTCATATTAATTTACTAAAATGCTGTTATTTAATACAGACACATTTATTTATGTGTATATATCTTCATATTAATTTACTAAAATGCTGTTATTTAATACATACACATTTATTTATGTGTATATATCTTCATATTAATTTACTAAAATGCTGTTATTTGATACAGACACATTTATTTCTGTATATGTCATAGTTATTCTTTTAAATTAATTTAAAATATGGTTTGTATAATGTAATTTTCAAAACTACGTATTCAAGCCCAGCAAATCGATTGTAAAGAATCCTATTATAAAGCTGTATTATCGCCCAGTCCAATAAATTATATTATAATCATGTGTTTACTCAATTTTACAGAGATTTAGAAGAAAAACTTAGAGCTAAATGGATAGCGCTGAAAGGTAGGACAACAGCGGACTGTGTTCGGATATACCTCAACTGTACAAGAAAGTGGCCCTTCTTCGGAGCGACATTATTTCAGGCTAGAGTAAGTTGATTTTTTATAACTGTCTCAATCATATCTATACATCTGTATATCTATGTACTTAAAATATAACATTCGACGATATTAATAATTTAGCTATTTTTTTTCCAACTCACTACGCTATTGACCAAGCAAGGTCTTAACAGCTTCACCGGCCTACAGTATAATTTAGCGATAAAAACATTGATTAGTATGTAGTACTTTTAGAATTATCCGACGAATCGTATGGAAAAGTTAGATTCAATAATCGAGACGAATATTTGAATAATTCGAATTGCATGAACTGTTCGAATAACTGGAACTAAATCTAATCATTCACTTGGAACTGTACTTTGAATTACTCGATTGATTCGAACTATTCCAGCAATCGAAATTGTTAGAGCATAATTTGAAGAATACTTCAATTAATATGAATTTAATCTAAAGTTCCAGTTATTCCATTATTCGAATGAATTTTCGAGTATATCTTTCACATTATTCCACACCCTTATTTCATTTTTAACTTCAAACGTATAGTTATTTGTGATACTCTTGTTTTTTTTTACCTTTCGCTTGTGGATTTATTTATGTACACGTTTATTTATACTGAAGTTATTTTGGATGAACGTATAAAATTTACTGACTTGTTTTGTTTTTTATTTTAGGTGTCAAAAATAATATTTTAACTATAACAGTCTTGAAATATAATGCAAAACTTAAATTTTAACCTTTCATTCATTATTATAGTTTATATGGTATATTGAATCAATAAATGAAGCTATCTAACAACGAGTTGAAATAGATGACTGTATAATAATAAGTTATTATGCCTAGCTACAATACATCGATGGTCTTAAAATCATTCGATTTATAAAGTTCGATTAAATCGAAATTTTATATAATCTATTAATAATACAGATAAAACAGCCAGACTTGTCTATGGCATGGCTCGCAGTATCGGAGGAGGGCGTAACCGTGCTAGAACTCGCCTCCATGTCGGTGATAGGCCGGTACGCGCTCACCTCCATAGGACTCTTCGGGGGTTTACAGGTCGGTTTGAATCATTAACGAACTTTACTCAGACTAGATCTCGAATCTAGGTACACTAACTTTCATAATCTTCTATAGGTACATATAATAAAAATGAAGTGTCTGTATGTAATATCAAAATAACACTTTTTTACTGATTGGGTGTGAAAGTATACACGCAACTGATAACAAAAATGCAATTTTTTAAATTTTTGTCGGTTGTCTGTCTGTCTTTCTGTCTGTTTGTCCCGGGTAATATCCGAAACGACCGGACCGATTTTGACGGGAATTTCACTCGCAGATAACTGAAATTACTGAGGGTTACTTAGGCTACTCTAAATTAGACTAACTATTAACCACGGCTTTGTCTGTTTGGAGTAGGATGGTATCAATATTATCAATCAATCAATAATCAATTAGTCAGAAGGTTGCGTGTTCAAATCACGTCGGGGTCACCAGTTTTAGGTGCGTGTGGTGTGTGATGTAGTCCAATTGAGTGACTGCTCCTGCTGGCTAACGAAGGTCCTCACTATTGGGGTTATTTAATTGAAAAAGGGCAATTGTTTGCTTGCGCAGTTTTAATATTGATGATCCCCGTATCTACGACCTTTCGTGCGGGCCAGCGCGCAGTAACTGGCTCGCCGTGCATACGTCGCGATCTCATATAATTATTTGCTTACCTTGCACTCTGCCTTACATGCCTACATTGTGTCCCTACACATCTGCAATGCTATCTTCAACACGGTTGAACCGATTTTCAGGGACTATCACCGGCAGATAGCTGTCCTTCTAAAAAGTAATTTAGTTTATTGTAATTTAGACTAGCTGTCAACCGTGGCTTCGCCCGCAGTGTTATCTCCAATACGGGTCGACTGATCTTCACGAGACTTTCATTGGCATATAGCTAACCTTATAAAAAGTAATTCAAGCAATTTTAGTTTATACTAGCTGTTAACCGTGGCTTAAAACTTAAAACACTATTTTGAATCACATTAAGTAATTAGTTAAAATGTCCATGCGTTGCTGTGTTTGCATGGTGGATATCTTAACAAATAAAAAGTAAAAATATATTGTAAGGCTTCCGATACGAAAAACTTTTTTTCTTTACCTTAACACGGCATAAACGCTAGTGTCATGTTTGGGTTTAAAAAGAAATATTAATAAAAGCTAAGTAACTGCGAATCGAACTCACTAAAACCGGATAAGTGTTAGTTGACCTTATAAAAATCGAATATTTGTGAATCGACCTAACAAAAACTGGACAAGCGTGAATCGAACTCACAAAAATCGGATATGTGTGAATCGACTTTATAAAAACTGGACATTTGTGAATCGAACTCACAAAAATCGGATATGTGTGAATCGACCTCACAAAACTGGATAAATGTGAATTGAAGTCCCAAAAATTGGATATGTGTGAATCGACCTAAAAAACCGGAAAAGTGTGAATCGAACTCACAAAAACTGGACAAATGTGAATTGAATTAACAGAAACCAGTCAAGTATGAATCGAACTCGTAAAAACCATATAAAAATTAAAGCTGACATAAGACATATTCTTTGGTAATACACTACATGCTAAGTTAGTTTACATTACACCTTCGATAGATAAATCTGCCTCCACTGAATTTTTTTCTTTAGAATATAATTGTTTTAACTGTTGTACGTACATTTCAGGATGACCTCATGATGCTAATTGACGGCGAGGATGCAACCAGCCCCGTCCATAAAATGCTGATTAGTCTCAACAAACCAAAGGTAAGTTAATTAACGCATTAAAATCATACCTTTAACATAAAGTCTCCAACACCATGTTAGAGGATCAGTTATAGAAAACACAAAAAATATATCAATTACTAATATTTATTACTTAAGATATTTGAAGGATAGTTTGATAATTGGCAATTATATAGTCTTTTTATGTTCTTAAGATGTGGTTCGAAACTTTTGTTTTTTTTTAATGAATTTATATCACTTATTTTTTATATACATGAATAAATTTATATCGTGGAGATGTTTTATTATGTGTTTATTGTACAAACTAAAACGTTGCATCCAGGCCCAAGTTGAAAAAAAAAAATCTCCTAGAAGCCCAGTGTACAATATGACGAGTGTCTACGCACGTTTGGGTAGTGTAGTAATACGTTCGCTAACACTTCATCAACAGTGTAATGCACGACTTGCCTTGTTGTTTCGGTTTAGCCACACCGCTGATGTAGCCGGGTAACGTATGTGGCCGCCGAACACAGTACCACTCAAGTTAGGTGTTATAGACCTCGGCACACTCGCAATTACCTTTTGTAAAGAACGTTTGTTACGCGAAAATGTTCGTTGTGTATTGGTAATTTCGTAAGCGATATGAGCTTCGCGAGAAAAGATCTGATATTGACGATTTTTTTATTTTTTTTCGAACTACGTTATTAACCTAGCAAAGTCTTAACAGCTTCACCGGGCTACTTGATATTGACGATGTTCGCACAATGATGTACATTCAAGTTTTATGGATTTTGTTTTTAAAGTTTCGCTCCAGCTGTAATCTCACCTAATATCGTGATTAATACCATATTATTCAATAAAAGACTGTCTAAAAATGTTCTTTCATTCACTGAAATGAGAAAGAGAGTTAAAAAATTGTGTCGATTTATGAAGTCATACTGTAAGTGAAACTTTTTCGGATCGTAGGCATTTAACTGAAACATATTTGCGTTTGGCTGTTCTGGCGAGCATCTTTCACTTTACCCCTACTCTGTCTAATGCGACATGCGATAGACGGATGAAAAAAATTGAGGCGATTGGAAAAACGTTTCACTTTAAAGTATTGGTTGAGTTTTTCATTGAAATGCGTGGGCCGGACATGTTGTACAATATATTGAACACTGGGTTTTTAACTCATCTCGATCATTATGGCTTGGGTCTTAGGAAGATAAACGAAAAAAAAACTGTACTATGGTGTGACTCGAACCTACCAAGCATTGTCGTCAAAGCGATGATTCGCTGTGTTATATAAAATTACAGATGGTAGAGCTGACCCACCTGATAGCGGACTATAAGAACGCGTTACTGCGTTCCGGCGGCACGGGAACACCGCAAATGAACTCGCTCACCCGGAACGGGAGCCACCGCTCCCTCCGCAAGCCGCCCTCCACCCTCCCGCACTCGAGCCCCTCCACCCTTCCCCACCTCAGCACGTCTCAGCACGTGCACCACACCACCGGGCACAACACGCTCAACTCGCACGCAACCGGACACAACACGCTCAACTCTCACGCCACCGGACACAACACGCTCAACTCACACGCGACCACCGTCACGCTCGGGTCCGGTAACGCGACGCTCACGCTCAGCTCGCACGCGTCTACCCATCCCCATCCCCACCTGTCCCACGGGCAGCCCGACATCCTGAACTCGACCCCGGACCACCACAGGACGGATAAGAAGCGGACCCACCACGCCCAGGACTCGGGGGTCGCGTGATCGCGTCCTTCGACCCCCCATGGACTGTCCGTGCGCTAATCAATCAATCGATGTGAATTGCTCGCGGAACTTGACTGTTTGACAAATACGTGAGTAGTTTTGCTATCGTAATATTAAGTAGTCCGTTTAACTATGCCCCAAAAATACAATATATCTTTTTTTTATTACAGACACGAAATAGCCGTTTAAAAAATGATAAAAATGCTATTTTTAGCGACTAATATTTTGTCACTGCTATTTCACAGATCTAAATAGAAACTATATATAAAATAACCGTAATAATTACGCAAAGGAATTCTATCGGACTGATTATTCCATTCACCTCTTCACTTTACATAATGAAACAGACATCATACAAATTCACTTGTATCGTATGAAAAATAATTTATAAATTAATTAATAACATATAGAAAATAACATTCGTGTGAGTAAATTCATTCCAATACAAAAAATAACGGTAATATAGATTCATTAATATCATATGAAAAATAACAGTAATATAATTTCATCAATGTCGTATAAAAAATAACAGGATAAATTCATTCCTATCATATCAAAATAACAGGTATATAAATTAATTCATATCGTATGGAAAATAACAGCGATACAGATTCATTCCTACCGTATGAGAAAATACAATCATACGAATGAATTCATATGACATGGGAAATAGCAGTGAAATAAATTTATTCGTACCATAAACGCTGATTTATTATGTGACAAATTATTCTTCATTTGAAATGAAAAATAGCAGTGACGCATGAAATGTTTCACGGTCAAGTAATAAATGTAGATTATCAAATAAATACTCAGATAGTGCTATTTATTGTATAAGAGAAAAGGTTAAATAGTATTTTTAAAACAGTCACGTTCCCGGAATACTCTTACAGACTGGTGGCTAAAATTATTGTTACATTAATCTATAGTTAGTATATCGTATAGCTTGTTTAAATTCAGGGTTCGTTTATTTATAAGAAAAAGTGTTTCCAAATCCATATAAAATGCACGTAGAAAATTTGAGAAATCGATTCGTAACTGAATATACAGCATTCCACCAAAAATAACTTAGAACGAAATGATTATAATGCATAATTACCTCATATTTTGTAGCGTCAAATGAATTCGAGCTATTTTACCGGCTTGTGTATTATATATTATAGTTTATTTTTTAGTGGATTTCAGTGCTGAGTTAATATGCATTTAGTATGAGTAAAGGTCGAACGCTATAAATGCAGCCTGCCTGATGGTTTTCGGGACGCGAGATGACACACACACATTTGTATGCACTCTGTTAAAAAAATACCCTACATCTTAAGATTAATCTACCCGCATTATTGTAATTATAATAAATAAAATAAATGACGTATGTTGTTATGGGTGACACTGTAATTATAATCTCATGTAGAGACGCGAAAATTTCATAACAGACGTCCATCATTGCCGACGGTCGACGATAGACTGACTTATTGGTCGTTGATATCCCCCCCTTCCGTCCCGAAATCATAATGACACGTTGCACTTCCGGCGGACATAGTATAGATTTATTAACGTTTAGATGATGGATAAATGACTTTTATACATGTATATAACACGTTAGCGAATGTGGTGAACTTGATTAACAACGATTGTAGATAAAGGAAATTAAAATTAACTCCATTTACGATCTCATAAAAAACATGGTTACGTTGAATAATGACTTCCAATGTTTCACGAATACGGCGGCAATTTGAAACACCCGCTCTGACGTCTCACTAACAAATATTCAACCGAAATATGTGTCGATAAAAGTGATGCGATAGTACGTGTATCGATAAAATGTAATGTAATCTAATAATTATTTCGTACGAACTTGTATTAATCGATAATTAAGACAGTTATTCGTTTTTTTTTTAATAATCTCACCGGTCCTTTTTATACTAAAATGAACAAAATAATGCCAAATTTACAGTAACATAATAACTTCCATTTTTTACATCGCTCTGTACATAGATAAAACAATAAATGTCAACGTATTATTAAATATAATTTTGCATAATAACTCATATAATACATATTCTGTCCACGATACTTGTTGTATATTTTGGGAAATAAGAAAAAGTGAAAGGGTTGTGCTGTGCGGTTATGATACAGCCACTTGTGAGGTTTGAATCTCAAAGTAAACCATTTTATTAGTCGTTTGAAATCTCATCACAATCTAAAATTAAGGCTAATAATTAATTATTGGACTGATCGTAACGTTTAAGGTCGAAATTTGACTGATGTCCGGTTTCTGAGGCGAAACAAACTACCAATAGTTATTGACTCAACAGAGTAATCCATAAGATAAATTGTCAAGAGGCCCATTGAGTTATACTGACATTTATCGTATGACTGTGTGTTGAGAAACGCAATTCGACAAATTATCGAACCGATAACGCTATTGAATAGGTAAACTACAATTAAAATACCTCAGAAACCGGGCATTAATTAAGTAATAAACGAGATGTCGTTCATCTTATTAACTGCTTATGTAGACGATGTGATAATGAATAGATGATTCGGTAAATATGTGTCGTTAATTTGACACCATGTCTGTACGTGCGTCATTTTTATATTAACATTCATTAAGTGATTGTATATTAAAAAAACCAATGTGAGGTGATGTCAAATTAAAGTCGTATTTGACTTAGTAATGGTATCTGGATGACTCTTCGTCAAATGTCACATACAATACGCATATTATACATAATCGGTGGTCGAACAAGTTGTATGTTATAGTTGATTAAGAGCGATTGATGAACGTGCGTTTAAAATTATTGATCGACTATACTGTAGTTACATTGTGAATTCGGTACAATATCCATGTAAATATTATTTTGTATATTTTTGCTTTATGTTTTTGAGGATTCCGTGTTTAAATATATGTATTTTTTTTTTAAATTACATCACGGTTTGTTTTAGTTTAAAATGAATTTTTTTTGTTTACGTTGTAACTACGATTTTTGATTTTGTTTTCTAGGGACATAGACACATCACGGGACCGTTATCGAGCTATAATGTATAATTTTGTACTCATTTAGCTTCGATAGTATATTTCTATCAGTTACCAGCTTAATTTTGATTGACAGGCATGTCTGTAAAGAGCTACTAACGGCAGCTAGGGGTAGTTTTATAAATTGTAGTACACAGACATAGTATCCCAAAATAACTGATTAAATAAATAATGCACGCTTTGTAAGGTTTTGCCAAATTTGTTTACAAAATCAACGTTGTTAACCGCCAATTCGAAACTATCTTTTTGGCCTAATACAAGCAAACGAGTAATACGTGATCTTAATTTAATATATGTATGTGTAATGCATATTATCCGGACATGTAGTCCGGTGAAGCTGTAAAGACCTTACCAGGTAAGACAGTGTCAGTTCGAAAAAAAAAATCTTTACACCATTATTATAAACAAGTCAACGTGAATCTGTCAATATTTTTGGACATCTCTCCACTGTCTTTGTCTCATCCACTCACTCACTCACTCAGTTTTCATGTGGACATTTCTTCCCCCCGATTTCTTTACTTTTCCCGTATGATTTTTCAAACATTTTCGTTCATATAAATCTCGTCCTGACAACTGTAACTACAACCGTAACAAACAAAGGATTAGCCAATTAGGTGCAACAGTTGTGAAGTGATGCCCTTACATACATTCAGCAATTGATTTTTATTTATATAGGTATCCAATTGCATATGAACTTATCAATGTAACGTTCCTTTAACATTATGATATAAAGCCTTGTACATGCGTATTTTATAGGAAAGAAAAAAAACCGCTGTTTAGTAAATAGCAACTGCACTTTTTGCATAACACTCAAACTGTTAATAGAATTGTACGTATAGACTACCTATATTAATTTGTATATTTTACAATTAAGAATCGACGAATTATTATTTGTAATTTAATGGGTTTTTTTTTTGTTATGTATAAGCGATTAAGGAATTAATAATTTATTTTTCGTTTTTGTGATTGGTTGTTTTTTCGTTGTATCGACTCATTATTTGATTAGTTCGGTTTATTTAAGTGGAATCATGTTTTTTTTGGTAGACGCGTGGCCTATTTCGAATACTCGTTGTTCTGGCCTAACGGTTTATTATTGTATTTTAAATAAGATTATTTTTTTCTGTTTGACGATGCGCGAATAAACTTATATTAAAAATATATGTGTCTTTTTTATTTATTTTGCATACCCTACAACAATATTTTGAACAAACAATAAGAAATGAATTATTCGTTAAAAAAATTTGCTTAGTTATCCCGAACGTTTTATTTTCATTTTCTATAACAATTATCATTTATAAAATAAATATGCTTTTTAAGAAATATTTTTAAATTATTGCTAGGAATGTCAGTGTAATAAGCAGAATTATAAATGAAGAAAAACAAAAAAGAAAAGAGTTCCAAAACACATTCTTTTTAACCGACTTCGAAAAAGGAGGAGGTTACCACGTTCGATTGTGTGTATTTTTTTATATATGTTAATCGATATCTCCGTCAATTATGAACCGATTTTAATGATTCTTTTTTTATTGGAATCGGTTATTTGTTGAAGAAAATATTCAACCCCTAAGGGGGTGAAAAATCGTTTTATTTGATTTTCACCCACTTCGTCTTTACGTATTTTCGTGAAATTGGAACAGATTTATTATACCTATTAGAAACCAAATATATTTATGCACACTAAAAATGGAAAAATATTTTTTTTTTACAAAAAAATAAACCGCCTTTCTTTGAGAAAAACTAATAAGGCACTAAAAAGCGAAAAATAACTGAATTATAAAATTAACCAAATTAAATAAAAAATATTGATATTTGCGCTACCTAATAATAAATTTGAAGTCGATGCCAACGTTTATTATTCTACAATTAAAACATTATGGTATTTGTGGATCTTCTCTCGACCTTCTAGTCTCTTATTTAAAAGATCGCTGTCAGAAAGTTGGCATACAAGGAGTAACCTCTGCCGGATCCTTTGCGCGAATTGGCGTCCCATAGGGCTCTATTCTAGGACCGTTCTTGTTCTTAATATATATAAATGATCTGCCGCTAATGGTCAATAACTGTGCTGACATGGTGCTTTTTGCAGACGATACTTCAATTATATTTAAAGTAAAAAGCACAGATTCATAGGTTGAGCATGCAAATAATACTTTAAACGGTATTTCTCATTGGTTTGCATTAAATAACTTAGTACTAAATACAGGTAAAACAAAATGTATGAGATTTATTTTGCCTAATGTGCCACAAGTTGATAGTAGCATCAAGATCGAAGTGAATTTTGTAGGGTTAGTTGATAATACTGTATTCTTGGGTATCACACTAGATTCAAAATTACAATGGGGTCCTCAAATTAAACAATTGGCAAGTAAATTAAGTTCTGCTGCATTTGTCGTACGTAAGATTTGCCAGCTAACTGATATTGCTACTGCTAGGTTAGTCTACTTCGCCTACTTCCATAGCTTAATGTCTTATGGTATTCTGTTGTGGAGGACAGCAGCTGAGGTAGACACCATATTTTTATTACAAAAACGGGCAGTTCGAGCAATTTACAATATGAGACCTCGCGAATCCTTAAAGACCAAGTTCAGGGAGTACGGTATCTTAACTCTGCCCTCCCAATACATTCTTGATAATTTAATGTATGTCCATAAGAACCTTGAAAACCTACATTTCGTAAAAAAACTGGCATAATTTAAATATTATAAACTGTGACAAACTGATTGTCCCACGTTCTAGACTTAGTAAAACCAGTAACAGTTTTTTGGGAAATAGTGTTAGATTGTACAACAAAGTCCCAAAGGATATTACCGATTTGCCGGATTGCGAATTTAAGCGCCAAGTCAAGCGGGATTCGGTGTCAAAAGAGTGGATCAATATGTGAATGATGGTGATGTCTGGAATGACTCATCTCTGTGCATCCATTAAAAACGTTTGTGACATTTACGTAATATATTCTCAATATTATATATATTTGTTAGAAAAATAAACCAGACCGAGTTTCTTACCGGTTCTTCTCGCTGACTGGGTTGTTTTCCGAACTGGTGGTAGTTTTGACGTTCATAAATGCCTTCTTAGGGCCTAAATTGAATAAAGTGTTTTTGATTTGATTTGAACCCTTCTCGAACTTTGTCGAATTGTCCGAATAATTACGACAGTCTTAGTTTCTTTGAAAACTGTAAAAGCGTGTTCGCTGTACATCTGACCGGGTTTCTATCCTGAACATTGTAGCAAATATGCAGAGAACAAGAGGAAGAAGTGGCTGAATTAATTCTGGAATATACGAGTAAGTACAAATAAATAGCTATCGTTCACCAACTTCATTTTATTTACTATAATATATGAAGATTATTGTATAAAGTCTATAGCTTATATATAACGACACCTTATCAAATCATTCCGGCTATAGAAGCGCTAAAGAATTATATTTCGAAAAACATGAATCTCTTTTTACGTATTTGTGGAATAAGAAGCTAATAGTATTTGCAAATTCAGTAAGACGAATAATTTGAACAAGTTTAGTATCATTCTGTCATCAATCCGCTACTTCGTCTGCGATAAACTTTAGTATAAAACTTAACAATATTGTCCAGCACTATCTAAGATAATCATCTATAAACTTCATTGAACGCGTCGCGTGCTGGCCATTAAAAATTGTCTATGCACACTGCCCTTTTTGAAAGCGAACGACATATTCGATGTGACGACGGATATATATTTTCCTCAATATACAAGACCAGTATTAAAAGTCTCGATTCGATTGCAAAATCAGTGTTTAATTTATCATACATATATCATATTGAACACGCCCCCAAAAACGTATTTCAAGAATTAAGAAATGAATCTTCTATTAACTTTTTACTAAATCTACAAAGCAGTCTATTTAAATTAAGATTATTTTAGCTTGACAGATTTTGTATAAATCACCATTAAAATTCAATTAGTTTTAGAGAATTAATTTTCTAATAGGATTTTTAAAAGTAGTTGTATTTTAATGACTTCTTTACGCTTTTTAAATCAACCGTATTGAATTTCGGGGGAAAATTGTAAATATACAGACACCACAATTGTACAGTTTTATTATAATATATTTACAGATAAGAACAACGTATCCAAATTAAAGCATATTAACACACGATATATTCTTTAAAACAATAACAATACCATAATTACTTGAAATATTCAACATAATTGACTACAACGAACTATACAAAAGTGGCAAAAAACTATGCTATTTTTAAATACAATATTTTTATCGTTATTAGCGTGATTATTTACAGATGTATAAGAAATAATATTAAATAAACAAATACAATATTAATATTACAACACCTCAAGAGCACATTTTTAAATGAGTACAAAGAAGCTAACAGATATACCTAATTGTGTCGTTACATTTAAAAATGAGTTAAATCCAATGTTAGCCGTTTTTTTTCACCATTTCACTTTACGTTATTTTACAAGATCTTCAAATTTTGTACATGTAAAATATGAGGATAATAAAAAAAAACTAAAAATCTTATGGACGGCAAAATTTCAACTTCGTTCTCGGTGTATAAAAACTTGATAAAGTAAATTAAACATGTTATATGATCGATTAAAATTAGATTTAAATCATTTTGAAATATAACGACACATGTTATAGTACGTGGTAGAGCCACGCTGAATCTATTACTGGTTTCAGCATGAATGGGTCGGCTCGCCCGGGGTACTACTACTCCACCCACCCTCTCGTAGAAAACCGACGTGAAGTAGCAGTGCTCGCATTGTTGCGTTTCGTTCGGTCAGTGTGAACGCCGGAGAACCACCTCCCCTACCCTTCCACCTCCCCCTTCTCCCTTTCCGTCCTCCTCCTATCCCCAAACACACGATGGCAACGCACTTGCGACTCCCCTTTGTTGCAAGTGTCTATGGACGGTGGTGATCGCTTAACATCAGATGACCCACCTGTTCGTTTGCATTCTATGATATAAAAAAAATGTAACAAAATATGGCGGATAATTATTGACAAAAAACAAATTCTTCAAGTTTCACATTCAATGCTTCTAATATAATTTCTGTTTCGTACGGCAGACCTGCAACGAAAAATACAATTTATATAAATTAAATGACTTCTATCCGCACGAGACGATATAATTAAGTACTAGAGGTATACACCCATTGTACAGCTTCGTGTAATAATTAGCTTCGAGACGATGATGGCTCGGTTTACATGTTCGGACACAGTGTCGATCATCGTAGAGTCGAAATCTTGCGAATGCTCTTAAGGTTTTTTCTACGGCCACCTGGCTAGCTACCATAATCATGGATCACATCGTCATTTAAAATCAGGTAAGTCATTTAACATAAACCTATACAAATGGCGTTACCTTTACTTAACATTATTCACAAACGCTTCTTCACTTTCCAAGCCCTAAAGTAAATTATAACTAATAGCTTAATAGCCCTTACTAATCCTTAAATACAAACGTCTCTCTATACCTGCCCGTTTGTGTGCTTGTCACCCTAAAACTATTTAACAGATACATGATATCGTTTTAAATTCATACCCATGTGGACTACTTAAATATTGGTTTGGTAGACACATTCGAAGCCAGGGCGAATCGTTAGTATGAAAAAAAAAAATTACGATAAAAATGTCTAGAACATCTGGGATATCTTTTACCCTTTTTTATATTTAAGCAAGTTTAATAACGACAGTAATAGCATTGAATATTTAAAGTTAATCATTTGAATGTATTAAGTATTTAATATAACTAAGTTCAACTCTTTTCAGCGCTTCTTGTCTATGCTATAAGAAGTATGTAACAAATGCTTTCGAGAGGTGTAGTAACGTTTAAGTTAATTAAATATTTTATTGTTACAAGACAAGACTGATAAACCATCCCAATCAGTTGGCTGTGCAGCTCACATTGCCTGACTGTGTGAATCGCCTGAAACGGCGCAGGACCCTGGATCTCGGTGGCGCTGAATGAGCCAATATATTAATATGGAAGATATTTCTATTGGGGAATATCTCCTCACGCACGATAATCATTCAACTCATCTGCTCATAGTCAGAAGGACTGATCGCATGATATGTTCGCATATCGTATATCGTATCGCATAAAAAAAATTATATTGTGCTTCCGTGTGTTTAATTTTGTAGTACCTAAATATAACATCCAAAATTACAGTATCCATAGATGAAAATCCTGTAGGTCGTGTTCGAGAGTATTGTGTACAGACCGGTATAAATAGAGTTATATATATACAAAATATTAATTCAATAAAATTGAAGCACATCATTACCTATTTCTAGCCATTCAGTGTCATCATAACCAGAGTCTTTTCTTGATTCCATGATACATGAGCGTAAAGCAAGGGTCACACCGTGTGCAGTACACATGCCCATCTCACCACAAGCTGTAAGGCAATTAAATCATATATTTTCAAAGCAAATTGCAAAAGTTTATTTGGAATCATTGACATATAAAAATCCAAGACGCACAGTCTCGAATAAAAGTAGTGCTCAAAAGCGGCCGCAGAAACTTCCCAATATATAGTCCGAGTCATTGTTTTTGGCCGCTCTGAATTTAGCTTTAAGTTCGGTCTTGCGCATAGTACAGTCAAGAGGTTAATACAAAACAAATTCAGAATATTATTATAGAAATTTAACATTTCCATTTATTAATCTTTTATCATGAGATTTTAAGTTATGATTCAAGCAGATTTATGTCTGTTACATTAAGTAATAAAAATGTATCAGTATAACGACCACTATTTTAAATAGATTTTGTGTATGTTAAATGAAACTTTGATTCCGATTGTGTCGTCTTATAAACGGGTTCACAGCAAGTTTTCGAAAACCTGTTAATATGAATTGAGCAGGCATATACATACATACAAGATATATAGACATATAGGATATTTGCAAAGAATTTCAGATAAAAATGAACAAACAATAAAAATTAAATCATTACTGGGGTAATTAAATAACAGCAAAAAGTAGAAATGGACGACGTAAATGATAAACTAATAGATAATGCTAAAATATTAACAGTTCGCCACATCATGTATTTGTCAGTTATAATTCAATTCAAATAATATTTAATCACCTGGTTTGTGAGTTTTGAGTGATCGCGTACTCTGATTGAATGATCCCCTTATGTAGTATTTGTTTTTATCTGTGGTATATATCTAGTAGGATGTTTTTTTTTCGAACTCTGACTACGCTATTGACCAAGCAAGGTCTTAACAGCTTCACCGGACTACTAAGGCGAGCGCTTAAGGCACTCAGCCGATGTCTATTAGGATGTATTGTGCAGATATTATGCGTATTACAATACCGTTATTGTGAATAAAATACATTCATAAGAAACAAATTATTGAAATTAAAATATAAATAAACAATGCCTTTCATAGAAACATCATTTTTCGAAGTAGACGGGTCTTCTAATAATGACAAATATACAAGAAAGAGAAAACAACGAAAATAGCAATAACATGTAATTAACAACAACAAAACTATTCTGAATGTGACTGTACTGTAACTAGATACGCGCGCCGTCGAGCTTACTCCCCTTTTATCTCACTACGTTCCTCTGATACCTAAATTTGTGTTCTGCGCATCTACTTCAGATCGGTTAAAACGTTATAGCTATGCGATAAACTTATGATTTTGCAAATTTAACCTTACTTAAATTATTTAAAGTTCTTTTTACAAGGACACAAGCAACGCGAGACTATTTCAAATGACTGCATAATCCAAAATTATACACTCAATTTTATGTGCCGTCTGTGAGATGTTAAGTGAGCTTCTTGGGTTTTTTTATATCAATGCTTGAAATCCTAAAAATAAGTATCTTACAACTGTCTACGAATAGGTTGATGCTCTAGTGCTATGTCGATACATTCAGTAGTTTTGACATGATTGAACCTCAAACAAATTGTATTTACATTTATATATATAGAAAATCTTAATTTTATAATGTTATACAATTCTTAACACGATATACAAGGAAATACACAAACTGTACCCATTACTTTCAGTAATTTCTAACTAGTTTAAAAGTACTATTTTACTACATGTATTTAACAAAATTAAGCTCAGATTTTAAGATATCAATAATGGAAAAATAAAAGTCAATTAAAAATATATAATATATACAACATATACATTGCGTGAATGTAAAATGAAGTGAAAAAAATATCATTGTACACTTTTGAGTTCGTATTTTTTTAAGGCGGTTCATTTTTATAGAGTCACTTACTCTTCGCTCCCAAGACTCCTTTAGAATTCTTAGAATTGAACCTGAAGTACACGTTGTAACTGAGAGGTATATCCTGACATAACGGCACGTGATATTTCAGAGAACGGTTCGTCAGAAGTCGACCAGTTATTTCATCGCGGACTAATTTCTCACATGTAAAGTAACCAACTCCTTGCATGAATGCACCTTCCACCTAAAAAATGTTAAAAACTCATTACATTTTTTACACTCAAACAAAACTAAGACCAGTAATTACATATATAGGGGTTCTTTTAAGTATGCAGCTACTCGTTGCTGCAATAATATCCCACCTCCATGTAGATATAGGAAAAATAAGAAAAGTTTTAAACATATATTGCAGCAGTGTTTGTTACAAGTTCAAAACCTATAATAATAATAGCGTTAATTTTATGAGTGGTTCCAATTTAGTAGACGTACAATTTAAAATTATCTATGTACTCGTATGTATTTGAATATTTGTATATGTATTTGCTTGTATTTATTATTTATTATGTTTGTATTATTATTATTTTTTTATTCTCAGGCTTATGGTGGTCATTGTGCAACCAAGGTAGTGAATAGCTTTTAGGACAGGCACATTTGTAATATTTGTATCTTTTTTTTCGATGTTTACTTTTTGTTGTTGTTAGCTGTTTACATGTATAAGTTATGTTATATTTATTGTCAATACACCGACTACACGTCCGTACATTACTTAGGGTCTCCATTGAAAATCAGCGCTGCAGTACCACCCTAGTTATGCTGCAGCACTTTGCTGAATGGAGGTGCCTTTGTTGGATATTCAAATAAGCTATGTATATGTTCATCTTGTTATTTTGATGTTATCCAGCAATAAAGACATTTTCTTTCTTCTTTCTTTCTTCTATATATTATTGTGAGCATATACATAGACCAAAATAAAAGGGTTCAATAGCTTTTTCTCCTCCGTTGGTCAATTAATCTTCTTCATTTTTGTTTTTAGTAGGAATACCTAGATATGGACTTTAGTGATATGGATAAAAAAAATGGAAACATTTTTTCTCCAACTATTGACGAATCGAAACCTGTATTTATGTTTCTATTCGTCAAAATTTTTATATCTACAATCTTGAATATTTTTAAAAATCAATTACGGTTAAATTTCGACTACTGGACAACCACTGGTTTATACCAATGGGTGACATCATATTCTAAAACTCCATAAAACGTTCTGACAAAAAGTTGGCCTAATGTAAAACAATAGTTCACTCAATATGCAAGAGGGTAGCAAAAATATTTAGTGATTATCCCTTTAGTGCTTATTAAGTTCAGAAAAAGTAAGAAAATAAGGCAACTTGATGCATCCATTCATATGAGAACTTCAACAAAATTATGGCGATAATGTTCCTAATTGAAATATTTGCACTTTCTTGTTTAAAACGCTGTATATATAATTAAATATGAACCTCTATTTTATATAAAAATGTTTTTTAGGAAATTAAGTCTCTCAAAACTGTACAATTAGACAGATATATGTATTATGAAAATAAATTTACCTGACCGACATCTAAACCGGGATTAATGCTTACACCGACATCCTCTAATATATCAACTCTCACCAACTGGAATCGTCCAGTTAACACACACAATTGTAATTCTATAATGGAAACAGCATATGCGCTGTAACCACTCAAATCTTCTTCAAAGTCAGTCATCATGTAGGTTGCCGTTAATTCGATTTCTGATGCTGCAGCTGTCTTCACTAATTCTTCCCACGTAGCTTCCTCGCCCAAAGAAGCTTTTGTTGTATGTATTCTACTATTGATCATTCCACATGCTTTTATGGCAGCGTAACAAATGCTCTCACTGGTAATACTTGCCCCGGAAAAACCATTATTTGACGCGACAAAGGAATAGTGACTTATAACATGTATATAACTTAGGGGTATACCTAATTCTCGGGCAACCACTTGAGCAACCTTTGTGTTTGCTCCTTGACCCATTTCAATACCACCAGTGGTGACAGTAACTGTACCGTCTCGGTAGACTGACACCAAAACTGTAAAATTCCCAAAAAATATTACAGGGAAGTCCATAAGGTTGATATTTATTGCTTTTTTCATCCATCTGTTGTTCGCATTGAACTTTGCGATTTCAAGGGCACGGTTATCATAATCTACTTTAGCTTTTAAGGTCTCTATCATTTCCTTTAAGTCACTGGCTTCACTTTTTAAGTTTGCTAAACGCACCGACAATGGATCTTTTTTTGCCTTGTACGCAATGTGATCCATAATATGTTCTATAGCTGCGATTCCTTCACAAGCACCTGTTAAACAAAATAGAAGATATAATATACTCTTATGTATCTCAGAAGCTTATAAGTCTTTTCTATGAACTTATATTGAACATCCAACGGCGGCGTTTTCGGACCAATATAATTTGTAAACTTTCAAGAAACGAGCCTACTGCTTTCTCAAGGCCCGTCATCCCATCTGTGATTTCTCTCACATCCAGGTATCCATGGGCGGCGGTGATCACTTACTATCAGGTGACACGTGTGTTCGTTTACCACCAATAATTTAAAAAAAACTCTTTAAATTTAATGAAATTCAGTTTAATCACGCGTTTGGGCTTAAAGTTTTTTTCTACAAAGACGACTGAAGATTAGTAATGTTACACATATGTTCCTATTCGCATATGTAAATCATTCCAATAGAATCAAACGTTTAGGTTCATATCAAACAATACGAATATTTTATGTCATGCAGTTCTCGACAAGTTAAAAAATAAATCGCAAGTATTTCACCACTCCACCTGACATTGTATCGAAAGAACAATTATTTAGTGTAGCTGGCCTGATGACTAAGCCAATGAAAAATCGAATTACTAACAAATATAACCCAAACATAAAAATGACATAGACAGATTAAGTTTTAGTGCTTGTTTTTAGTATTTGCGTTCGGAACTTCCATACAATGGGAACCGTTCATTCTCAAACGTATATAAATTTATCTTCGTCATGTACAACTGTACTATGTAAACTAAGAGTTAAGGATGACATTGAAAGCAATTTAAAGACGTTTAATGAGTCAATGTCTATCAATAAATTAAACGAATTCAAGTATTAATATACTACCTGGTGCACGTGCGTAAGTATTAGCTGTAGTGTCTGTTAGAACAACAATCGTTTTTAGAGTATAAGTCGATGAATCGTAACAGTTGGGAAATGACGAACTGGTAAACGAAGTTATATTGTCATTCAGAGAACAGCCTTCGTCTTGCAGCATCGTTGCTTCCAGATATTGAATTTTACCATCGTCATCTGTACCGACCTACAATTATAATAGTGGCTCTAAAATTGATCTTACTCCTTTACTCCTTTAATGAATTAAATTGAAATAAAAAGTTAATAAATATTTTATTAGAGATTAAAGAAGACAGTGCTGTTCAACTAGAGAAGGAACTTATGTAGGTATATTGACCTATAATTAAATAGTTTTGGAAATTATTGTGTGTTGGTGTAACAACAGTCATAAATAATAAACGTCACGGGACGCATAGCAGATGTAAAACACATGTTTAACGTAGTAAACAACACTGTATACGCTATAGGTATGCGACCTCAGTGCGGCAAGAGATATTGCACACAGTCGCTTGCGCATGGCATCGCGTCGCCACGTCTCGCCAGGCCAACAATCCGGTTTACATCCTCGCATATAGATGTTTCACATCAAAATGTTACATTAGATTATTTAGAGTTCTTAACACACATAATTTATTTTCTAATATAAGTAAATAATAAATTACCTCATACGTGCACTGAGTTGGTACTCTCTTGCCTGCAATAGCGAGGTTTGTTTGTAGCGGTAGTATAAATCTGCAGGGCCTGTTTAGTTTGTAAGCGACTAAAGCGCACGCCGCAGCGACCTGTCCGTTTCGACTTATTTTACCCCCAAATCCACCGCCTATACGAGATACTTTCACGATTACCCTAATAAATAAAGGTATAGTCAATTTAGGTAATTCTATTTTTTCTTCCATGAGCAGTCCAAATGATAGAACTATATTCAGTTTTAAATACCAAATCATATGACATGGTTTCTGATGATAATGCTTTTTTAATATTACAGTCTTTAAACTTTTTAATAGAAATTATATAAAAGCGAATTTCAATATAATCTGTTCAGCCGTTTGGGTACGATTAATAGATACAATTACACCAACTGGGGCCTGTGGTTTCATCCTCTGTTTTGTTGTTTCAGTGTTAATGTTTACAGGATTGACACCAGAAAACGTGTACGCGAATTCAGAGGTCATTGTTATTGTGTCTCTTTATTTTACAGAAACTAAAACACATATCTATTTTAATAATCCTTGTAAAATTTTACTACAAGTCTACTAAAAGACTACAAAAAATAATTTAATCGATACAGAATATATAAAGAGTCTAACGTACTTGCTTTCACTAATGTTTAAACATCTGGCTACAGCAGTTTGTGTCAAATCCATCCATTGAGTCGAGTCGTGCACCTCATATCCATTATCAATGGGAACTACGACAGTAGTAAGTGGTTCCATATAATAGTGATACTGCCCTTCTATTTCGTAAGTGCCCTTTATAACGTTCGTGATGTTAGTTCCCCGTTCTGTTGGTTCAATAGATCCATCACCATCAACGCACCTCGAACTGTCTTCTTTACCTTTGTCAATAGTTAATACTGGTGTATTTGATTTGGTATTTTTGTATGTAACACATACTTTTTTAGCTACAGCCGCAGTTTTCCGCAACAACGATAGCTATGGGTTGACCACAGAATTGTATATCTACAGCTAAAATAGGCTCATTCTCGACTTCCAATGACAGACCCGGAAGAATAAAGGAGTTGACACCGGGAATGTCTTCAGCTGTAAGTATGGCAAAGACACCTTCAATTGCCTGTGAGAAAAAAAATGTTTTTAACACTACTCTGGTTAGATAACATCAAAGATTACTGTTTACATTTCTTATGCTAATCCTATTCTACGTCACGAAGTATCGATTACTTATTGTGGTCAAATTAAGTCTAAACTACTAAACGTCTGGGTCATTCCAATGATTCAAGATTAGTGATCGCTAATCTCCATTGAATTGTGTAAAAACCGACGGCCTAGCTTCGTGTTGCGTCTATCCAGCGTGATAATTAGTAACACATGACATTTATTGCGACCACATAAAAAACTTCGCAGCGATACACGCAGGGTGGTAGTGCCATTAAAATATTAGGTCTTTACCTATGAAATTGCCGTTTTGTATGAAAAAATTTAAACGAATTCTTTTCATGTATTTTTTATTTGTATTAATCGAAGTAATCACCCATGCAATCAATGCATCTTTGCCAACGTAGTGACAGTTTATTGATGCCCTTCTTAAAGAAATCAGCTGGACGGGAGCCAACAATTTCTTCAAAGGCATTTTGTACTGCCTCTCGGGTATTGAATTTATTTCCCGCCAAGGAGTTATCTAAATTCTGGAAGAAGTAGTAGTCTGTAGGCACAAGGTCTGGTGAGTAGGGCGGATGACGGAGAACTTCCAACCCCAGTTCTTGCAACTTGGAGACCGTCTGTTGTGCAGTATGAGGTCGCGCGTTGTCGTGCAGGAGCAGCGGAGACGAGCCATTGACCAATGCTGGTTGGAGATGTGCCAGCTTCTCCATCATTGTGTTCAGTTCTTCACAGTACACATCTGCAGTAATGCTCACCCCGTTTGGTAAGAAGCTGTGATGAATCACACCGGCGCTAGACCACCAAACAGTGACCATCACTTTTCTAGGGGTAAGTTTTCGTTTAGGGCATTGTTTAGGTGCTGAACCAGGATCCAACCAACTTGCTAAGCGCTTGCGGTTATCAAACAGAATCCATTTTTCATCGCAGGTAACAATGCGGTTCAAAATTCCTTCATTTGTGTGTCTGTTGAGCAGTGCAAGGCACGTCTCGACGCGTACTTCGCGCTGGCGATCATTGAGTTCGTGGGGCATCCATTTGTCAAGCTTTTTTACCTTGCCAATTTGACGCAAATGGACCAATATTGTTTTGACGCTAACGTCGAAAGCTGCTGCTAATTCAGCCGTAGATTGTGTATCATCAGCTTCCACAGTCGCCTTTAATTCGTCATTGTCGACCAAAGTCTTCGGACGACCACGAGGTTCATTTTTCAGGTCGAAATTCCAAGAACGGAAGCGAGCAAACCAATAACAGGTAGTGCGTTGGTTTGTAGTGTTAGCTCCGTAAACGTCGTTGATGTTGCGTGCCGCTTGTGCCGCGTTACTGCCACGACGGTACTCATATTCCATAATTACTCGAATTTTTTAACATATCCATGATGACAAAAAAGATTGAAATGCGATGAAAATGTAACACTAATCAATAAACAAATGACTACTTTTGGAAAAAGAATTCCATGTTTTTAAAATAAAATTAATTTGAAATTTGAATTCTTAGCCAAACAAAAATTATTTTGATTTGAAATGGCCAGTACTGCAGAACGGCAATTTCATAGGTAAATACCTATTATAACGAAGAGAAATAATTCACCAAATTGTACATATTACTTTAACTTGCATAACCTTCGGATGACCGTTTCCGTTCATATCTACCTAATCATGTACTTCTCCGATGTCTGCATGAATTCTTAAATATTGACACAGTTGTGATAAAAAACTTTCCCTTGTCAATTGTTTTCGATTGTTAAATAAGTGAACGTTAAATTAACGAAGTCGTACATATGTTCAAGAAACACGTGCTTTGTTACTTTTATTGTATAAGCAAATAAAGAAGTTCCAAGAAAAAAAGGTGTTTTTCCTTATTAACCGTATTTAGCATGTTTAATTAAATACTCATGTAGCTTGTCACATGTCAGGTATTTGTCACGCATCAGACAATTTTTACTTCAACACAACCATGTAAACTCAGAATAATATAGAAAATTTGAGTTGAGTCTCAATTATATAAGTACCGTTGCCTTTCAGTTTTGATTCTTTCAGTCTTTGGTCCTTAGGTTCGTCTTCCCTATGATAATGATATATAACTAACCACCAGTATAGATAGAATCACAGTAAATAATATTTACGGTAACTTACAGTAACTTTTACATATATATATATATATATATATATATACAGTATAAATATTAACTTATGTACCCAGAATATTCAGTCTTTAGAAATCAAACGCACCAAATCGAAGTAACGAGGAACGTGTCAAGTATTTGAGTATTAAAACTTTCATTTGTGTATTATTTTATCACAATTATTTACCAGTATCTCTTTCTTGTTTATTTTGTCCACATTCCCACTGTGTGTAGTGGAGAGCACGAATGCTCCGAAAACCTGACCAGGCTGTGCTGGTAAGTCGTTTGTATATTTAGCTTCGCCAGAACACTGAATCAGGGCTTCTAATTTTGGTACGGACTGATTGATGGGGTAAAGTGACGGATCTGTCTGGTATTCCTGAGTCCCTTGAGTAACCGGGCGCGTGAAGAGGTTGCCTCCACTACGGTAAGAGGTGTCGCAGCGACCTTCGGGGCATACGTTAAGTAGGAACTGTGCAAAAAATAAAAAAGTTATTTTCAATGTTAGTACTTAAAAAAACATTAATAATAATATACGAATAGTACTCTCCGCGGTAAAGTTTTTTTTTCGAACTGACTACGGTCCTGTTAAGACCTTGCTAGGTCTTAACAGCTTCACCGGACTAAAATTCAACACAAAGCATGATACTGTATTGTTAATTTTAGCTACGTATCTAAAGCCCACAGTACTATATAAAAAAAATCCAAAAAAAAATTAACCGCCTTCGATGTGAAACACAAATAAGGCACTAAGAAGCGAAAAATAACTGAATTATTAAAATAACCAAATTAAATAAAAAATATTGATATTCGCGCTACCGAATAATATATTTGAAGTCGATGCCAACCTACAGTTCAAATTTGTTGCAGGTAATAAAATATGTAGACTATACAGATATCCATCATGAGACACCAGAGTGCACCAAAACTTTGTATGTAGATGATATGAATTTAGGTTAGGTAGGTTCAGGGGTTGAATATTTTCTTCAAATGTATATGGAATCACCTCTGAATATAATCGATTCAAATAAAAAAAGAATCATTAAAATCGGTTCATAATTGACGGAGATATCGATTAACATACATAAAAAAAAACACACACACAACCGAACATAGTAACCTCCTCCTTTTTCGATGTCGGTTAACAAATACTTAAAAATTACATTAACTAAAAATTATCAAACAAAAAATGTTTCAAGGAAAACCCGATAAACAAATAATGGATCCGGTTTTGACGTAGTTACTCGAAAAGTATAAGAATAATTATCCATTTAATTGAATAATACATAATTCATATGACAAAAAAACTTATAATGCTTACCTTATAAAACAAACCAATAGCTAATTTCTTCCTGCAGCTGGGAGACTGTTCAGGTGGATTATCCTTTGGTATAATTTCATTGCTTAACGTTTGTATTGCTCCTTGCAGCGTTTTATTATCAAATATATTCTTTCCTTTCAAATAAGATTCTGTGGTAGTCGCATGTATAAAAGTGGGATTGATGTTGCCGTATACTATACTTGCATTTTCTACTATGTTATTACTGTCGACTTCGATAAGGAAAGCTGCGTTCACTATCGCCAGAGCGTTCTGATTTCGTGGCATTATCTGGAATAGTTTCGTTAAATAAGCGCTTCGAAGAGAAACTAAGATTAGATGTTAAGAAAGTGTGTAAATAATTGGATATGGTCAACCTTCGCCATTTCTCTTTCAGTAGCATCTTCTACGATTATCAATGCAGTCGTGGTGGGCGAGTGTTTTGACCTGTGGAATATCAATCCGAAGTCCGCAGGCTCGAACAACGGCAGGTTCGACGATTTTTTCGGAATTCACGTATTGTTACTCCTTTAAACTGGTAACAATAGTCTCGGCTGACGGTGAAGGAAAACACCGTGAGCAAACCTGAATCTGAGAAATGTTCTTGTAGTACCACTTGTAACTGTGGATCTCTCGAAGTTTGAAATCGCCAATACGTCGTGGGCTGGTATCGTGATTATGGCCATACTTTCCTTCGGGAAGAGGCCTATGACCCTGCAATAGGTCTCTTAAAGGCTGATGATAATAGGATTATACGTTGCTTATGTTTGAATATATCATCCTTGCTACCCTTAGATATACGAATGTGAGTTTGTGAGTTTATTTGTGTGTTACCCTTTTACGCCTTAGCTATTTAACCGGTCGTCTTGAAAACATATTCAGAGCAAAAAAAAGGCATAAAGAATATTTCATCCAGAAAAAAGTACTGCTCCAGAAGGATAGGTCTAATCTACAATAAATCGAGTTAAGCACAGCTAAGTTACATAATTATTAATATTACACATTTAATTTCTTACTTTGTAACTTCTGAATAAATGTTTTTCGGCAGCAAGCGGTGGTAGTTCTATGCTTTCCATCACACAACCTTGCATTTTGTATTTCAGGAAGTTTTGTAACGTCAACGTTTTTGTTTCATTGCTCCACGTACCTTTTCGTAATGGTAATCATTTTAGTTATAAAATGTTATTTAAAACTGTTCAAACATTTATACGAATTACTTACAAATATTAATAACAGCCCCAACACTCTCGAAGAGCAGGAAAACATCTGATTGGTAATCAGAATACGCATGCCTGTACATTAAATTACCTGCTAGTGATCCTATCTGGAATCAAGATACTTTTATTCAATGTAAGTATAAATAAATACAATTTATCTATTCTTTATAAATTTGGAGTATGCGAAAATCCGGCATATATAATCAGAACAATATTAAACCAGAGATATTAAAAATCTATACACATATAAATAGCGACTTTTGAAACATATTTAAACTTCTGTTATTATTATTCAGGCATTTGTTTTTGTTTTATAAGAATATGTAAGATTTTTCACACGATTACAAAGGCTATATTTAAAAAGTCACTGATGCTATTAAATCATTTACACCTTACTCATCAACACGATAAATAAACTTGTTTAGTTTAAATGATGACTCACTGGTAGATATACTGGTATTTGGATTCATTTGGATGAAATGATAATGTGAGATAGAGCAATTTTAGTGCCCACTCGGCTGTCTACAGCCGTCAAGTTGAAAATAATGAACCTATAACTGTGTTCCAATAAGTGCACTTAAGTGCCAGTCATTTTTTTGATGCATCATCCGTAAATTTAGACACGTAGATTTAGTGTGAATTATGTCAGTACTGAATAAAAGTTACGAATTCTCTCTTTAAACTGTACAAAAATACTTAATGAGTAAAATAATTTATATACCTTTCTCACAGGTATATGAGCGATTACTTCAAAATGTTTAACAAACTCAGCCAAATAGGTGAAATCACTGTTAGCGCTAGAGACTTCCTTGAATATTGTTATGCAGTCTTCAAGTGAAACGTTGGCTCCCAGAATCAAATTTTGATCGATCTTGTACTGCTTTAGAGATTTTACTGAACTTATGTCTATTAGAATTTTAGGATACTCGAAAGTTTCCACGATACCTGAAAATATAATATTGAATTTTAAACTATTTTCATCTCTTGTTTTCTATTTTACTTAGTGTTTATGCACCCTGACCAATAGTTCTGCCTTCCAGTTTGCGTTTATCTTCTGACCTTCACTCAGTCTTTATGAGTTCAAATGTTATCAATATGATAAATCAGCAGTATCGCATTATGTTAACAATATCTCATAGAGATTTTCTATAACATAATTAAAATAACTTAACCATATAACATAACTCACCTTTTCCAGTATTCCCGTCTACCAGCATGTAAGAATCAACACCATGTTTTTTAAATATGTCAAAGATATCAGAATGATCGTAGATTTTGAAGAATTTATGCTTTCCGAAATCTAAGGTGATCAGGTTATTATTAATCTTTAAAGGGTTTTCGATAATGCTCCAATCGCTACCCTCACTTTTAATGGAACACTTGTGTTCACAATCTTTATTGCATTTATATACATCTTCAATATCGTTTATTTTTTCACAAAGTTCTGCCGGAGCGTCAATCGCCATACTTTTCATAGCATCCATTATAGATCTGAAGCCGCTGCAGCGGCAGGTGTTGCAACCAAAAGATTTTTCTATCTCGAGCATGGTAAGATTCTTGTCTTTCAAACTGTTAATACATTTTGTTTTAGTAACGTTTCCTAGTCATAGATAAAAATCAGTAGGAACAAAAAACTACAACTTCTCGGAGTTATGTTCTGATATACATTATTGGAAAAGATTAAAATGAATATTAGTCACAAATACAAGAAACTACTCGTAATTGTTATCATATCCTCTAAGTATATTTTTGCACAGGTTAAAAAATTATATTTAAATTTATTTTATATTAAAATTAACCATCTAAGCATAATTTTAGTGTCCTAATGTCAGTTTTATCACTTTCTCTTTCAAAAGACTTGGCTGCGTATTGTTGAATAAATTTCATTAAACAAAGCAGAGCTAAACTATCATGTCTTATAGCGTGCATTCGACAGAATAACTCCACAATTAAATGAAAATTACAGCAAACATTAAAGATAGTGGTGATATACGAGGTTATGCCATTATCTCATGAAATGCCTCTTCTTGTTATTTTCAAAGGATTCACAAGAATCAGGGAGCACGCTCTCCCCATGATAATTCTCCAATTTCACAATATGAGAAAAATGTGCGTTTTTTTTATACGTAGTAGCTCGACAAAGTGACTGCACTATGCCTGATGGTAAGCACAGTATAATCCAAAAACAATGGCGACCACCGAGTGACACACAATCCATCGCCGGTCGCCGCTGTCATGGCGGCCTGCAATAAGCTGGATATGCACAGGCTGATCCCGAAAAGCGATCCGCAGAAGCAAATCACTATGACGGGCTTTTTCGCCATATACATGATGGTTGCGACCCAGTCAGGCTGTAAAACCCTACCACCCCGCTTACGCCATTGCCTCGTTCGTTATTCAGAAGGGTGCACCACGTGCAGCTGAGGTTGGCTTGGGTGTCTCAAGTCTTATGATGCCAGCTTCTTTATATCGAGATGAGGAAGTCTATAACGGAATTATCGCTCCGTAGACCGTAGCTTTATCACATCCGACCACCACCTTTATTGTTAAAAGTAGAAATAATAATTAAAAGAAAGTTAGTCTACAAAATAGCGCTGTGCATACCTGTTCATATGCATGATCCATCCAGGAGAGCAATACCCGCATTGCGAACCATTAAATGCAGCAAGATTCTTCTGTATATCACAGTACCCTTCTAATCTGTTTCCAATGCCTTCCACAGTAGTTATCTCCCAACCGTGACAAGAAAACACGAGAACCAGACACTGTGACAAAAAGTTTGGTTGAAATTAGTTGGTTGGAAATTATAAATACATTATATACACGGGCGTATGCATACAAATCGTACATCAAAATTTTCGTGTAATAAAACTCCGAAACCGGGGCTTTATTTACTGTATTGTAATATGAACGAGATTTAAAACAATCTCCTTGATTTTATATCTATTAATGAAGTATGAAAAGTAAAGAACGTATCTATCTATCTTTCTTTTACAAGCTACAAAAAGTACTGAACAAATACATTTGAAATCGAGTTTTGTTTTTTTTTATGTCATAGATGGCAAACGAACAGATGGGAACAGAACAGTGACCACCAGTGGTGACCAGTGATCACCACCGTCCATGGACACTAACAATACCAGAGGAGTAGCAAGTGCGTTGCCACCCTTTGGTTGGGAAGGGTTAGGGGAGGGAAAGGGAGAGGAGAGAGGAATGGGGAAGGGAGGTGGGCCTCCGGCGCTCTCACTGACCGAACGAAACGCAACAATGCAAGCACTGTTACTTCACGTTGGTTTTCTATGAGAGGGTGGTATTACCCCGGACGAGCCGACCCATTCGTGCTGAAACCAGTAATAATTTCAGCATGGCTCTACCACCATTGTACATACAAGCTTATGTACTTGCAGGATATCTATGCTTTTATTATCAATAATGGTCGTCCAGTGCTAGAAATTCGATCATAATTCATAATTTTTAAACGTTTTAATATATAAATGATATATTGGTTTTTTGCCAAAAAAGTATATACATATTATAGACACAATAAGCTTTAGGAGCTTATGAATAAACACTTTGACTCATTGAAGGCAGAGAGAATTAAAAATATGTGTAGTGCCCACGCGGTAGTAGTTAAAACTTCAAAAAGAAAGCGATATAAGCATACGTCTCACAGTTCTGCAATACTCGAAGGCAAGCAAGACATTGCTCTGACTGTACCTGACATAGTGTTTACCCCCACCACTCTTCGTCATACAAAAAGGTTGCGGATCAGAATTTCAAAGCCCATTGAGAAAATCTCACTTCAAAATATTTTTTAATTTTTTTTTCATTTACCATACAAAATTTTTTTCGTCCGTTTATATATAGATCTAGTTTAGTTTAAAAACTTACAGAATTAACAGAAAAAGTTTCTATTTTCCCGCTTGTAAACCTCTTTGCCCGTACGGTAACAATACATGCGCCACAGCCTCCTTCGCGGCACATCGCCTTAGTGCCCGTCAGCCCACATACATACCGAATATACGCATTTAGCGACATATACCGAGGAACGCACGTGCCCACTGCAAAAAATCGAAAACTTGATTATCAAAAACTAACTGCATCTGCACCGTATACAAATTTCCTCGCCGTTCATTCTCGATTGACCTACTTTCTGACCTATCTTTATATCTATGGTAATTGCTTGTAATGGTTATAACACAATATTAAAATTACAACAATAATTATTGAAATCGGACTTCCTGAGATCCAGTGTATTCAATCAGAAAGGAAAACCATCTTTTAGGCTTTAATTATAAAGTTAATATTATTTACCATTTGTAATCAATGTATTATATTATTGTTGTACTCTATTGCAGTTTAACTGAATACAGAATCACCATAAAATTAAGCTTTAATTAAGTAAGTATATCATAGATTTTAATATTTAAAATTAACTTGAACGATGACAGAAATTTTATATGCAACGTAGTAGCATCAATTATTCAGTTCTTGGGCGTAACAAAGGTTAGTTAGGACTGTGAACTTTTTAGGTGGAGTGTAAAATATCTATTGTGCTGCAATAATCACTTAACAAGTAAAGGTCAAACTAGTTTGCCACCGCGTAAACGTTAAGAATTATGTGGAAATATTTATACTCCGTTATCAAAACCCAGTTCCAAGGGTAAGAGGAATTCCGTACAATGACCGACCTTTAACTCTACCTGCCGTAAAAATAACCCTTTTACCACTTTCCCAGTTTTATTTTGAACTATCGTTTCACCTTCTTATCTTATATTATATAATACGAACATACATAATACATAGAACTTGTTTATGAAAACAAAAGTAGATTAACATTCCATAAAATAAAATAAAAACTTCATGATAAATGTTACAATGTTGTCGTTTATTAAACATAGATAGAGTTAATATATGCATATCTATAACCATAGTAAGTAGCAAGCCGAAACTAAGCTGCCGACTTATTACAGTTTTTCAAGAAAAAAGAATTCTCAACGATGTCACCTAAACACTAAATTGTATTAGATCATTAATTGTTTTTGCGAACTATTATTATAACTAACTTATCTCGAAGTATCCTATTTTATTTTATTATATCTCTCTGTATTCTTTTTCATTATTATATACTCATAAATATTACGTTTTCTTATAAAGTCTTTTACTCATTTACATGAGTATTAGATTTATAGTTATTTATACGCAAGGTACATATTTCGTCCACTTATTCAGATAAGTTTTAGATTTATAGAGTTAGTTAGGCCGAATGTACATATGTGACTTAGTTTTACCTATACACAATAATGATAATAAACAGATTTTCCTACGACCGCGTCTCTTCCCATCCCGTACTAACTTACGTGGTAAAAAACGTTTGCAATTAGTACACTTAGTGCCAGTAACAGGAAATGCACTAGTCCTTGGGGTGGACTTACACATTGACCTCTCGCTCAGGTATGCAGTAAATTATTATTATAACCCAACCATTATTATAACACAGTTCGTTCACGTGTTTAAAATCGACTGTGTTTTGTTTAAATAACTGCATATTTTAGGAAACACATTATATCGCCATATTTATACGCGGAACTCAGTTCCCTATATTTGAATCAATTCGAGAAATTCGCGTTGAGAAAAGAAATATCAAAATTGCCGTAGATATTAAAACTAAGTTTCGCAGAAAATCGTACTCTAATGTAGAATTTTCTCCGTTGTACAGGAATACAACCGTTTCGTTAAAAGATAAAATTCAACTCTTAAAATATAAAGAGACATGTAAATTAAAAATTTAACATGGTTTCCTTACTAAAAAGTGTGAAGTGTACTCTCTGTTTATCTTCTTTACTATTGCAAATTACACGTTTCATGTAAAACACAGCGTAGCATGTAGATAACGAGAATACATCATTATTATTTTGATATTACCTGAGTACTACAACAAATACTGTGATTTATATGTCTATTAGTATCTTTTTTTACCGAACTGACTACGTTATTGGCCTGACGGGTGAAGATAGAAATAGCATCTATACTTTGAATAGTAATATGAGTGTATATTTATATATTCTCGATTTTATTATAATGTAATTATCTGATGGTATCGATTAGTAGCTATATAGGATACGAAGATACAAACATTGCACGAAAATAATTGTTGTAGTAAAGTTTTTAACAATTTCTCATTGTAACATAGGAACAGGAGCGTAGCTACCGCCGAATCAGCTCTGTATATGTTACGCGCCCGCGAGCTATAAGATCCCAGTGTGTAAACATAATTTCGTAAAATATCACTCAGTTTCAAATTATTTTTAATAGAAGGCTCTGAATTTGTGGGTAAGCGTTTTTTGTCAGAAAAATACTGGCTGAAGTTAAAATATGTGAATCACTCTATAATTAAACATTGCGAGAAGTTCTCATGCATGACTAACACGCATAACTGGGTATGACGGAAAATATCTTGATAATGTCCGTAGATATCGAATTAAAAACGATCAGAATGACATATTTTAAGCAATTAGACATGTTTTCCTTACATATTTGGATGAACTATATAGACTAACATAAAGTTCTGCCCAACATTGATATGGATAGGCAAACCAAAAAGGTATTATAACCAGTTTAAAAAAAATAGGGTCATATCAATTTCTTTAACATATATTCTGATTTTTATTCATTATTTACAGATGGATCTAAATTAGGTAGATACATTGGAGCAGCATTTTGTAAACTCATATCAGTTCTCATATCAAAATACGTAGAAGAAGTAAAATATCCACAGAAACATAGAACTTATTGTTATCTTAAAAGCCCTATCAGATATACAAAATTTCAATTACAATACGTTTGTAATATGTACAAATTTTCAAATGGCAAATTCAATATAGAAGTAGATGCAATTTACATAACTCTTGTTCTATTCTTTTGGCTCATTCAATTTATAAGCTATTACAAAAACTTGTAAATCATTATATTAAAATACAGCCTTCTCGTATTTAGTTAGAAGGTAATGAAAGGATGGACAGACTAGCCATTGAATCAATAGAAGATGGGATTTCTATATGATTACATACCAATACACAACAATATTACAGATGAGTTCCAAAGAAATACACTCAACATATGGCCAGAATATTTTAATGTAAGATCATTAGCAATTGATATAAAACGACACAACCATCCCTGGAATCGGTCCTATGGTTCCAATATACCAATATGAGAAGAAACCTGATTGTATTGGCCTTAAGAATTCGTCCTGGGCATATTCCATTGAATAATGGAAGCGAAACAACTAAATGCAACATTTGTAATCAATAAGAAGAATCATATTTTAATGGAATGTGTCTGGGAACGATTGGCGAAAACGATAGGTATTTAAAGTTTTGTTGTTTCTCGAACTGACTACGCTATTGACCTAGCAAGGTCTTAACAGCTTCACCGGACTACGATATTTAAAGAGAATTATGCATTTGTAATGAAATATTGTCATGTATAGCGTCGGAAGAAGACAAATAACCTATTAATTTGGTGGACGTCTAATATTGTATGGATGAGGGAGGCGTATTCTTCCTTGAACCTCGGTAAAAAAAAATTCTAAATGAACTAACGACATAAAAGAGTTTAGGTCTTAGAATGTTGTGACCCCTAGTGCTAGCTGTGAAAAGAACAATAAGAAGCCATGACAGCTAAGAAATTGTAATACCGGGCTCCATAGGCTATCTACAACTTTATATTAGAATATTGAGTTTAAATAATTAGTTGATAAATTCATAGAATAGTATATTACTACTCAATGTGTAAGATACTTAAAGAAAAATGTATATCTAAGTTCTGTAAGATCATTGACAAAAATATTAAATTACAATATTCGGTTTTATTAAATAAATATGCACTATTCTTGTGAAATTTTGGACATTAATTAACCTATTACTGTCTAATTATATATACTAATTCACTCACATCGTAAAGCATGATTGTTTTAATGAATTATATTTCTTTGTTTATTTCATTTTATTCGGATAATTTTTATTACAAACTTACCTTTACACAATTTTCCGTTCACTGTGAATTCAATATACGACATGGTTCTATAATTAATAATATATTTTTCTACAAATAACACAGTTATTGCATTAACAACTTCGCGATAGGTGACTAACTAACATTGTAAACTTGGATACACGACCTTTATATGCGGCGCTATGTGCCGGAGATACTGTGCGAAAGAGAGTTATTAAAAACAATTGTTGTATGTAATAATATTTAAAAAATTGAGCCAGATATTGGCGACAAAAGTGAAAACTCACATCAATGCAAAAACTACTCTTTTTTCAATTTTTAAAGCAATTATAGTCTGAATTATTTCAATTTCAATATCAATTTCACATCTATTAGCACTCCAAGCCATAATTATATACATTTTTATACAGTTTATTAATTAATTAAACATATGATGGACTGCACAAACTCAATACTAAATATCAATATTACATGAACACAGGCCGCTAAGCCACGCATCGCTAATCTGGCGCAAGCGTAACACGTCACGGGCATGTCGAGGTCATCGGTGTCGCGAACTCATAAGTTTTCCATTTCAGACTACTGTGACTGTTAAATACATTTAACTATCTAGCATCCCCTTATTACATGTTAATCAAATTAAATTACTCTAATTAGGTCGATATAACAACAAGTCATTTACAAGATTTATAACTAGGGATACAGACAACCTCATTCTTACATAAAAAAAACAAGATATGATATTGTTACTGCATCAAAGAGCTTAAATTCAAAAGTACGAACAATCTGATTTGTCGAAGGTAAATATCGTAACAATACTGATACCATTGGTATTGGTCTTGGTAAGAGTTAACCTGCTTTTTGTCCCGCGTGGAATTTACTTTACAATATATGTCAGAAAAAATATGTAATAGTTAGGTTAGAATAACTGAGTGAACAGAGATAGAAAATGGCTTATTCATTATTAGAAAATAAATAAATGGGTTACTTATACACAAAAACGACTTAACGTATAAGATTTACCACACGCGGACCGTCAAAAGTAGGTACAAAGTGCTGGTTCACGAACGTCCAACTCATCACCACCGTGAGAGTCACTTCAGAAACCGAATCCCACTCAAGGTCGCCTCAGATATCAAATTATTTAGATCCACCGGTGTGGATGGATGTCCTTGGCACCAACAAAGTCTATGCGCTGCAGATGAGCAGAGACATTTTTTTTTTATTGTAGCATGGCGAAATGTGCCTGATGGTAAGCATAGTGCAATCCAAAAACAATGGCGACCACCGAGAGAGAATCTATTCATCGCCGGTCGCCGCTGTCATGCCGGCCTGTGAAAAACTGGATATGCACAGGCTGATCCCGAAACGCGACCCGCAGAAGCGAAGCACTATGACGGATTTTATCGTCATATACATGGTGGTTGCGACCCAATCGGGTTGTAAAACCCTACCACCCCGCTATCGCCATTGCCTCGTTTGTTATTCAGCAGGGTGCACCACGTGCAGGTGAGGTTGGCTTGGGTGTCTCCATGTAATTTGATAGCCCTTACACCCCATGACGAAGCCACACGTGAAGAATTTCCTTATGTTAAAAAAGTACTGTATGATCATCTCTGGATCAGTAGCCATAATTCTAACTTAATCATCATCGTCTTCTTGTCTCACCTAAGTAGATTCGGCAAAACGTATTTTTCTTTTCCACTCTCTCCTGTCAGATGTCATCTCAGTATTCACATCTTTTAAACACTTATCATTTTTCACACAATCCATCCATACCTTTTCTGAGTTTCCTCTACTCCTACATTCGCCCACCATCATGCTCAAAACTTTACTAGTTATGTGGGTTTCATCTCTCCTCATATAAATAAAAATAAATAGAACAGAATAAATGCAGGTTGGATGAAATGGCCAAATGTGCCTAGGGTAGCTTGTGACCCACGAATGCCTTTGAAACTCAAGGGGAAGGTTTATAAAACTATTATAAAACTGGTCATGGTCTATGCATCTGAGTGCTGGGCTACGAAAGAGACAGATGAGAGAAAACGACATGTGGCAGAGATGCGAATGTTAAGGTGGATGTGTGGTGTGCCTAGAATGGATAAGATTAAGAATCATATCAATAATCATAAGAATCATGATATCAGAGGAAGTTTATAGACTAGAGTAGTAAATAGCTAAATAACAACACTATACTACACCAGTGTGATATGGATTTTATTATTTCTATGTCGTGGGCTTTGTCTAGTGTACCTCAACCTCTTGATTCTAGTCTATTGTTATTGCTACATTGTGTTAGAGTGTATTATGTCGCAGTGGTTGATAATAATAACAATTGTAATCCTAACTAGTATTATAAATGAGGAAGTGAGTTGGTTTGTTTGTCACGATTTCATGCTCATTTATCATTAAATTTTGCATACAACAGTGGTACAGACATTAGGTAACTCTCATTCAGAAGAAAAGTGTAGTTGTTCCAGAGTGATAGGCCAATTTTAAATTAAAGTGGGCGCAGCCGCGAGGAGATTCTAGTAATGTGATAAATACAAATATTAGTAAAAATATATAGAGTAAACTTAAATTTTGATATCTGTCTTGTTAACATAAATATATTTTGAAACAGAGAATGTAACTTGTCTTATATTTATAAAATTATCTGAATAATGTACACATACATTAATTGAGTAAAAATCTATTTTCTGAAAATATTTTTTTTTTATTTCATGCATACACTTGGGACCAGTTCGAATAAAAAAAAAATAGAGAAACTTGGACGAATCATGTTTCGTATTCATGGAAAATGATGAAATTAATAATATAACATTAAAATTCATAAAACAGACTCCCGCGATGGAATGGTTTATTGTTCTTGATATTTTAATTACATATATTATTTTCCACGCCACTCATTCAATATATTGTAATATATTATTATTATATTTATCGTTCTATGCGTTAATGTTCCGAACCGAACATATGGTATTTATTTTGTGTTTATATACTAGCTACAATACATATCTTCCATCTTGTATACTATAATAAAACTGTAACAAAGCCAAATCTGTACATTAAATAATTTTTGAAAATTTTGATCCGGCTAGACTTTGTTGTCGATATATAAGCCAAAAATAATCCTTTAACAATTTTTGTCTGGTTGTCTGTCTGTCCCTGTGAACACGTATCACGCTGAAAGTATTGAACCGATTTGAACGAAACTTGACACAGTAAAAACTAATATTACAAGGTTACATTTAGGATACTTTTGTCCCATAAAACGCTTGGGGTTCTCCAGAATAACGAAAGACAAAAAATGGTAGTTAATGTAACTTTTTGCGACACCTTAGTACAAGAGCCAGCAACGTTGGATGAACGAGAATTTTAGAAAAGCTGGATTTTAATGGGAAGATATATTATGCCCTTCCAAACAGGATTCATACCTGGTAACCGGTTAACGTTCGTTTTTTTAATGCGCATCACACTTTCACAGGTAAAAATTTTGATTTAGAAATAATTTTAGGAACATTTTTTTCAGTAACTTTTAAACGCTATTAAAGACATGAATTTATCACTGCCAGACAATTTTGTTATTGACAATAATGTGCCCGATGATATTCTTTATAAATAAAATAATTCATTTCAAACCATTTTATTTTTTCAATTGCAAAGGACATATTTCATTTTATTAACCATTATGATACTGAGATTTCACCGTAAACAATGAAAAACAACGATAAACGTAGACATATGACTTGAGATTGACGCTAGCTTCAATATATGCGTCTATGACAGGCCCTTCCACAATTATCGCTATCTTTATCATACAGCCAGTGTTGCGCTGAGCTATAGCTAAGTTATTTTATACATATTATTTTTAATTTACACTCTTTATGTCTAAATAAAAGAATATTAAAATTTTAATTACCTTAACATACATTTTATATTTACAAAAAATAGCATCGAACACATTATTGTTAATGACAAAAATGTCTGACAATAATAATTTTATGTTTTAGTAGCGTTTCAAAGTTAGTAAAAAACAAAACATTCTAAAATTAAACCGTTGCTAGCTCTTAGACGAATAATTACAGACAAGTGACAGTTGACGCGACGCGATGCGTTATATCTTTTTCAAATATTTTTCTTCAATACAACGGAGTATGGAAAAGTTTTAATACAATAGAGATGATTTTTTAATTTTATTTTTACATATTGTGGACGTGCAGAGTCTATGTACCATAGGTTAGGAGTCGTAATAAACAGAAAGAGAGAGACTGTATATAATATATACAAACAGCAAACTTACTAAAGGATTACCTATTGATGTATTAACTTTTATTAACTTAATTATCCCAGATCATTGAGTGTTTAATTTATCATTATTCTTTATATATAAAACTCAACATTTATATGTTTGTCCTCTATGCATGCGAAACTACTGATTAGATTGTGATAATAATTTACTAGGGTATTCTGGGGACACACGAGAAAGATCCTGTATCAAAATATCTATATATATAAACTTTTTTTAAATATATTAATGAAATATTTCAGTGAAACATCAGTTATCACAATTAATCAACGAAGTGTATTCGTTCGCTAAACGAATGAATAAAATAATTTAATCATCCGATTATTCGGATTACCAGATAAATCATACGAAATGCGTTGGATTGCATACGAAAGTATCCACTTATTATTAATTTTATGTGTCGGTTAGGTTAGGTTAGACTTGCGAAAAAGGAAAACGCGAGCCGGCCGCGGCAGCGGTCGGCGAGTGCGGTTGATTGAATACGAAAATATCCACTTATTATTAATTTAAATTCATAAAATAGGAAATTTTTACCTTTAAAAAAATAAATGTTACCGTATGGCAACTTAACCTTAGGTAAACGAAGCGTCCATTCGTCTGCTAAACGGATGAATAAAATAATTTTAACAATAAATAGATGTTATCGGACGATTAAATTATTTTATTCATCCGTTTAGCGGACGAATAGCAATAGCCATTAATCAATTCCATTTGTATCAATGTAATTGTTTAGGAATTTATGTAGTTCAGGCATGGATACGAGGACATAGTGAGATCCAGGGTAATGAAACTGTTGATCTTATCGCTAAAGAAGCTATCCTATAAAACCTATGTTCAGGATTTGTCCTCCCCAAACAAGATTTGTAATACTGTTATGGAACTCAAACTGGAATGTGTCATACCAAATTAAAGGCAAATCCTATGCTTCCATTTAGGATAACATTCCTGATAAGTCATGGGTTTATACATTTCGTGACTGTTGTAAGTGTGTTACGTCTACCATCTGTATACAATAACGAACAGTAAGGATTATGTAAATATATATTTATTTAAGGCCTGATGTCTGTAGTGTTGTGTTTGTGTATCTCAGTGGTCTAATCTGGAAGAACTAAATTATGTAATAAAAATGTAATATTATATATAAAGTGACTCTCTCATAACTGACTTGATAATTGTAGAATTCATATCTATGAAACTCCAATACTAAAAAGTTGAAATTTATGAGTTTGGATGTTTAGGGTAATCTCTGATACTATTGATCCGATTTTAAAAATTATATCACTGTTAGAAGGGTATATTAGATTACTTTTTATTTAGGTAAATATATATTATATAGTAAATGGGGCGTGGAGGTGAGGGTCAAAGGAGCAACCCAGGGGATATCGGGAAGACATTTCTTGCCAATATATGTAGGATAGTTTCGAGTCACAATTGGACTCGGATAAGTTTCGCTACAATCGGGTTTTAGGTTTTTGAGTTTTTTGACGTTTGGAAATAAAATTGGAACCGGTAATATCCTATTTTGTGCAGACGAAGTTGCACGGGTCAGCTAGGGTTTAAATTTTTTTATTTTTTTTCTCGAACTTACTACGCTATTGACCCGGCAGGGTCTTTACAGCTTCAGACCCTGCCGGGTTTAAATAAATGTAGCAATATTAATAGCTACGTATAACTTTCCTTTTCTAATAAATATATCAATATTGTACAAAAAGAAACACATTTAAAAACAACAAATTTTGTATTGACAAATAAATACAAATATTTACAAAGGATTCATGTTTGTAAGTTATCGCTCACAAAAACATTACATAGTATAAAATAAAATCCTCTGTCGCGTCTGTCTGTCTGTTCGATGATAAACTCAAAAACTACTAAACGGATAAACATGCGGTTTTCACCAGTTCATAAGGAAGGTTTAGGTATATAATTTGTCAAGGTTTTATATTATCAGGGCAGGCAACGTCCGCTGGGCCCTCTAGTGTTATATACAAAACAAAAAAGTAAATGTTTTTTTTTTGTTTAATTCGCATATACTTCTTTTACACTTTACACGTTCTCTTGATTTAGTAATGAATGCATTAAAACCTCAAGAAATGAGTGAAGAGGACCTTTCTAGTAACTTAGTCATGATTAAGTCATAATAAATTACTTATCATCAGATCTACATATATATAAGTAGACCGTTAAGAATGATTCGTAGAGTTCTCATGATTAATATCCTATAATATATTTTTTATCGCTTCAATAATTTAAGACACGTCCACTTTCACACCAACAAACTCGAATGTTGTTGAAGCCGCTACAAAGTACTCTACCATCATGCAGATTAAGCTTGAAGTAACTTAAAGTGATTGATTTCACTTTCAATTAAGATATATCATTTGATCAAACGTATGTCTCTTCGATTATATCTTCATTCGAATCAATCACAATAAGAGATTTTAAATTCATCTCATAGTCTTCATCTTCGGGAATATCGAAGTTCAATCTTCTTACAATTCCCATAACTTCTTTATCAGATTTCCGTACTTTCGGTGTGCTTACTATCGGTTGATCCGTCTCTTTTAAAGAAAGTGCTATATTAAGATCTACCTCTAAAGGTTCAACAAATTTTAGGCTCATGGAATGTGATTTCCCGTCTTCTTCGAAATCCAGATCAAATGACTCGTTTTCTGGATCTGTATTGAATATGAGTCTTTTCGGAAATGGAGTTTTATTGCTCGATTTTATTAGGGAAAGCATTTCTACGTCTGGAGTCCATAGAACAGTTTGATCATCTGAAATAAGAAATGTAATAACTTTACTATAACTTAGGGTATCAATGGACAGTTTCATTACAGCGAAAATAAAATATAAACAAATATACTAGTTTTTATCCGTGACGTCGCTCTGGTAATTGTAGATCTGATCTAGACTTCGAGAACTTTTTCACATATATGTATGATGCCTAGTTTACACGTGGAAACGTAACAAACAAACAAAATCCCATTCGTATTTATAATATTAGTAAGAAGTAGGGATTATTGTTGCGTTAGGTATCTAAATAGATATTATTAGAAATTACTGTAATTACTGTGTGTGTAATTGAATTTTGAATATATTAAATATATGATAATGATGATGGCGATTGCAAATAGTAATAGACTGTTAATATTCTTGAATTTCTTCCTTTATTATAATATGGTTACCTAATAACATATAATGCAAGTAATTGTATTCTGTTTTATATCGGCTAAGACTTATAAATGGCAGGATGTTTTCTATTCTAATAACTATGTATACATTATAGCTGTTAGTTTTCCTAATAAATAAATAAATATAAATACCTTTTAATTGATGACCATTTCTTGAATTAAAAACTTTAGAGTAATCAAAGATTATGTATTTATTCATATTTTAATTTATATATTTGATAGAATAGAATACTTAGTTATCTACTATCGGCAAAGCTGTACGTGAAAGTGATAAAACAAAATACGAATTAAAACTATATATAGTAAGATCTATATAATTATGCTAATTACGAAATCGGTTAAAAATATATGATAATTAGTTAATCATTGAACTGATCTCTGGTAATTATTGGAAATTTGGACAAACAGTAAACAATAACATACTTAACAGTAATTAGTAGTCGTTTAATTATATTAAGTTGTTATGGTTTACTCTAACGATTGATCGTTAGCATTTTTTTTAATAACCTTTTCGTGAATTATTTTTATTTAACTTAGAGGTGTTCTTGAATTATACTTATATTTGTTATTATTTTCTTCTCATGTATGCTAACGTTCAGTGCCTGTGATGATTGTTTTCCTTGTAGGTTTGACATGTAGGGTCATATCTACTAAGTCATGGTTCTTAATAGACATAATCTTGTTGTAATTTAGGTCGTTTCCATCGTCTGCCTTACAAATTTGCCGATTGCGGTGTTCGAGACATTAGATCGGTTTATTAGAATGTCGGTATTTAGAGTTTTTTTTTACGTCAGACAAACGAACAGGTGGTTCAACTGATGTTAAGTGATCACCACCGTCCATAGACACTAGCAACACCAGGGGAGTCGTAAGTGCGTTACCAGCCTGTGTGTGGGGGAGGGGTAGGAAAAGGAGAAAGGGGAAGGGAAACGGGGTAAGGAGGTGGGCCTCCGGGGCTCTATCTGACCGAACAAAACGCAACAATGCAAGCACTGTTACTTCACGTCGGTGTTCTGTGAGAGGGTGGTACTACCCCGGACGAGCCGACCCATTCATGCTGAAACTAGTAATAGCTACAGCGTGGTTCTACCACCTTACTTACTTACTCAGAAAACTACTGGTTGAAATTATCTCTAAGCACCTGTTGGTATGTTTTTCGTGTTCATTTCATATTATTACCAGAAGCTTCGTCTATCTTAATAGTCTTAAACTACGTAAAAGAATTTGTTATAGTTTTCTCTACATTTAGATATTTTTTCTAGGTGTGTTTTTTTCGAACTGACTATACGCTGTTGACCTGACGGGCTTTTACAGTTTCACCATGATTTGTCCCCAGCACGTAAGGCGCACACAGCACCTAAACAATGCCCTAAACGAAAACTTACCTCTAGAAAAGTGATGGTCACTGTTTGGTGGTCTAGCGCCGGTGTGATTCATCACAGCTTCTTACCAAACGGGGTGAGCATTACTGCAGATGTGTACTGTGAAGAACTGAACACAATGATGGAGAAGTTGGCACATCTCCAACCAGCATTGGTCAATCGCTCGTCTCCGCTGCTCCTGCACGACAACGCGCGACCTCATACTGCACAGCAGACGGTCTCCAAGTTGCAAGAACTGGGGTTGTAAGTTCTCTGTCATCCGCCCTACTCATCAGGTACCTTGCGCCTACAGACTACTACTTTTTCCAGAATTTGGATAACTCCTTGGCGGGAAAAAAATTCAATACCCTAGAGGCAGTACAAAATGCCTTTGAAGAATTTGTTGCCTCTCGTCCTGCTGATTTCTTTAAGAAGGGCATCAATAAACTGCCACTGCGTTGGCAAAGATGCATTGATTGCATGGGTGATTACTTCGATTAATACAAATAAAAAAATACATGAAAAAAAATTGTTTAAATTTTTTCATACAAAACGGCAATTTTATAGGTAAAGAAAGACCTAATAATCCAGTGTCATGTTTGTCCGCGTGGAGCTCCGAAACTACTCAACCGATCTTCATGAAATTTGCCATTTATGTATAATTTGGTCCAACTTGAGAGATAGGATAATTTATATTTGCATTAATTGCCAATATTTTTAATTACAAATGATTGTCAATGTTGATTATTGTCATTAATTGTAAGTTTAATTACTATTAATTTAATCTCGAACAGATGGCGCTTTAAATTAGTTTATTGACAGAAAACTGTAAGACCGACTGTTACCTATGGATATACATTTTCAACTCCAGTTTATTTTATAGTCCACGTGTTTTATTCAATTCAATTCAAAAAATTAAGTCTATGTCCTGGTTTGGAACAATCTCTAAGGTAAACGGTAAATCGGTTGTCATATAAAAGAAACAAATAATAAAAAATATGATTTATTTAGATCAAAACACACGTACACTACTAACAATAGAAAGAAATATCTGGTGATATTTCGTCAGATACGAAATAAGTTTACAATTAAATAGTAAGGCACATTAACAATACATTATTGTTCAATTTAAAACAATTGTTTAACGGACATTCGTAAAATGTTTAGAAATAGGGTAGAAGACAGACTCTTAGACTTAAATACTTAATTAACCTTAGTTTCTTTTTCTTCTATTATTCTATCTACAAATTTAGTCTCATATATTAAATTTTAGTTTTCATAAAAGCAGAACAAATATGAGGCATTTCGATAGTATATATAAGTCGTTGCATTTCAAAACGAGCTAAATTCAATTTAAATCGTTCATATAAGATGTTTTTTTTTTAAGATTTCCAGGTTTTATACATCGAGAATGAAGTTAAAATTTTGCCATTGATGAGGTTTTTAATGTTTTTTTTTATGATTTTCAAATTCTACATGTACAAATATTGAAGATATTGAAAAATAACGTGATATATTAGGTTACTAATAAGTTGTATTTATCTTATTTTGAAATGGAACGACTCGTATACTTACGAGAATTTCTAGATAATGTTATTATTACTTTTAGAAATCTTTTGATTGAATATTACAGAGTTATAAAATACAAAAAGGTTTATAATATCATTTATCTAACTTCAAGAACGTAAACTCGCATTTTGGCAAACATAAAATACTTAGAAACTAAACACATTTTGGTATTTCAAGATTCATTATAAAAATTACACCATTACTTAAAAAAACATTCCATAACCCTTATGGAAGACGAAAATTGGAACTACCGTCAAATTTGCATGTTTTTTGTTACTCGCTCATTTAATACTCACTTATACAAGTGGGTTTTTTTCTCGAACTCACTACGCTATTGACCTAGCAAAGTCTTAACAGCTTCATCGGACTACATACAAGTGAGTACTTGTATTTTTGAAGTTGACCTAAATTTTAAATTCAATTTATATTATAATCATTTTAAACTCAAGGTACAATTTTAAACTCCGCCTAATACATTGATATTTTTTAAACAATTTTGTCAACTGACACAATTGATTTAAGACGTATTATTGAATGTTAATTATATTTCTAAACTTAACCTAAACATGAAGTTGAGTATAATTTTAAACAACGCGTAGTTAATTGACAATTATTATTACAGACAATTCTGGAACATAAGAGTATACTGTGAAATGATACATACATTTAGATATAGATATTGTAAATCACTACATATTATATATAAAGTCCTCTGCCACGTCTCTCTGTCTGTTCGCGATAAACTCAAAAACTATTGAATGGATTTTATATAATTTGTCAGGGTTTTTTTTTAATACTTAACAATTACACACAACAATGAACAATGGTGGGAGTTATAAATTATCGTGAATTGATTTCCAGTAAATACATGATTTTAATTTTTCATCTCATATATATTATTTTAAGATCATTATGAACTATATGATTGTATAATGTGGAACTAAGGTCTTGTGTTTACTTGGAAAACAATCTTGTTACATTATTGTTTTAAAATTTTGCTCATCTTCAAAAGAAGTTGATGTAATTCTTAAATATACTTTTATAACTATATAATAGTAGAGTTAACATGATAACATAATAAATCGTATTTTTAAAGGCACATTATAACATTTACTGGGATGGAATTATGTTTTCATCTTTGAATAAGGATTTCCCTCATTAAAATATATAGCAAAATGTAAATATAATTGTTCCAGATGTGTAAACTTCCAAATCACAATTCTGAATGAAAATTGTTATAAAATAAACAAGAACTCAATAATGTTGTGTCTATTAGATTATTGAGAGGATAAAACAGAAAAATCATTTTTTATCACGCTTTTAATAGCTTCACCTGTATGTATGTTTGAGCTCGATTTTGTCCTACTTTGAACGATCAGATTTAATTCAAACTTTGCACACCTGCCAAAGGTCGATGACAATGCAATAACCCGAAAAAAAGTTAAAAAAAAATAACTAAAAAATGAAAAATAAACAATAGTATATAAAACACGCTTTCATAAAAAATCCAACTAAAAAACAGAAAATAAAATTTAATAAATTTGGATTAAGAATAGTGTAAATTAGAAATAAATGTTTTTATTTCTTTTATTTCTAATTTACACTATTCTTAATCCAAATTTATTAAATGTTATTTTCTGTTTTTAGTTGGATTTTTTATGAAAGCGTTTTTAGTTATTTTAAACTATTATTTATTTATGAACAAAAGATCACTTTTAATTACCCAACAATACATTCATCCTTGTCGAATCTTCTATTTCTGTAGTGTTACAAAAAGTCAACATGTATAATGTAATATAAAAAAAACATCACGGTCTGACTACGAAAAATGACACTTTGGAAGCATTTAGAAATCTCCCAACTGCCCGTGAACATATTTTAACGATGACTGAATATCCTCACTGTCCGATACCATACCCTGAAATTTATCGTGGATATACTCCAAAAATTCCTTTTCAAAGCCCCCCTTTTTTAATGCAGTCAAGCAAAAATTCGACAGACCTTTGTAGCACTGTTTTCTCATAGCATTATGAGGCTGATTATCCCATACTGGAGTAGCTTTAACATAACTCCAAGCGAGAAAAACATACTGGATCACTGATTCCCAATGCTGAGATTCAATTAACAGCTTACCCTGTTCGATCAAGCATTTCTTGAAAGCTGACAAATGTGTTGCAGCTCTTGTATAAGCAGGTGAATCGGTCTTCGAAGTAAGTCGTGATGCTGGAAGACTTTTAAAAATATTCGATTTCAAATAGCTCAATCTCTCTTCTATTGGTGTCAAATCAGGAACTGGCATATTTTTCCTTAAATCTTCCTCCAGTTCAGGGTGTTTGTAGGTGATACTCTTGATGATATGGACCAACTGACTCGGGCTTAGACCTTTTAAAGCGGCATCGATGGGACCTTTATACTCTTTATCCAAAGTTTTCTCGATCCTAGCACGTTTCGGTGGCGGAGTTGTTTTTAACGGGCTGATAATTTTAAACTTCTGTGGTGTAGGTATGTCACTGAAATCAATTTTCTCAGGAGTCAATTTGATACGTTCAACGTCACCTAATAAGAGTCGTTTTCTGGGTGTAGATCGTAACGTGACGCCTAATTTAGGCGACAGGCGGTTTGGAATTTCTTTTGGTGGAGTTCGTATAATCGAATGGAAAGATGAGTTCCGTTTTATATCGATATCAGGTGACCATGTTGCCGGTAGCCGCTTTCGACCTGAAATCGTATGAAAGTAGAAATAATTACTTGTGATGAAATTATGAGCGTGATAATATGACCAATAAACATCACTTAGCGATTTAAATATATATTTTTTATTATAAAAAAATACTTTTTATATATAAAAGTTAGACATATGTTGTCAGTGACTTTTTGTCTCTACAACTTTTCTCTAGAACTCGATCATATATCTCTCATTGTTAAGGCAGCATTCGTAAAAAACGTTTTCGTTCAACCGTTTTCTCTCAGACTTAAGTACTTTGCAAATCCGACTACCAAAAAAAGTCTTTTCATTTTTCGGGTTAATATATAGCCTATGACACTCACAAATAACGTGGCTATCTATTTGTAAAAGAATTTTCAAAATCGGTTTAGTTGATCCAGGTATTACCCCCTACAACCTCACAAACTTTACATTTTTATAATATTAGTATATAGATATAGCACGTTATTAAAATTGTTAAGAAGTTGTTTTTCTATGTATTTTCGTATTTTTACGAACTTTTATATCATAGATGTTCTTATATCAACTCTGTAGTTCTGCGTCCTGAACTATATGTTGAGTGACATGAGTTGTTGTAGAATAAATCATCGAAAATCCCATTCTGCCATCCCATCGAAAATCAGCGCTGCAGTACTACTTACAGTATTGCAGATTTGGACATCTATTTTTTCATTTTTAAAATGTATTTTTTTTACTGTCTAATTAGTTTGTGTAATTTAATTTAATTGTATGGTTGTTCCAACAATAAAGTATTTCTTTCTTTCTTTCTAAACACAACCATATTAGGTATATACGTTGATTGGCGCGAGCGACCGCTCTAAGCCGCTGCACGAGCGTCACTAACTGACAATATTATAATGTCTTAATTAACGCTACAATACCACACAAATATTAGAAAGTAATATTTTAGATTTATTCAGTTATTAGGTAACAGCCACATCAAAAAAAAAAAGAAACATAACAATAATACAATACAAGGTGAGTGATGCATAAAAACCAAATGGTATTGAAGTCTATTCATTACAGACATATCAAGATTAACTTTAATGCATGTAAATGCCTTTATTCATATGTTGAATAAATTTTTCTTTTGTATCAGGTTAAAGTTTCACAAGGTTCATAAGTATCCAGATTTCAAAATAGCCTATATCCTTATGCAGAAGACTAGCACACACACTATAGATACTACTAGATACACTATAAGTTCATGCGAGACTGTCATGGGTGGCGAAAGACGTAAGTGAGCTAGCACATTGTTTTCTCTTCCCCGTTACATGACAATACATTAAATTACATGATGATTAACATCTAGATCTCATCTGCACCAGTTTCTAGTACTTCATAGGATAATCGCGTACAAAGTTTTTTTTTATATCTTAGGGCGTAAACGAACAAGCGGGTCACGTGATGATAAGTGATCACTGTCGTCCATAGACACTAGTAACGCCAGGAGAATCGTGAGTCGCCAGCCTGTGTTTGGGGGCAGGGGGAGGGGAGGTGGACCTCCGACGTTCTCACTGACCGAACGAAACGCAACAATGCAATCACTATTACTTCACGTAGGCGTTCTGTGAGAGATGGTACTACCCCGGGCGAGCCGACCCATTCATGCTGAAAGCAATAATAGCTTCAGCATGGCTCTATCACCTACAAAAAAGTTGTTGTACTGTACCAATATACTTAATATTATTGCAATTATAGTCCGCGTCAAACTTTTTAACCGCTCCGAATTAGATGCGCAGAACACAAATTTAGGTATCAGAGGGACGTAGTGAACCTATTTCACCCACGTTGACACATATGTCCTGTCATTATTAGTTGCAGTACAGTTGCATTCAGAATTCAATTTAGTTTTGTTGTTGGTAATTACATGTGAATGCTATAGCCGTTGTTTTCTTTTTCTTGTAGTTTTGTCTTTATTAGAAGACCTATCCACTTAAAAAAATAATGTTTCTATGGTAGGCATTGTTTATTACAAATTATTTATTTATTATGTATATATTTTATTTACATTAACGGTATTGTAACATGCATAATACCTGCACAATATATGCTACAAGATATATCCCATAAATAGAAACAAATACTGCATAAGGCAGAACATTCAATGAAAGTAAGCGATCACCCAAAACTCACCAACCAGGTGATTAAACGTGATTTGAATTTAATTATAACTGACAAATACTTCAGTTCAGCTACTATTGTCCATTTCTGGTTTTTACTGTTGCTTTATTACCTTAGTAATTATTCAATTTTTATTATCTGTTCGTTTTTTTCTCTAATAATTTGCAAATTGTCTATATTTATGTAAAATAAAGAGGTTTACGTAAATTACTTGCCAACATTTACAAGATGACACAATCAAAATCGTATCTTTATTCTACAAAGTCTTTTGAAAATGGTAATTGTACTGCCACATTCTTATTACTTAATGTAATAGGCAAATATCTCCTTGAATCATAATTGATTAAAAACATACTATACTGTACATATAATATAGTAACAAAAAAGAATAAAAGTCAATGTTAAGTTAATATTTTGAATTTGTTTTGTATTAACATCTTGATTGTACTATGCGCAAAGCCAAATTCAAAGCTAGATTCAGAGCAGCCATAACATTTGATGCGGACTATACTTCATAAATTTTAATCCGGAAAAGGAGAGAAACAGACGGACATTGTTACTTTTAACTTAATATCATTATACAATCAATATTACCAATTCAATTAATAATAAACAGGTTCACTTGTGTTCTTACTTAATCTAAATATGTAGTTTCCATACCTGTACAGATGATCTGAAATGTTTTATCTGTACACCTCAACCTGAACATTAACCTAAACATTAGTCCTGTGAGGCTGTGAAGGCCCATCATCCATACCACATAATCAGTTTGCGAAAACAGAGCACAAACATGATAAATCTTTAAAGACACTCTGTTAAAATATATATATTATATATTGATGAAAAGGAAAAATACATTTTTATACCATATTTATATCACATACTCTAGTATAGTTATCTAAACAAATTAATTAATTTTTCCTAACACCCTGCATATTGTTAGTAAAAGTATAAATGTGAGCTTGTTTGTTATGCTTTCATGCCTTAATTACTCAGCCAAAAATCATGAAATTTTTCAAATTTATTGTCAGGGGCATTGAAAACACAAAGTGTCTTCATCCAGTAAAAAAAACTGTTTTCAAGTGATAAGCCAAATTTACATTAACATGATTGAAGCTATGGACAAAAGCTAATATAATAAGAATTATATATTAACACCCAGTGATATCTAACTACATGATAAAGGCCTACATCCACATGCTACACAGGTGTTGCGGTTTAACTTTGCTAAAGAATAGCTTTTGTATGAGGAGCATAAACTGTGTTTGAATGTTAATATTAACAAAAGCTGTTTATCCTGTTAAACAGGGACTTCCATTTTTAAATATGCAACATCTAATGAGCACACAGTCTTTCACTAGAATGTGTCAGTATGTCTTACGTAATATAATATTATTATTTTTTAAATTTATTGTTTTAATTCATGTTTCTGCTTGTTTTGACATGTATCAATAACTAATACCTATTGTACGAAACTATATGTCCCACCCGTTCCAGGATGCAACATATATTTCAAGGACATATTGATGTGTGCTACCCGTTGATACTATTATTTACATTTGACATATTTACAGTTAATACCCACGAAAATAAAAAACTGTCAGCTGTTTAGTTACCATAATACAATCTATGTTTGATTTGGAATTAAATAACTGTTAAGGACAATGCATCCTTAATATTTACCTATATGGATTGTTCATTTTACAAATAACAACAATTGCATTATTTCTCATTTAATTCATTAACATTACTAGACGGTTTTCACAAGTTTAGATGATTTTTTCTACAAATTTATAAGATTGTTTTGAAGTACAAGTGAATATATTACCTCTCTGCTGTATAAGTAACTCATCGGGAGATGGTGCAGGGCTAAGATAACCCGGAGGTAAAGCCGGCGATAGTTCTCTATTATTAGTGACTGGCTGCAAAGGAGTGACCCGTAAGCGATCCAAGAAGCCAGGGATCTCTGCAAGAGCTGCGCGAGTTCGTCGTCCGCCTTCCGGAGTCACTGCTCCGTCCATACTCACTAGGAGTTGGTGAGGTTCGAAAACACAAAAAAAAAAATTTCTATAGAGTCAGAATTCAGAATCATTAACGCATTATGCACTTACGTATAATATATTAGAGTAGTAGAATTAATTACAAAACGTTTAATTTAGAACATTTTGTATTCACATCGAAAAAAATGCTACACAATTTTTAGTTTATTCGGAAGTATTTATGTTATGACTTGTCCAAAAAACATACATTGCCATTAATTGACCTAATTTTGATTGCAATTTATTAAAATAACTTTAATATACTTATATTACTCGTTAACGACTGTATAAACGTTTGTGAATAAAAACGAATTCTTTGATACAAACGAAATGTTAATACCAACAAAATTATTATTGTTCAATATCATTTAATCGTAAAGCTTACCTAAAAGTGTACTATGTTTCCAGAAAATCTGGAGTAATCACCTATTTCACGCTAAATACCATAGAAAACAATCAAATGAAAACAACAAAATTGGCGCAAAAATTGACAGATGAAACGGCGCGGCGGCGGTTTGTTATCTTATATTCCAGATATAAAGACAGCTAATGCAGCATTGTATCTGCTCTAGCACAAAATATTTACAAATGCAGCATTGAAGTTATAAAGCTGTTTAAACACAATGCAGTATGAAACGACAACGACGTAGTACCACAGAGTAAATGTATATTACTATATTTTTAGTCATATCATAATATATAGTGTATTGTATGTAGATATGTACGTGTATCATTTTAATATTTTATTCTGTCATTTTAATTAATAATTTTACCGACACGATATCGATAAAAAGTATATGTAATTATATAAATTAACACTGACGATGTACATCCTTTATCCATTTCATATTTTTACACTATATTTTTTTGATAGATTGTCAATTTCTGTTTTCTTTTTTGACAAATAATCACCACAAAAAAGTAAGAACATTTTTTGTGGATTATGTACATTGTTTGTTGCTTTTAGTGTATGTAATAACAAACTGAGATCAGTGCATACTAAGACTTGAAATTGTTAGTATAATCGTCAATCAAAAGTACATTTGAGAACGAGCTTATTATTTGTAAAATATTATAATTTTGTTAGAATTATATTTATAAGTGAAAACAAGCGAATATTGCATTGAACGCATAAACTGTAAGATATTTCGTTTATTGAACGTGAAAGGGCACTGAGAATTAGGTCAGGCTAGGTGAGTGTTTCATACAAAGTGCACCAGTGACATCGCATGCTCTAGATTTTCGTCCGATGTTATAATGGAATCATTTGGATGTCATTAGAAATAATGGAACGTCTCTCGCACGATTTAAATCTGGCTTTGGAGGAGAGTAACTGTGGTCGGCAGGAGCGAAGGAAAATAGGGCTCCGACGACGCACTCGGTCGACTGGAAATCTACGTAAGATACCAATTGTTTACGTGTTTATATACATTTTGTATACTTTTGTTATATCAATCGTGAAAATCGTTGAATATAATCAACCATCACCTTTTCTTAATTAATTAAAATTACCTTTCTAGGACAAGTATAGATTGTATTAGAATTATTTCAATTCATAATTATATACTTGGTTTATTTATAACTTTCCATTTCTTTAGTTAGTCTTTTAATATTACATATAAAACAGTAGTTATAGAAACTATTATATTAAGAAATGTAATATGCTTGTCTGTATTGTTTTAGCAGCCACAGTATCAGTGAGTCTTGTTGAAGATGCAAGTTCTAGTAGCCCACCACAGGCTCCTCTCATCACACAGCCTCTATCAGACTCTGATGATCCACAAGTCAACCTTCAAAAATCTACCAACCTCAAATCGAGACATTATTGTCAAATTGGTAATTTTGAATCAGATTCATTCAATGAGAACTTTTCCCCGACAAGGCCTGCTAATGCAAGAAGAAAACGGAAATATAAAAAGATACCAGTGGAGTATATAGATGGCAAACATACACCTCCCATTGAAATATTTAGTCTTACCACAGAGGTATGTGTCTATTATTTTTACCACTTTATTTAATATATAAATTCATATAAATAATTTTGAAATAAACCTGCAAATAGTTTATTATAGTGTATTCTTTTAATTTCTTATTTTCAAACAAGTGTTTCATTAATTTACTGATTTCATTGAATAAATCTATTACTATATATAAAATAAATTACAAAAAAAAACTTGTTTTTTTAGTGTGTAATAAAATCTAAAAATTTTCAGTATATTATCAGTGTTCCCTGAGTTCTTATTCTCAAACCATATTTACCAACACTGTAGCGATTAATATCAATGTGACTTTGATGTTCAAAAAGGAACTAAGTTCCCTAATTTTCCTGTTGCTAAACCAGGCCACTTTAATTTGGCTCAGTGTATGTTTTTGAAAAATGCAATCAAATTCTATTGTGTCACAAATCTCAAAACAGTCTATGAAATCCTTTGGAGATTTAAGATTTTCATATATACACCATTTTTTTATATATAAATAAATATATAAAATATTTTTTGACATCTAAATTTAATCTTACGCTTCTTCAAAAACAGCATATTCTTTTGTATTGGGGTTTTCAAGTTCAGGTGGAGTTTTGTGGTTGATTAGGTAGTAAAAAACACTTTATAAATTATAAAGACTTTGAAGACAGATTTATTCTCTGGAGTATATTTTAATCTTAGATGACAAAGAAAATCATCTATATATCATTTTTATTTTCAGCCTAATGCATTACCTGCAACTATTATCCTTCAAGGTGAGGAGACAAGCTCAGCGGTGTATACAAACAAACATAAAACTTTACTCAAACCAGAAAGGTTAATTATTTGTTCCTAGTTCATTCATATTTAACTTTATACATTTGTATTTATAATTGTAAATTTTCAGGAATGCTTTTTGTGGAAAAAGAAAGTGGTCACATAGAGATAAAGATATGTGTGAAATGAGAGAAAGGTCATTCAGTGGAGGCTGTTCGTCCAAATCTTCATTTTTCAAGAATGATTTTAAGTACAAAAAATATGATACAGACAAGAACAGAAAAGAATCCCTCTTGCAACCGGGTAAGATTGTTCTCAAATCCCAAAATGTGGAAGGTACAAAGCAATCTTCATTCACTAACACACCTTCTCTACCAGGCAGTTCTAGTTTCAATTTTGTTTACAAGAACGCATCTAAAAACGGCACTCCAACATTGTCTGGTTATAAAATTACAACAAACTTGCCACCCTTTTTCAGCCCTACCGTAAGTACAGGGAAGAACAATTTCGACATTAAGTATCACAGGAAACTTAAAATGTTGAATAAAACTCATCCACCAAATTGTTTAAGAAATCCACTCCAATTTGATGATTCAAATAGTGGCATGGATTGTGCTGGAAATGAATCCAGTTCACTAAGCAGCAGTGACTCAGATGGTGTTGTAACAAATGATAGTGACAGAGAAGGTGATGATGAACTTACAGATTGGCCTGGTATAGAGGAACTCAAAGTATTTAACAAGAGTTTAACTTTCAAGTCCTCAAAATCTATCAATAATAACTCGCCCAAATCAATCAGCAATATGCCACCACCAAAGCGGTTGAAAAAGGAAAAGTTGCTCATTAAAAGTGGTTGGGCAAGTTGCAAGAACAGATTTAAAAAGAAAAGGGCAAAGGTTGACTCTGATAATGATGATGACGCGTTAATGTCGGATTCCAAGACTGTTGTCGATGTAGATGAAGAGATTATCAGTAAAGAGAACAGAGATATTCTACAACCGCATTCATCGTTCTCAAGTTTCAGTGATATAAAAAATGCTGGAGTTTCAGGACAGAATGCAAATGAGACATTTTTTCACTCATTTCAGGCATTTCAGGAGAAATCGGCGGCTCAAGATGAACCATTTAATCAGAGGCCTCGCACAAATTTCACTTTACAAAAGACATCATCAAGTGATCTAAACTTAAGTGAGAAATCACCACAAAGTGATCATTATTATAGTGAACATTCAATGGGAAATGCTGTTGTAGCTGAAGTACGGGAAATCAGGGCTGGCTGCCGTCGGATACGAGAAGAAAGGCCCAGCTTCCTAATACTTAGTGCTGCAAATGAGCAACTGTCTAAATTTCTCCAAGATTCTTGCCAAACTGAATTAAAGTTACCGAGTTTGAATGATCCAGAGGAAAAGGAGAAACTTGAATCATTGGCAAAATTATATTCTCTAGAATTGCAAGTTGAAATGGGTCGTCCTGTTTTAAGGAAGACCAGGTAAGGTAATCTACTCTCGTTATTTTTATCTCTTTAGAGTAAGCTCTATGTATTTATTATATTTCTTATTTCGTCAAGTGACTTTTCCATTTATGTAACATATTTTCAAAGTTCTCCAAAACTACCTTTAAATATATTTCTTATTTGTTTTAAAAAGCTAAACGTAAATGTTTTTACAATATTCCATCTGAACTGCTTAAAGGTTACACTCAACAGTTATTCTGATTCTGAAGTTATTAAAAATATACCAGGTGACTGTTTAAAGCTTAACATCAATCATAGGGTAGTTCATGGTCACATTTAACATATAAAATAATAATATCAAAACAAATACTAATAAACAACAAAGGGAACCTTAGTTTAAGTTTGTTCTAAAACTTCTAAAGATATGGGAACTATACTTTTTAATGTAAAAAAGCCACACCTAGCTTCAATGAACAAAATTCGAACGGCGCTTACAAGGTTAATCATTACGTAACTGCTTATTGTGGGAACGTTGCATGGTCGAACAAAGGGAAGCGGGGCGCGGGTCGAGGTGCGGGACGTGGCCCGGAACATGCGTCAGGGCATCATTCATTTAGTACACCAGTTCGTTTTTGCATAAATCACTTGATGTTGAGTGTATATCAGTTTTGCGTTTCTCGAGACAATAAAGTCAAATATTAAGCACCTATTTTTTTAAATTGATTTAGAACGAGAAGCGAGTAATGAGTAATCTGTGAGAGTATTGCAACTATTTAACCAGTCATGCTGTATAATCACTCCAAAGCTTAACTTGTAGAACTATAAGCACTTGTTAAGTTACAGAAACTTTTGCACTTTACAAATGTAACTATTTAATAAGCTGTATTTAATTTAATTCGACTCATGTTTTTATGATCAAATAAAAGTTTTTTGAAGATATGTTGTACATGTATATAAAACTTTGATTTGAGAGCTTTTCTAAACTATTAAAATTATTATACATATTGCGTAAGAAGAGCATAAAAGATTCATGTATTCATACTAGCTAACGTGGCCATGCATTGCTGTGGTTCAGTTATAGATTTAAAAAAAAACATGTACCATAAAATAAACTGGAGTTGAAAAAGAAATACAAAATTAAAATGTGGCGTCATTTATAACACAGTATAACACAAAAATTTATGACATGAAAAAATAAACCAGATCGAGTTTCTTGCCAGTTCTTCTCGATGACTGGGTTGTTTTCCGAACCGGTAGTAGCTTTGACGTTCATAAGCGCCTTCTCAGGGCCTAAATTGAATAAAGGATATTTTGATTTTATCTTATAATTTTCTGTCAATAAACTAATTTAAAGCGCCATCTGTTCGAGACTGATGAAACTTACAATTAATAACAATAATCAACATTAACAAGAATTTAATTAGTAATTAAAAAATATTGACGCCATTAATTGATATATAAATTATCCTATCTCTTAAGTTGGATCAAATTATATATAAATGACTACTTTCATGAAAATCGGTTCAGTAGTTTCCGAGTTAATTGGACAAACAGGAAACTGGATTTTTATATATTAAGATGTTTAAAAGGGTGATTCTTTTCCATTACAGTAACACAATGCAAGCCATCCGTGTTGAACATTCCTATCACAACTTCCCGTCTGATCACAAGAGGCGTTGCTATGGAGATGAAACTGATACAAGTTTAAGTCTGAGTGACCAAAATTCAGTTCATTCCATTAACGATCTGGATGAAAATCAAGATGTCTGGACAAAAAAAGATTCCAAAGTAACGGCTGCCAGTTTGGTCGACACATTCTCTCACACCCTCGTCGATAAATCTCTACTCCATCCTGGTGATATTGATTAATCTGTGTATTATAAGTGATTTTTAGTGTGACGTTACAGTTATGTATGGACTTGTTGATAAAAAACTCATACACAAATTGTGTAAAATTGTATTTGAACAGTATGAAGAAGGAAAGTGGAAGTGTTTTATATTTGTACAAAAAAGACTATTTGGGATATATTAGGTGTTTGGGTTTTATTATTAATTTGTGTTATAATTATATTATAGTCATACAATTAAGTTTGTATGAATAAATTTGAATGTGTTTTAAATTGCATGGTTAGTGTTAGACTAGAGACTAGTTCTCAGGCTAGCTCGTTGATGTTAGGATTGCTTTGAATACGCTCTACTCATAAATAACATGATAATTATAATTACTAACACGCTTTATTTATATTAGGTCTTTATCTATGAAATTGCCGTTTTGTATGAAAAAATTTAAACGAATTTTTTCATGTATTTTTATTTGTATTAATCGAAGTAATCACCCATGCAATCAATGCATCTTTGCCAACGCAGTGGCAGTTTATTGATGCCCTTCTTAAAGAAATCAGCTGGACGGGAGGCATCAAATTCTTCAAAGGCATTTTGTACTGCCTCTCGGGTATTGAATTTTTTTCCCGCCAAGGAGTTATCCAAATTCTGGAAAAAGTAGTAGTATGTAGGCGCAAGGTCTGGTGAGTAGGGCGGATGACGGAGAACTTCCAACCCCAGTTCTTGCAACTTGGAGACCGTCTGCTGTGCAGTATGAGGTCGCGCATTGTCGTGCAGGAGCAGCGGAGACGAGCGATTGACCAATGCTGGTTGTAGATGTGCCAGCTTCTTCATCATTATGTTCAGTTCTTCACAGTATACATCTGCAGTAATGCTCACCCCGTTTGGTAAGAAGCTGTGAATCACACCGGCGCTAGACCACCAAACAGTGACCATCACTTCTCTAGGGGTAAGTTTTCGATTAGGGCATTGTTTAGGTGCTGAACCATGATCCAACCAACTTGCTGAGCGCTTGCGGTTATCAAACAGATTCCATTTTTCATAGCAGGTAACAATGCGGTTCAAAATTCCTTCATTTGTGTGTCTGTTGAGCAGTGCAAGGCACGTCTCGACGCGTACTTCGCGCTGGCGATCATTGAGTTCGTGGGGCATCTATTTGTCAAGCTTTTTTACCTTGCCAATTTAACGCAAATGGACCAATATTGTTTTGACGCTAAAGTCGAAAGCTGCTGCTAGTTCAGACGTAGAGTGTGTATCATCAGCTTCCACAATCGCCTTTAATTCGTCATTGTCGACCAAAGTCTTTGGACGACCGCTAGGCTTATTTTTCAGGTCGACATTCCCAGAACGGAAGCGAGCAAACCAATAACAGGTGGTGCGTTGGTTTGTAGTATTAGCTCCATAAACGTCGTTGATGTTGCGTGCCGCTTGTGCCGCGTTGCTGCCACGACGGTACTCATATTCCATAATCACTCGATTTTTTAACGTATCCATGATGACAAAAAAGAATGAAATGCGATGAAAATGTAACACTAATCAATAAACAAATGACTACTTTTGAAAAAAGAATTCCATGTCTATAAAATAAAATTAATTTGAAATTAGAATTCTTAGCCAAACAAAAATTATTTTGATTTCAAATGGCCAGTACTGCAGAACTGCAATCTCATATGTAAATACCTATTATAAGTAAAGAAAATATTATTAGCGAATAACAAGGTAAGTTTTAAAGGCTGGTAAAATTTTAATATGTTACAATAATTCGTGGGCTATGATTACAATTTTTACATATCTCTTAATTTGCTCACCATTTTTATCGTTAAGTCTAAGGCTTATATATTTTCATCCTACTTTTTCTTTAAATATAAGCTAATGTAATAAGCTCAAGTTATAGTATCGAATTAAATGGTTACCGCATTCCGATTTCAGCGATAAAACATATCTGTAATGCGCACATATCTATGGCGATTTTGAAATTCTCGACTCCCAAATAGTCGCATCGGTAATACGACTCAATTATTAGTTTAAAGTAGACTCAACTGAATCAATGGATACAGGTAAAGAGTTCATATTTTCATTGCACGGATATAATTGGAAGAAATACAACATACACACAGAAAAGTAGGACAAAAATAAGGCTTACTAAAACGAATAAAGAAAACTACGGTATACAATGCATTCAACTCGCTAACCCAGTCCGTTAGTGGTATCCGCCGCAAAATATGAACCCGTACCAAACGCTGCGCGTTGTAAAAGACGTCCGCGACATATTTTTACCGACCCTTCCGATGAAATAACGGCAGTGAACGATCAGTACCAGCCTGTCTCTCCAAACAGAGCGTGCTCACGCCTATGCCCGCGTAACCACAGATCACGTCGCCGTGGTCTGGGGGTAAATTTCGCTCCCGCACACCAGAGTAGGCCCCCTCGGCAACGGCTCAAGCCTAGGTCCGTTCCCTCGGCGTGGAGCCCTTGAGTACGCTGCTCGCGCGATACAGTGACACAAAATCTTACATCACTGCGACAACATTACACATATCACCTCCACACACGTGCACGCATACACGCCTACACATGCAAGTGGAAGGGTTTTATTTTTTCCCTTATCAAACTGAAATAGTTTAGAATATTATCCCGATACGAAATATATATATAGGAGTTGTTGAGGTATGTATGCTTGGTACACATATATGTTTCAACAACTCATATATGCATGAATAGTTAGCTTAGGTTAGCTCAGATAGGTCGCGAATTGCATATATCAGGCAACAGCCAAAGCCGAGGTGTGCCGTGAGCTAGTTAGTTAGAGCTAGTGCTTGAGCTAGTTGTCAAAATAAAATCGGCTGAGTGCCTTAAGCGCTCGCCTTAGTAGTACGGTGAAGCTGTTAAGACCTAACATGGACAATAGCGTAGTCAGTTAGAAAAAAAAAAAAATCAACTCGCGAAACTGCGCTGGAACGTGCGAATGCGAAGGTGGTGGTCAATAGAGATGCAAATAATACATCGATGATTTAAAACATCGAAAGGTATCGCTTACTAAGCATGTGGTTTCTAAAATTATTGGTTTTAAATCTGAATTTTGAATATTTATCATTGTTTCATATTTTTTCTAAAACTTGATATATCGTTCAAAAAGAGATTTTCTCAACATCAATTAATCATGCTTTCGAATTGACAATGTCGATATTACAACTTCGATGGTTTTTTGTGAACAATATTGCATCCCTAGTGGAGACGGCTGAGATGCCGCTCCGGCGCAATGTAAAAACACCCCCGTCCATGGCTAATAAGGAAAAGCAAAGTACTTGTCCTTTACAATTTAATAAAATGATATGAAATATTGATATGAGATAATAATTGCTTTTGAAAATGTACTCTCCTCTATACTGATCTTGGGAAAAATTAGGTTACACCAGACTATTTTCTTTTAACACACAGTGCATGTGTACCACTACCACTGTGTACAGTACTGTACAGGGGCACAGTGTACCACTGTACACCATACATAATGCCGCACGTTGTACACCAAAATCTTATAATCAAAGAGTATAATAAGTAATATAGTAACTTATAATCTTTATCTCACAAAACTTTCTGTTATTCGTTTCTTTTATAGATAATGTATTGTGTAGGTAAGGGGTATATCAAAGGAAATAAGTATCGAAATAGTAAAAATACTTTTTTATAAATAGGCTTCATACATGGTTTGGATTCAAGGAGTAATTGTTGCATATTTATACTAATATTATAAAGAGGTAAAATTTGTGACGTTGTAGGGGGTAACTCAGGAACTACTGGTCCCATTTGTGGTATTTCAGTGGTATCTAGCTCATTTATCGAGGAAGGTTATAGGCTACATATCATCACGCTATGTCCAATAGGAGCGGAGCACTAATGAAGAATATTACAAAATCGGGTTTTTTTTCTCTACAGAGCTTTCCCTGCGTGTTAGCGTTAGCCCAAAGTAACTATTCGACGCGGACGAAGTCGCGGGCAGAGGCTAGTCTCGTATAAAATCGTGCAGGTAACAATAGAGGAACATGAGGCATAAGATAGTTAAAAAAAAATCAGAAGAAATCTCAATGAATGCTTGAGATATAAGTAGCTTCCCATAAATTAGATTTTTTTTGTATAACTACTTCTATACTGTTAGTGTAATCTACAAAGAGGCCATATTCGTATTTGTTCCTTTTTTAAAAAATAATTGAACTTGTAGTTTTAACTTTCCTAGAATACTGTCAAATAAAATTACTGAAACTTTCAGGAACATTTTAAACTAGGTGGTGAAATTTCTTATATTCCCACGAGATTTATTGAAATATGAGCATCGTATTAAAAAGGAATGTTCGAACTTTTTTTAAACATAACGTACTAACTCTTGCCAGTATATACTTGTCATATTTTTGCCGAGTCAATTGGTTGGTATATATTATATATCTTTACACAAATAGTATACGTTGAAAAAAAAAGAAAAGGATACTTTATTAAAGAAGACTTACAAATACGAACTGATGACATGTTAGCTATATTAAGAAATAACGTATTTTTTATATTATGGCTTAGTAATTTACATTTATTTAGGTTAACTAACTTAATTTTTTCAACTTCAAGATCACATAATGAATTACATCGACGTATCGATATTAATAATTAGTGTCAACGGACTGCAGGTTAATTTTATATAATGATTTTATGTACTTAACAATTAAATGTAAATAACTAATCTTGGATTTACTTGTAACATAATGAAATGTAGTTTGAAGAATACACGATAAAACACCTAAATGTGTAAGATTTATTAAGTTTACACAATTTTTTTTTTTCGGTACTAACAAAAGATAAAAAAGCACTTGTTATGGGGACGTATTTTCCTACTATTTATTAGGGCGCCAACTTTGCAGAAAATTCTAAAGGATACATTTTTTATTTGGTTTAAAATAAATGATAAACTAATGAATGTCATATAATTGAATAGTTTACTTTAACAATCTATGTAACGAGTAAAGATTCAGCATAAAATAATGTCGGTTTTATTCAATACAACCCTTCATTACCTACCATTAAAAACAATATGACTTTAATAGGAGGTTCTTGTTTTTAGCTCCAAGGTGCTAAAAATATTGAAATTTGGCAGTCATGAGATTTCGATTAATTTATATGTCGAATAGAAAATACATTAAATACGAGATATATTCACTTGACAAAATATCGAAAATATTCCATTTATTGAATACTTATCTAAGAAATCTTAAAAAATCTTCTCCTTTATGTATTTATTATTAGACAACAAACACATTAATATAAAATAAGTTACAATATTCGGTTGACTTGCGCAATATAAAATTTAACGAATTCTTAGATATTTTAAAGAGAATACGTTTTAGAATAATATTATTTGTTCACACAAATATTCTATATTAAAATAAATATATTTTAATATGAGAATATATATACACATACCTATTGTAGGGATGGTGACCACAAAGCGTGCGGACATCGCGTCGATCAACGTAAGTAGGCTTTCTATAAAGGAGTTTTCCTTTCCAATCTTTCAAATCCAAGGAAAGCTCATGTGGGTTGCCACAACTCTAAAATTGAAAACCTCTCGTCAACTATAGGCAACTGACAGCAGTACTTGAGAACATAAAAAAAGAAGATTTATGATGCATATTTGACGGTGGTTTCAACTCCTATATAAGCAGCAGCATAGTTTGCGTTTCAAATTGTATACTATGCTTATAGCATCTTAGTTATCTCAAAGCGACGTAAATAGAATTGTCAACCGTGTTTTTTGCTTAACATATTTGCATAAAAATGTGGCGTAGGCTCTATATGAACTTTCGAGTATAAATAAAAGTGCATTTATTATACAAAAACTATGATGTTCAAAATTGTTCTAAATACTTTTATTTACCGACTAAGTCATCAGTAATTATTATTGCAATTTATTGGCTTATTATTTGTGATCTTAGTACAAAGGGTAAAGGAGAAATTTGTTTGAGGAATAGTTCCAGCCATGTCTGGCCCAAGATCTAAGTGTATCTGTATCAAAGGACTTATATTTGTTATTACGACGCACAAAACTGGATCAGAAGAGCCATGTGAATCTTACGACCTGTATTTTATTTATGTATATGTATTATTGTAATATTGCATTTTAATAAACTTTGGGCTTGCTTCCTTTTAATAAGCATATCATGTGTTAAAGTAAAATGAACTTAAAAGATCGTGTGTTATTTTTATTGTTTTAAATACCACATTCCTATTATTTTAAAGGATAAACTATTAATCTCAGTTCTATTACGAATGCTCTGTCCCCTTAGCTTATGGCCTATTATGGGACGTTACATTAATATATTGTATATTATAATAATTTTTGAAGGTGGTAGAGCCACGCTGAAGCTATTACTGGTTTCAGCATGAATGGGTCAGTTCGCTCGGGGTAGTACCACCCTCTCACAGAAAACTGACGTGAAGTAACAGTGCTTGCATTGTTGCGTTTCGTTTGGTCAGTGGGAGCGCCGGATATCCACCTCCTCTCCCTTTCCCCGTTGTCTCCCCATCGCCTACTCCCCTCTCCCCTAAACACAGGTTGGCGACTCCCCTGGTGTTGCAAGTGTCTATGAACGGTGTTGATCACTTAACATCAGGTGACCTACATGTTCTTTTGCCTCCTATAATACAAAAAATAATAAAAATATATAACCGAACACATGTCAGTATCTTCCAGTTTTTTTTTATTATTATTTGGTCTACGAAACTGTGTTCAATCTTACAAATTGGAGTTCTATATTCCATAACATACATACTTACGATTAAACACTTCTAGACGTAAACACAGCTTACATTATTAAAACAGTGCGTATGTAAAATATAAAAGATAAATAACTAATGTAACTTAATTAATAAATTTAACTTACACATATTAAGTACTCAATTACAAAAAAATAAAACAACACTAATAATATATGTTATACAAAAACAGAGGCAAACAAGAAAAAAAAACTAAAATAAAATAATTTCAAGATTATTTATTATATTGTTTTAATTTAGTTTTTAATGAGGCTAAAGGACAACAGAGAAACAAAACTTTTTGAATCTTGTTATACGACGAACACATTCCATAGATGGGAGAATGCTGACCCAAATTGGTTCTCGATTGTGGTAAGGTAAACGTTTTTCGATTACACAAACGACTTTATGGACGAGGAATACAAAAGGGCAGTCTTTTTAATATCTCTGGAGCATCTACATGTCCATGAACTAGCTTGTACCGAAAAACAACATCAGCCATTTTCCTACGAATTTGCAGTGACTCCATCTTGTAATGTAGTAATCGTATATTGTATGAGTCTAGGGTACGACACTGATTATCGAAGAAAGCAAGATGATATAAGAATTGCCCTTGGACTTGCTCAATTCTTTCGATGTGAACCTGATAGCATCGGTTTCATACAGTACTACAATATTCTAAAATACAACGCACAAGAGTATTATAAAGTAAAATAGTTAAAGATGATTGTCTAAATAATTTCGTTTGTCTATTTATAAAGCCTGCTAATTGTGACGATTTTTTAATTATATTGTCTATATGTGACCTAAAGTTTAATTGGGTGTCTATAGTAATACCTAGGTCTCGAATTGAGGAAACTTCGGAAAGTGCAGTACCATTTAACTAATAAACAGCTGCAGTTGGTATTTTCTTTCTTGTAAGTTTTATATGGACACACTTATCTCAATTAATTATCATATCATTTGCTTCACACCGTTCCTGAATTTTGTCTATATCATTTTACAGTATATCGATATCAGAGTTGTTCATGACTATACGGTATATTTTGAAATCATCCGCATATAGTTGGTGCTTGGAATGTATAATATTAGTAATGTCATTTATAAAAGCTAAGAATAACAGCGGTCCTAAATGAGAACCTTGAGCGACGCCAGAAGGGACTTTATACTTTTGTGAACTAAAGCCTCGAACCATCACTAACTGCGATCTGTTTTTAATATATGATTCGCACCATCTAAGTAAGGAGCCGTGAATACCTAAGTTTTCCAATTTTAATAACAGATAATCATGATTCATGATCATGATCAGTAATGAAGAACTATCTCATAAATGTTAAAAAATGCCTACAATATTCTTAGTCAAATTATAATTTACAACGTAAAAAAGGAAATAAATTTATAAACAGTTTAATAATAAAGAATTTATTGAAAAAAAATCTGTAAACACAATTGCAAAATAACAAATGTTTAGAAATAACAAATGAGCACCGGCTTTTAATACATATAATATAAACAAATTTCACTGTAAGTAAATACAACGTAAACTTAACATCATTATCTAAACATAATAAAACCGTGATGTAAAAATTAGAAAATATTACGTAAATTACAATTTCAAAAAACCTAATTTTCCTATCTTATCATTTATTTTTACATTTCGTATCAAAATTCGTGCGGCAACGAAAACAAACTGATTAAAATTTGTTTTCGGTTACACACAACTTACCGTAGACAAGAGAAATAACATATTAATGATTAGTCCGGTGAAGCTGTAAAGACCTTGCCAGGTCAATAGCATAGTCAGTTCGAAAAAAAAAAAAAAAAAAATATTAATGATTATATAGGAAATATAGGTTATAAAATAACCAAATTTTTGCAACTCCTAACTTAAAATATAAATCTTGTATCTAAAAGAATTAATATCTAAGAAATCTATTTATAAATGTTTCGTTTGATCGTATTTCATTAAAAAAAAACATGGAACATAATTCACGTTTGAGGTTATGAGAATATATTTAGACTTCGAATCAAAACCTAGTAAACTTGTTAAAAACAGTTTATCTTAATGTTTTTCGGACGTATTTTATTTTTATATATGCAAAATTAAAATATTTCGAATGAAATATTCTAAATTATATAAAAATAAGGTATACGAACCATTTAACTATAGATTTCTTGAAAGATACATAACGCAGTGTCGCATATAACAACAAAGTAAGTGAAGATTGTGATATTCAAAATAATTTTATTTACAAATACTTATATTTTTTATACAGCGTGCTTATATGCGATATTAAATTAAATCACGTGTACTATTGAGTTAGTATACTTTAAATTTTCCTACCAAAATAAATCGTAAATGAAAGGCGTAGTGTTAAAACATATATTTAAAACTATATTTGTCTCTTTCTAACGCGTGATGTTTATGTCTTTCTTTCTCTTTCACTTCGGCGCCTGCACCTTCGTCATTTTACCTTTTCTTACCGTATTTTCTATAAATGGTGTTCTAAAATTATTTTATAGATCGTATTTACTTTTCGATATATGCGTATAATAAACATGATATATGCATAAGGCGTTTTAATAATCATATTACAATCGGTAGCACGCTGTATACTTGTACATATTTATTATACCTACCATTCCCTATTGCCCTGTATAATTCCACGGAACTATATATTTACAAGAGTTCAATTTTTAAATAGACACTCTTCTTGGATCATTCTAACAATGTTCAAACTTACGCTTACATTTAATATATCGTTTTTATATAAAGATGTATCTATTCTATATATAACTATTGTTGTGTCTTTTATCACATGTCATTTACGAAAAATAATATATTATACTACATATGAATAAGTTTATAGTTGTTATATAACTTCTCAGAAGCATTGTAATCTCTCAATATTGTAGTTATGTTTTAAAACTTTTCGCTTTTGTAACAATTAAGATAATGAATCGATTAAAAATAATGAATATTAACAGTTAATCGATTAGTAATAAATTTAGACGTCAATAATATTTAATGATTTCACATATCACTCGGGTATATATAAATAATATATTATTGAATCATGCCACCGTTATTAACGTTCGAACGTACAATATGACGTTCATATGAGAATATGACGTTTAATTAACCCCGGTAAATCCCCTTCTTTCCGTTATCAAAAAAATTTATAGATACGACGGGAATTAGGGAATTCCCCGGGCAGAGACATAAAGGGAAACTATGCATGCGTTCAGAAATCAAATGAACAATTATTATTACTCATGTTACCTGGAAATTAAATCAATTTGGCGCCCCTTTAGATTTATACTCAGGCCAGGTACCCTAGATTGCCTCCTTTAGATCCGGGACTGTCCCTAGTCATAACAAAGTTATACCGAGAGAAGGCATAACGGTGAAGTTAAAGATATATTTTAACATCTGTTTATTTTGCTAATTTTAAATACTAAATACAGTAGATTTTAAGTGTATGCTCTTCGCAATTCGACCCATATCATTTCAGTAATAAACGTTTACAATATATAGTCGCAATAATCGATTCTAAAATCGATAAGTTTCATTTATATCACAATTTTTAACATTAATAATGGAACGCTTTTAGCGTACTGCTTTTTTTTCTTTTATGAAAATATTAATACAATAATATCAAATACATGAAATTTAGCAATTGAATTGCTTTATGGAGTACCTTTATCTTTTACATAAAATTACTTTGATTTAATCGAAATCGTTATATTTTTAGTTCATTTTTCAATACTAATATACATTACTCTTTCGCCTAACATAGTTATATTGATTTTTATACTATAGTTTTTAATATTTCCAACATCTTTCAGTTCCTAACTATTCTCATTGCAAGAAGAGAAAGCTCTAGAAACACACGTGAGAAAAAAAAAATGCAGTACACTAAGACCTCGAATTTTTCTTATGTATATGTGTATATTTTTATTCGATAGTGCAGATGAGGTCATCTCCCTCAAGTTTTTGACCATTCGTGATATCGACAGACTTGATGTTACCCGCTCTAGGAGCTTGGACGATCATTTCCATCTTCATAGCGGAGAGAACCGCTATCGGTTGACCTTTCTCTACTTTGTCTCCTTCCTTCACCTTAATCGCTATAATAAAAATAAATACAATCATATATTGTTATATTATATAGACACAAATAAAAAATTACACAACAAACGGTGGGAATAAAATACGATAGGGTTCTAAAAGTAGCCCGTCTCCATTGTCGAATCGTTCGAGTAATTACGTCAGCCATTTCAGAGTTATTCACCCTTCTTTATCGAAAGCTATAAAAGCGAATCGCTGCAGCATTATAAGGTTTTAGTTTTGCTGTAATTATTTTTTTTTTATTTGTCTGTGTGAATCTTCGATCAACAATAACTAGATAAAGGGTTACGTACAAAATCGAAGCTAAATCCTGTCCGCGTAAATATATACTTATGTGTAGCTATTTGTCTACTAAGAAAGGGAGAAAAAAAGTTTTAAAACAGTAAGTTCAACCTAATTACAATCATGACACCTAGTAATAAAGTCAAGAATGTTCAAAACATTAATCTAATACTTACGATAAAACAAGCAAAGCAATAAATTACTCCCGTCACTTACAAATGAAAAGACAACATAAACAACATTTGGTGTGAATTCAACCTTAACACGCAATGAATAAAGTACTTTTTCCCGTTATTCTGCGTGTTTGTGCGGGGTTGGCGAGCCTTGACCAAACATTTGTACCACAGGTTTGAAATCGGTAATTTTGTTCAAAATTTAATATTATTTGTTACTTCAAAGCTTAAAATGTAACTTATTCAACGTGTATTTAGAGCAAGTAAGATACTCCGGCCATTAAATTGCTTTTTCGGGTATTATTACTGCATCTTTTGAATACACTGCAGCATTGTGAAACATGCTTACATTGGCTGTGTTTCAAACAAAATAAAAGCTCACGTTTCAAGTGAGCTGTTATTTGCCTAGACGTATTTTTCACGCCGACCCGATATCTAGTTATTGTTGATCGAAGGAGTGAATACATATTTCTTCTGACGCAAACGGGGTTTAACAGTATTCTCTATAGAATGATCAAAATGTCAAAGAGATAATACAGTAGAACTTTGGTAAGTCGAAAATCATGGAAGATGATAACCATCCCATAATAATCCTCTTTTAAATTGTCATGATTGTATGTATATAATTTTGGATTGCACTGTAGTTATCACCTCAACAGCCACTTTGTCGAGCGATAATTTAAAAAAAAACAACTTAAAACCTTTCTATGTTTTATTAAGAACTAGCGGGCCCAGCGGACGTTGTCCTGCCTTGATAATAAAAAATAAATCCTAAAAGTCAACCGCAGCGCCACCTACCTGGCCCAATCTAAACCATTCTCGGAGCTACTGGAATACGCACACAAAATTTCATATAAAAATCGGTCCAGCCGTTTAGAAGGAGTTCAGTGACATACACAAGCACAGAAGAAATTTATATATAAATTATATAAATAATTATTAATTTATATATGTTGCATTATGTACTTACTAAGCACGGTTCCCGGCATCGGCGCACCGACTTGATCCTTATTGCCTTTCACAGCTTTCGGGTGAATTTTCATTTCCTTCGGACAACAACATCACAGTTAATTTTTTTTTTATAATAAAATAAGTATTTTTAACATAAATATCGTATGTACGCGAAATTACCATAGATTAAATAAACACTAATCTTATAAAATTCATACAGTGACTTTTATGAGTTCCATTAGATATTGTTTTCTATGAGGGGTTTTAGTATATGTTTGAAGAAGCCGATATTAATATATAAAAATAATAAGTTTTAATAACGTAGTCGATTACAACAACAATAAATAATGTACGTTAATTTTTGTCAAATAAATAATTATAATATAGCAAAAATATATTTAAAATAAAACAGCTTTTTTTATCAGGTATCATATTGAACGACTTATTCGGTTGAGTATGATTAAATATTTATATTTACCCAGCCCACTTTTTTTAATTGAAATACCTAATTAACCCCTGGACTATCCATAACTGGATTTAAGATCCATACAAACGAATGTAGATTATATGATGCACTGGTCAACAGGCTGTTGCCAGAACGAGTCTTAAAAAATCCTGCATCTATTATAAAATTTTAAAAAACGTACAATAACAAATTACGTAAATTTATAATAATACAAAAGCCTATATTTTTTAAAACACAATCCGCCGCTTTGATGTCTGAGTCTTAAAAATCAGCGAAGGCGTTAAAGTGACATGGCCTTATTCGAAGTTAAATTAAAAGATGGACACTTCCGTTGCCCACCTGCGTACCTCTTTTTGACTGTACACATCATTGACTTCCGGTCAAGTACCTCACATGTCACGTCCACGCTATTTTCACTTCTCAGAATCGGATTAGTATGGAAAAGGCTCGTCTATTTTTGGTAACCAATCCTCTCTCTAGATGGCACTGTTATATAATTTTTTTGGCAAGTTTGATAACAAAAGATGGTGGACGACATTTAATTTTGACATTTGAAACTGACAACTTTCAAATATTTGTTTTCATTCGCTTTGTTTACGTATCTGTTAGGAGAGTGAGCTCCCATAAATTTTCTTGCCTCAAACAAACAATTTTATCTATCTCCGGATCTACTTATAAACATTGGCTCTTGCATATACATACTGGGATTTAGATTTGCCTTACGATTAATATATTCTTTACAAATAAAAATGGTTAAAAACTTGTATACGATTTACGCAGTACCGCGGTATGCATACATACATAGCTATAAATGTACATTTACAACCAATAGATATTAGTTCGAAACTAGTATTATAGAGGCTCTGAATGGAAAGACCGAGTGCGACCTCTATTTATATAACGTACTCTGTGGTCACGTCTACCATAGCGGAATGGCGCGTTCGGAGCGACGCCATCTTTTTGTATCATTAAGTCGAATAATACGAAGTAGTAAGTGAGTAACTATATAAATATGAGTTTTATTGTAATGTAAACGCTTCTATTAACGTCACGAGTTCACTGGATAGTTTTAATGTCGTATAACTTATCATTTTGAAATAACCACAACCCTCCGACTTGTATCTATATCAGGACTAACAAATCTTGGTGCTTTAATATTATTCTCATGTAACACGTTAAAGGATTGAGTACTGAATCGTATCAAATTGCGATCACTCCTCTCTCCCTTTATATTACCAGTTCCAAATGATCTCTTTGCGAAAACAACAAGTTTGGATTTTTTAAAAAATCTTATACCAAATAATAACAGTAAAAAAACAGACATCGACTTCTATGTAATGTATGTCTACGTTTCTATTCATATTAGGAGTTCGCTGGATAGTTGTAGTCCTTTATGATGTAAATAAAAAAAAAACAAAAATTGACTTCTTCAGTGGAATTTCAGTATTATTACCTTGCTAGCGTTCTCGTCTCGTATGAAGACAGAACGAAGTTGTCCGTTGAGTTCAAAGAAGACTTCTCTCTCTCCTGCTGCGGTCATGTCCTCGGAGACGGCCACCGTCCTGATATCAAGGGTCTTTCCTCTCTCGATTTTCACTTCTATCGTTTCTCCCACCTATGTAGGGATAGCATGAAAATTATTTTTCACTGTGTATCAATTTATTTATAATTAGATACTTGAGTCGAATAAAATATTTCAAAATAAGCTAAATTCAATTTTAGTTGTTCCTCTAATATTTAACGTTATTTTTCAAATTATAAAAATGTAAAATATGAAGATCATAAAACAAAAAACCTTATGAACGCCAAAATTTGGACTTAATTTTCGGTGTAAAAATACTGGAAAACTTTATAAAAAAAATTAAACTTGTTATATGAACGATTAAAACTGGATTTAGCTAATTTTGTAATGTAATATATGTGAACTCGTTACAAATAAACGAAGAATGACGCATCGACAATAGGAAACGAATAATAGGGATCTAAAAATAAACCGTGTTCAAAGTTGTCGAATCGTTCGAATAATGACGTCAGGCTTCTAGAATTCGCCATTGTCCTTTGTTGCAAGATATTTTGGCCACAGGAGCGAACAAGAAAAGAAACTAAGAGAGAAGAGATCTTCAACAGGACTACACTATAGCATCATAAGGTTAAGTTTATGACTGTAGTGTATTTGTATTCCGACTCTATTTGACTTTTGTTTGTATGAATACAATTTTTTTTTCTGACACATACTATTTAATTTATCGAACAGAGCAAAAGTATCGACCACCCCGGGTTTCATTAGTCAGTTTAATTGTTTTTAAAAGGTACCGTCAGTAATTAAATGAGTAAACACTCATTAAAACGAGTGTTTTCTTGTATTCACGTTCTATAATTAGTGAATACCCGCGACTTCATCTGTGTTGTTTACTATGTTAACGATATAATTCACGTACAGAGGGAAAAAACTTCAGAGCAAAAATTTACTGTTTCCCAAATTTCTTTGTAAATGTAAAACGTTTAATTCCTCTCTTCTACGCATGCGCACCAAACTACTTGCCTCACTTTAGACATCGTAGAACGCGTAGCGTTTATATGAAATTAAGAAATCGATCGAAATAAGTAGATTTTGATCTATAGTCTTGTTTATATAGATTTTCCTATTCGATATTATGAATTTTCTGTCAAAAAGAATGAGCAGTGTTTAAGATAATTTTAAAAATAAACTGAGTTCTATAACTCACCGTTGGCCCGACAAGGAAGGTCTTCGTGTCCAGGTGCTTGACGGGTCCATATTTATCCCGGATGCGGAAGAAATCGTTTGCGACTTGCGGGTACATGGCCGCCGACATCACATCGTAGTCTGTCACCTTAAATTAAATTTAAAAAAAAACCGCATTAAATGAGATATTAAACACGGTGATTAATATAGAAAATTAAAAATGCTATTTAAAAAAAAATGACACTTGATATAACCTTTATTAATAAAATCTGGAGTAACATTTTCAACACGGAGTTTTAGTAATTACATATAAGATAGCTATATTAAATAGATCGGCCACGTCGTTGTTTAATTTTCTTTTAAACAAAATATTATAGGTAATCTATACTAATATATAAAGCTGAAGGTATTAGCGTGATTATATATAGCCTATAGCCTTCCTCGATAAATGAGCTATGTAAAACCGAAAGACTTTCTCAAATCGGACTGGTAGTTCCTGAGATCATAGCGTTCAACCAAACAAACAAACAAACTCTTCAGCTTTATATATTAGTATAGATTACCTATAATATTTTGTTTAAAAGAAAATTAAACAACGACGTGGCCGATCTATTTAATATAGCTATCTTATATGTAATTACTAAAACTCCGTGTTGAAAATGTTACTCCAGATTTTATTAATAAAGGTTATATCAAGTGTCATTTTTTTTTAAATAGCATTTTTAATTTTCTATATTAATCACCGTGTTTAATATCTCATTTAATGCGGTTTTTTTTTAAATTTAATTTAAGGTGACAGACTACGATGTGATGTCGGCGGCCATGTACCCGCAATATGTCAACCGCTATAATTTCGGTTATCTGGCAGTAAAAAGTAAAAATCCCGTTAAAATAGGTCCAGTCGTTTTGGAGATTACCCAGAACAAACAAACAAACAGACAAAATATAATAATATAAAAATATAGACAAAGTATAATAAAAGTTTTTTTTTGGTCATTTGTAGCCATATCCATTCATTAAAAAGTTGTTATTTTAATTTTACATAAACAAACTTTATTTTTATAATACGTAATAGAGAACAAATAAAAAATTAGAAATAAAAGTAGTACAAAATTTTTGCATAGGAAAACAAAATAAACTTCGAAAATGTTAGCTTTGATACTTACCACATAACTTCAGAATTGGCAGTATGGATTAATTCCTTCGCCTATGAACTATTTGAACAGGAATATAAAATAAACTTTGAAAATGTTAGCGTTGATACTTACCACATAACTTCAGAATTGGCAGTATGGATTAATTCCTTCGCCTATGAACTATTTGAACAGGAATATAAAATAAACTTTGAAAATGTTAGCTTTGATACTTACTACATAACTTCAGAATTGGCAGTATGGATTAATTCCTTCGCCTATGAACTATTTGAATAAAAAAACAAAATAAACTTTGAAAATGTTAGCTTTGATACTTACTACATAACTTCAGAATTGGCAGTATGGATTAATTCCTTCGCCTATGAACTATTTGAATAGGAAAAAAAAAACTTTGAAAATGTTAGCCTTAAGGAAATTTTCATTTCATAAATATATATCAATCCACAAGAAATTTTGTTAGAAAATCAAACTTACTCGGCATAAGCTCGTTCCTGAACCTGAGGGTATGATCCTAACAGCATCATTGTATACATCATTACGTTAGCAGAAGTATCGTGGCCGGCAACAATTATTGTATCCACATGTTCTCTGATTTCTCTATCATTGAACATTCCTTTTTCCTCAACCAAATCGAGCAAGAGATCCATAAAAACCTTAAATTTTGTACCTGATATCATAAATTGTGTTTTAGTACAATTTCTTTTAACCTACTTCAACCGAGGAGTTATTAAATTTTTTTTGTACAGTTTCTTAAGGTTTGTTATCTCAGGACTTCGTCATTTATAAATCGATTTGGAAAATTCTTGTTTTAATTTTAAAGGAGTAATTTCAAGGACTCCCACTTTAACTTCAGTAGTATTGGATGTTGGTTATCTGGTTATGTTGGTTAGTTCTATAAGACAGTGCAAGGATATTCTGATGATTCTGATATATTCTGATGATTTTAGAGTTTTTTTTTTAATCACATTATTTATTGTAAAAATAATAAAATAATTGCTGTGATTTATAAATTAAGCTAACAGTATTTTATCAATAGGAAATGGTGTTCAAAGACGATTTTATAACTTGGAAATCTCGGCGATATAATCTCATTACCTTTTTAACTGACGAAAAAAGAACGGAGGAGGTTCTCAAGTCGATGCGTTTTTTTTTATGTATGACCACGCATTACTGTTTACAGAGTAGTCCGATTTTAAAATTGGAATATTATTGGAAAGAGTATACCCGGAAATTGGTCCTGTATCAATTTGGAAAAAAAAATCCAACTCTAAAGGTACGAAAACAGAGAATGTTTGAATTTTCACTCACTAATTATATTATCTACTAGCTGACCCGTGCAACTTCGTCTAACGTTTCTTACGAACGCTGCCTTAATTATGAGATATATATGATTGAGTTCTAGAGGAAAGTTGTAGCTTGATAATGCCTATAAGCGCCCAACGAAGTGGGCACGGGTCGGCTAGTAGGTAAAATAAGTTAAAATCCTCTAAAATAGGAACCGCTTTGGTTAATTAAGGAGATAGATCGATTATTGTACATACATGTCGCACTGAGCTACGCTCTGGCGCTAAGTAAGTTTAGTTCCCAGATATCGCATTAAAACGCCTCGATATTAACTTGTAGGATTTTGTTTAAGCGTATATAATCCATAACCGTATTACTTAGGGTAAGTATTATTGAAATAAATATAATATAAATAAATATGTATACATATGAATAGAAATTGTAGTAGAAAGTAACAAACGAGAAATTTCTGACAACGAAAGGCAACTAGAAGCATCATTTAGTAGCGTGAAGAAATACTTATATATCAAATTAAATTAGTGTCATATAGTAAGAAAGAGTTAGTTTTACTTCTCGGTGATATTGTGAACATTACAGGACAATTATAGGTATATAGATGTCCATTTTTATATACGAGGTGAAAGTTTAGACAGTAGCAATATTTAAGGAGGATACTCTGCACTCGATTGTCGTTCTAAGTCAATTAAAAAAATAGGTGTTTAACATTTGATCAAAAAAATAGAAATTTAAATTTCTCTAGAAAAATACAAAAGTCATACTAAATCCTCGCGTCTTTGTGAAAGAAAAAGTGTTAGAAGTTTTAAAAATTTTAAAAGCAAAGTGCCGGTGATCATCGGGCGAAATGAAAGCGTAGCGTGAAAAAACGTAGGAGCAACGACCAACTAACACAGGATAATTTTTCGAAGCATCAAGAAAAAAAAAGGGTTTATTGTCCGTTTTATTATCGAATGATATTAACTCCGGGTCGCCCCTGGCAGCTTCCGGCACCGGTCATTGCACCTAGGTTTATTATGTTTCTATCCATACTATTTAAAGTCTTAGAACAAACTCTAACTAAGGTTCTCTTTGTTGTTTGTTAGTATTTGTATTGATATTATTATTTTAAATGTTAAATGTGATAATACCATCTCTTTGAATATTCCTAGCGACTAACCTATCATCTGGTGTAAGTATTCACCTTTAATTTCTAAGAGTACAAAGAGAATATTACACTTACCTCGGGATATGTTTCTGTGAGATCCTTCTTCAGTTTATCGAAGTCGAGAGGAGACAGTTCGGCTCCGGGCCGTCCCTCTATCCGAGGCATATCCTTAAGGACTTTAGACCTAAAAAAAATAATGCAATTTACTATTAGAAATAATACAGTATATAAATCACAACAATACATGTTGACATAGACTAGGATTGCAAAAAAATCCTTTTTTTTATTATAATAGTATTACACACTAGTCCAGTGGCTTCAAGTGGAATCAACTGTGCAAATGAGTAAAATTCGATATTGAAATGTTCTAATTGTCAGAAGTAGGAAAATAAGATATTTCGAAACAATAATAAATTTTCTATGAAAATATAAACTACTACTATATCAAATCAAAATATCCTTTATTCAATTTAGGCCCTGAGAAGGCGCTTATGAACGTCAAAACTACTACCGGTTCGGAAAACAGTCCAGTCATCGAGAAGAACCGACAAGAAACTCGATCTGGTTTATCTTTTCATGTCATATATTTTTACAGTACCTAACATAAATATTTACATTCGTTATTAGTGGATGAACAGAGAGGGGCGTCATTTCCAGACGTCACAATCGTTCACGTATTGATCCACCCTATAATAGCCTTTAGATATTAAACCCCGCTTGACATGGTTCTTGAACTCACTATCAGGCAAATCGGTAATGTGTTTTGGGACTTTATTATAAAACCTAACACTATTACCTAAAAAACTGTTTTTGGACTTAGTGAGCCTGAAGCATGGAATGACCAATTTGTTGCTATTTCTAGTATTTAAATTATGCTGGTCTTTTACTAGATCCAACATATCTAAGTTTTTGCGGACATACATTAAATTATCAAGAATATATTGGGAGGGCAGAGTTAAGATACCGAATTCCTGAAACTTATCCTTTAATGATTCGCGAGGCCTCATATTATAAATTGCTCGATCTGCTCGTTTTTGTAATAGGAATATGGTGTCCACCTCAGCTGCTGTCCCCCACAACAAAATACCATAAGACATTTTTTTACGTCAGGACGCCATTGTAACTTTGAATCAAGTGTAATATCCAAGAACACAGTATTGTCAACGAAGCCTACTAGATTCCCATCGATCTCGATTCTATATATATATAAATAATATACGTAAAATGATTTTAATACGCACTAAATAGTAGAGCAAACAATATGCGCTTAAAAATATAGGAATTCTAAGAGTGTTTTTAAGCTATAAATGACTTAGAATACAAATAAAACTATAAATTAAACGAGACCTGAATGAACATGATAAAGAAAAACTGTGATAGAAAGAGTGGGAAGGAGATGTGAGAAGAACAGAGTGACGTCATCAAGGTTTTTATACAGACCTAAGCGGTTCAGGGAACCCTCCGTAGGGGATCCCTATAGCGCCCTGCAGGAACTCAACCACGGACTTGGGGAACGAGAGCTCTTCAGCGCGGGACTCTATATCTTTGGCCGTCAGCTTGTTCTGTACCATGAACTGGGCCAGGTCACCGACCACCTTCGACGATGGGGTCACTTTAATTATATCGCCCAGGAGAAGATTCGCTTCTCTAAAAATACAAACAAAAAATAAAATATGGCATATTAATTTATGTGGTGACTAGCTTTTGGCTTGCGGCTTCGCCCGTGTCAATAAAAGTTTGATCTACCTCTTGAAAAGAGTGTACTTTTTCTATGTAAAAGGTACACGATGCCCCTTTCTGTACCTTGTGTGTATAACGTGTATACAAAGATACGAATATCGTAACAAACAAACAAACTCACTTTCATAATTGTAACTAGCTATTTGTTAACTGTAACATCGTCCACGTGGAATTTCGCAAAAAAAAACTATTCTACGATAAAAGTGCGTTTTATTATCGAAGGTTATTAACTCCGGGTCGCCCTTTGCGGCTTTCGGCACCGGTCATTGCACCTAGGTTTATTATATTTGTATTCATGCTTTTAAAAGTCTTAGAACAAACTTTATCTTAGGCTCTCTTTGTTGTTTATTAATATTTGTTTTGATATTATTATTTTATATGTTAAATGTGACCATCTCTCTGAAGCAACTAACCTATCACCTGGTATAAGCTTACTATTACTGTAAAGGTTCGAAATTTCAAAGTTAAATGATGATTGAATTTAGACCAGTATACGGAGCACTAGTTTCCTGATACATATACTAAAAGATGGAAGTATTTATAGGGTGTATTTGGATATACCTGTAAGCTTTCTTGACCTCCTCGAACTGGTTTCCGAGTCCCAGAGAGAAGGCCTGGAACTGCAGGTTGGTGTACTGCCCTCCGGGGATCTCGTTGAGGTACACGTCCGCGTTGCCCGACTTCATTGTGGACGTGCACTCGAACGGGCCGTACAACGTGCGTGCCTGCTCCCAATACGCCGAGTACTCGGACACCGTTTGTAACGGGATCCCTACATACAGAATAGTCGAATCATTTAATTACCTCAACAACTTAGCCTCAATAAAATCTCAATTGAAAAAAACGTACAAAAAAAACGAGTGTACTTTAGACCACATGACTGAAGTAAAACTTCTTCAGCTTCATCTATTTTATATGTATGTATATTTTCTAGACATATCAAAAACTTCTTCAGCTCCATCTATTTTATATGTATGTATATTTTCTAGACATATCTAGATTTATTATGCGTTTTAGTAACTATGCTATCTAGGCTATCTTCACTAACTTATATCTCCCTCTCAACGTTCCGTTCGCCTCGCCCGATCACACTTTTCGTAACGTTCTCGTCATGCATTCACCAGCTCACTCCCAAAATCAAGCGTGTGTAAAGAAGCTGTATTTCAAAAAGTTGTATTCAGATATATAATTTTTGATCTGTAACATCTTTCCTCTAAGTGATTTTAGAAAAGAGTCGGAAATGTGTCACAGGATATGAATGAAAATGTAACTCGGTGGCCACGCTTCGGCTGTAATGCGACATGCGATAGATGTACGAAAAAATTCAAAACAAAAACGTTTTACTTTGTTTTTTTTTTCTCGAACTGACTACGCTATTGACTTAGCAAGGTTTAACAGCTTCACCGGACTATACGTTTTACTTTAAAATGGAATGGTTTATATACTGACTGGTGTCGAGCGGTGTGCCCTGGAGCGAGGCGACGAGCGCGCCCATACTGGGCTGGCTGGTGAGCCCCGACATGGAGTCGACGGCCGCGTCCACCACGTCGGCGCCCGCCTCCGCGCACGCGAGCATCGCCGCCACGCCCGCGCCCGACGTGTCGTGCGTGTGCACGTGGATCGGCACGTCCGGGTGTCGGTCGCGGATCGCTTTTATCAACAGCCTACACATGCACAACCCCCCATTAATACACTCAACGTTTATCGTGGCACGTCTGGGTGTCGGTTGGGGATCGCCTTTATCGACAGCCTACACATCCACAACCCCTCCGTTATTACACCCAACGAGTATTGGTACGTCCGGATGTCGGTCGCGGATCGCCTTTTCAACAGTCTTCACATCCACAACCCCTCCGTTATTACACCCCACAAGTATTGGCACGTCCGGGTTGCGGTCGCGAATCGCCTTTATCAATAACCTACACACCCACCATACCTTATTACACCCAACGAGTATTGCCAAGTTCGGATGTTGTCCGCGTATAGTTTTTATCGACACCCACAATGCCACCATTATTTTTTGGCACGTCCGGATATAGATCGCGAATAGAATTTCTATGGTGGTAGAACCACGCTGAAGCTATTACTGGTTTCGGCATGTATGGGTCGGCTCGCCCGGAGTACTCCACCCGTCTCGCAGAAAACCGACGTGAAGTAACAGTGCTTGCATTGTTGCGTTTCGTTCGGTCAGTGAGAGCGCCGGATAACCCATCTCTCCTCCCCCTCCCTCCTTCCCCACTCCCCCTTCCCCAAACACAGGGTGACAACGCACTTGCGACTCTTCTGGTGTTGCAAGTGTCTATGGACGGTGGTGATCACTTAAAATCAGGTGTCCCACCTGTTCGTTTGCCTCTTACGTTATAAAAAAAAAGCTTTCATCAACACACAATACCCCTCCGTTATTACACCAAAGGAGTATTGGCGCATCCGAGTGTCGGTCGCGAATCGTCTTTATCAACAGCCTTACACCACATTTATTGATTTTTTAATCGTCCAAAAACCAAGAACCGGTTAATACGAGGCCTTCGTCAAAAAGCTGAGTTTTTCAGCGCGTGCTACTAAAATAGATAGGAACGATGAGCTAGTATGAAATTTGGATCATCGGGGCTTTAACAGGTAGCAAAGGTAGCAAATGCCTATAAAATATCAACTGAAATTTATCAAATGATATACTATAATAGCTTTATAGTTCCATGTTTCAGACTTAGTGAAACTAATAAAAGTATATTAGGAAATAGTGTTAGGTTTTAGAACAAAGTTTTAAATATTACCGATTTGCCGGATTATGAGTTTAAACTGGTTCTGGTGTCAAAAGGCTATTATAGAGTGAATCAGTGGAATTTACTGATAACACTGAATAATATCATAAATCTTGCTTTCTGTATTTATTCAAAAAGACTATCTGAGATCATGATAAAATAGGTTCAAACTAAACAAAATAAGACCAAGACTGTCTGGTATATAATAAATATAGAATTGGGAAAAAATAAAATAAATGATAACTCATTTAATCTAAGTATCGACGGAGTACGTATTTCGAACAGTTCAGAGGTAGCAACGGTTTTCCAAGACTATTTCACTAATATACCTTCACAAATAACAATGAATATAACATCGTCAGTCCAGGGTGCCGCAGCTCTTTTAAAGAATATGAGTGCACCTACAAATTCAAAATTTAAATTCTCATTTATTAGTGCAGGTGAAATAATAAGGACATTCAAACAATTAAATTTAAAACACACCGAAGGCATATGGGTAATGTCGGTAATAGTAATACAGTCCTTAATTGTTACTATTTCACCACATTTGGCTAATATATTTAATCAGTGTATATCAAAAGGAACTTTCCCTAATCTAATGAAAGTAAGCAAAGTGGTTCCTTTGTTTAAATCAGGCTGCAGAAGTAGTCTTGGAAATTATAGACCTATTTCTGTACTTCCGTCGATAAGTAAAATTTTTGAAAAGATTATGCTTAAACAATTGGTAGAATATTTTACTGTGCAAAAGTTTCTGGATGGTCGACAGTTTGGTTTCACAAAATCGAAATCTACTACTGACGCTGGTGCAACGCTCATAAATCATATATTAGGAGCCTGGGAGGATTCGCAAGATGCAATTGGTGTGTTCTGCGATTTGTCTAAGGCCTTCGATTGCGTTGATCATAGTACGCTTATACTTAAATTAAAACACTACGGTATTTGTGGATCTTCTCTCGACCTTCTAGTCTCTTATTTAAAAGATCGCTGTCAGAAAGTTAACATACATGGGGTAACCTCTGCGGGATCGCTTGCTAGAATTGGTGTCCCGCAGGGCTCTATTTTAGGGCCGTTTTTGTTCTTAATATACATAAACGATCTACCGCTAGTGGTTAATAACTCTGCTGACATGGTGCTTTTTGCAGACGATACTTCTCTAATATTTAAAGTGAAAAGGATAGATTCAGAGGTCGGGCATCTGAATAATACTTTAAGTGAAATTTGTCATTGGTTTGCGTTAAATAACCTATTGCTAAATGCAGATAAAACGAAATGTATAAGATTTACATTACCCAATGTTAGACAGGTTGATAGTAGAATCAAGATCGAAGGGAATTTAGTAGGGTTAGTTGACAATACTGTATTCTTGGGAATTACATTAGATTCTAAATTACAATGGGGCCCTCACATTAAAAAACTGGCGAGCAGATTAAGTTCCGCTGCATTCGCAATACGTAAGATTCGCCAGCTTACAGATATTGCCACTGCTAGGTTAGTTTACTTCGCTTACTTCCATAGCTTAATGTCTTATGGCATTCTGCTATGGGGTACGGCTGCTGAGGTAGACACGATATTTTTATTACAAAAACGGGCATTTCGGGCAATATATAATATGGGACCTCGCGAATCATTAAAAACGAAATTCCAGGAATTCGGTATCTTAACTCTGACCTCCCAATACATTCTTGATAATTTAATGTATGTCCGGAAAAACTTTGAAAAACTGAATTTAGTAAAAGACCGGCATAATCTAAATACTAGAAACTGTAATAAACTGGTGGTCCCATGTTTCAGACTTAGCAAAACCAGTAATAGTTTTTTAGGTAATAGTGTTAGGTTCTACAATAAAGTCCCAAAGCATGTTACCGATTTGCCGGACTGTAAATTTAAGCGCCATGTCAAACGGGTTATAGTTTCAAAAGGATATTATAGAGTGGATCAGTATGTGAATGATAGTGATGTCTGGAATTGACTCCTCTCTGTGCATCCACTAAAAGCATTGTATAATGTATTGGAAATATATGTTTAAAAAATGTACCCGATCGAGTTTCTTGCCGGTTCTTCTCGATGACTGGGTTGTTTTCCGAACCGGTAGTAGTCATTGACATTCATAAGTGCCTTATTAGGGCCTAAACGGAATAAAGTATTTTTGATTTGATTTGATTTGAAACAACTTTTTATTTTCTTAATTAGAAAAAAAAAGAAACATTCAAGTATCCACATCATTCAGGTTCTATAATTTTTAAATAATATGCGTTTATCTGAAGAAAATTAATAAACCTAATTTCTATAGCAATTTTTACTTTTTTTTTTACAAAGTAACATATCACGTGATAAAAATTAAAATCACTTATAATAAATGAAAACTTACTTGGCCGCTTGAGGCTTCAATAGACCAGCCATGTCTTTAATTGCTAAGACATGAGTACCGGCTTTGACCAGTTCATCTGCCAAGTTCAAGTAGTATTTCAGGTCGTATTTAGTTTTATTCGGGTCTGAAACATCTCCCGTGTAAGAGATGGCAGCTTCGACGACTCCACCAGCCTTTCCGGCCGCCTCCATGCCCAAGATGAGGTTGGGAAGGTAGTTCAGGGAGTCGAAAACACGGAACACGTCCATACCAGCTTGCACCTGTCGGTCATACAAATATACTAATCACCACGGTATCTGAACTCTATCCCGCCCCCCTCCCCTCCAGTACATTCTTGATAATTTAATGTATGTTCGCAAAAACTTTGAAAAATTGGATTTCGTAAAAACAGGCGTGATCTTAAAATATATGTAAACAGACCGCTATACTTCACATCGCTAGTCTGGTGCAAGCGTAATGCGTCACGAACATGTCGAGGTCATTAGTGACGTGAACCCATAAGATTTTTCTCATACCAAAATCGCTCAACGACAGGTAAATAAGTTTTCACTTCAATAAACTCTGATTATTGATTTTCATTTCATAGTAAGATTGGAATGTCACTTATTGTTTCACTTGTTATGAAACAAGTTATTAATAGTACCAAAAATACAAAAAACGTATCACTAACGTATAAAGAGGATTAATTTATAGGAAACTTATAATTATTGTCAATGCTATAAAAATTTAGTATACATAAAATTTAAAAAAAATCTAAAATATCTTGCTGTGACCCTTCATTTGCAAACATCTATCTATACTAATATATAAAGCTGAAGAGTTTGTTTGTTTGGTTGAACGCTATGATCTCAGGAACTACCAGTCCGATTTGAGAAAGTCTTTCGGTTTTAGATAGCTCATTTATCGAGGAAGGCTATAGGCTATATATCATCACGCTAAGACCAATAGAAGCAGAGCACCAATGAAGAATGTTTCAAAATCGGGCACTTTTTTTGCTTTTGAACGATTACATTATTATTATATACGTTGCCATGGTAACGTGGAAAGTAGTAGTAATAATATTCGTCCAATAGGACAGGCGAAGGAATTAATCCATACTGCCAATTCTGAAGTTATGTGGTAAGTATCAAAGCTAACATTTTCAAAGTTTTTTTTTTCCAATTCAAATAGTTCATAGGCGAAGGAATTAATCCATACTGTCAATTCTGAAGTTATGTGGTAAGTATCAAAGCTAATATTTTCAAAGTTTATTTTGTTTTCCTATTGAAATAGTTCATACTACTTTTATTTCCAATTTTTTATTTGTTCTATATTACGTATTATAAAAATAAAGTTTGTGTATGTACAATTAAAATAACAACTTTTTGATAAATGGATATGGCTACAAATGACCAAAAAAAACTTTTTTTATACTTTGTCTATATTTTTATATTATTATATTTTTTCTGTTTGTTTGTTTGTCCTGGGTAATCTCCAAAACGACTGGAACTATTTTAACGGGAATTTTACTTTTTACTGCCAGATAACCGAAATTATAGCGGTTGACATATTCTATTTTATTTGTCCACGGCTTCGTCCGCATTACTTTGGGCCGATTTTCACGGGGTATTCACTGGTAGATAACAGACCTTATAAAAATAATTTAGGTTTTTTATTCGCCTTGGGACGCAGTGGAATATCCGTAATGCTTGAACTGATTTTCACGGGACTTTCACTGGAAGATAACTCACCTTATAAGAAGTAACTTAGACTATTTTATTTTGATTCTCAAGACTTCGTCCGCAATATCCTACTATCTCCTAATTGATTGGACCGACTTTCACGGGGCTTTTACGGGCAGATAACTAGCGGGCTCGGAAGACGTTATACGGACGGAGACGGATAATAAAATGAAAACCTTGACAAATTATACCTAAACCTTCCCCATAAATTATCATTCTATCTACTGGTGAAAACAGCATGAAAATGGTAGTTTTTGACTTTATCGCGAACAGATAAGCTGACAGAGGACTTTTTTTAACCGACTTCGAAAAAGGAGGAGGTTACTATGTTCGGTTGTATGTATTTTTTTATGTATGTTAATCGATATTTTAGTTAATTGTGAACAGATTTTAATGATTCTTTTTTTATTTGAATTGGTACACTATGTAGTGATTACTACCTTTGTATTCGTCCGTGTGAAATTAAAAATATGTTACAACTGCGTGAGACGTGTGCCTTACTGACTCCAAGAATAAATATACTTAATTGAAAGACATATATTTGTATGTAATATGAATTATATCATCTTTTTTGTCAATTTGGCGGCCATATTGTTTTATTTACCATGTTTGCTTCTACATAACTCAGTTATTATAGCAACGTATAAGAATAACTTAAGTATATCGACAATACGGTCATATTATATCTATCTATAAAATAAAAGATTTAAGATATATTGTTCGATAATGTATAGTTTATAATTTTCATTACTTTCTTATATAGTGTTAGTGAGCACTGAGTTTGGTATATAGTAGGTTGAAGTTCCAGGTATGTCGCTGATGATAAATCCCATCCCATTCGATATACTATTAGTATTCATATATCTAATGTACACGTTACATGTTACAGTAGATGGCGTTCGTATCGTAGTTACAAATGTTTTTGAAAAAGCGTTTCTGTAATGTACACACCCACTCACAATTTTACATTTCTTTAATACATTTTTAAAAAGCGCGTGCGGAGCCGCGGGTAACAGCTAGTATAATATATAACTGGATGTGAATGATCACCTGTGATATAACGTTTATATAATAACGTTTTATAACTTTACGACACTACAATAACACCGAAGAACAGTAAATAATCATATTAATTAATCACTTACGGCCATATCACAGAACTTGAATACAGCGTTGTCGGGGTAATTCGTGTATCCGACTGCGTTCGCACCGCGGAGCAACATCTGGAACGGGATGTTGGGGATCATTCTCCTCATATCCCGGAGACGCTCCCACGGACATTCGTGTAGGAATCTGTGAGTAATTGTTATATTTTCATCGGATCGTTAGGGTATTTAAGTCCAACCGGCTTCTAGAATCCATTAAACTAAAAGACGTCCATTGCTGAAAATGCGACTTCCCCAAAGACCACCATAATTACTGGCCTTGGACTAGTCACATCCAGCAGATTCCTGTAACCTTTATCAAGTTGTTGCTACACCTTGTGATGGGTCTACCTATGACTCTCACACTACCCACTACCTCTCCTGGGAGGGTGGCGTGTCTATGTAGGATTTCTCCACGTTAAAAAAGGGCTACCTATGCCACGGCCTCTTGTAAATGGTGACCAATCGAAAACTCCTCAGCTCCATCGGCCACCATTCGTAAAACTAATTTGTCCCCTTTGCAACTTAAGTCTAGCAATTCTGAGGGAAGAGTCGATGACTTTGGTTCCTTTACAGACATAACATTTTTGATGCCATTTCCCTTACCACCTTTTGAATGAATTTGAGCCATTTTTTTAAGGCCCATCGTTAGGAACCATGTCTCAAAATTAACAATCATTATTGGTGAAGTCGAGCAATTTTGAAACTTATGTGGATGTCACTTTAGTTCTTCTACAGGCTTCATTTCTGATGTCATCTTCATCATTACCCTTTAAGTGACTTTCAACTTTCTTGAGGTGTATTAACGATGTCTCAAACCAAAAGTCATGGTGGCATACGTTGTTCAAAGACTTTTATTTCGGGTTACTGCAGTATCTTAACCGAGTTGGATTCAATGATTTAGTTCTTTCCTAAGTCGGAACTACCTAACTGTATTGAGAACACCTTATACAACCTGAAAAAGTTTTTATGGCCTTTCAAGAAGGGATAAGCTCTTTAAAACTAGGTTTTCCATTATTAATCCGTTTATAACTTACCTCAAAGCAACATCGAAGGTGGCACCTCCCCAGTTTTCAAGTGAGTAGAGATTGCTAAAGTTGTGAGCGACGTACGGCGAGACGGCGAGCAAGTCGTGAGTCCGCACACGAGTTGCGAGCAACGACTGGTGCGCGTCTCTGTATGTAGTGTCCATTAGAAGCAGACCTTTGTGTTGTCGGACCGCTTTAGAGAAGGCCTCCGGACCTCCCTCATTCAGAATTTGCTTGTAACCTTTCGGTGGTTGAACAGCTGTGTGGAATAACGATTGCTACAAAATTTGCTTGTAACCCTTCGATGGTTGAACAGCTATGTGGGATAACGAACGTTACAAAATTTGCTTGTAACCTTTCGGTGGTTGAACACCTGTGTGGAGTAACAATTGATACAGAATTTGCTTGTAACCTTTCGGTGGTTGAACAACTATGTGGGATAACGAACGTTACAAAATTTGCTTGTAACCCTTCGATGGTTGAACAGCTATGTGGGATAACGAACGTTACAAAATTTGCTTGTAACCTTTCGGTGGTTGAACACCTGTGTGGAGTAACAATTGATACAGAATTTGCTTGTAACCTTTCGGTGGTTGAACAACTATGTGGGATAACGAACGTTACAAAATTTGCCTGTAACCATTCGGTGGTTGAACAGCTGTGTGGAATAACGATTGCTACAGAATTTGCTTGTAACCTTTCGATGGTTGAACAGCTATGTGGGATAACGAACGTTACAAAATTTGCTTGTAACCATTCAGTGGTTGAACAGCTGTGTGGAATAACGATTGCTACAGAATTTGCTTGTAACCTTTCAATGGTTGAAAAGCTATGTGGGATAACGAACGTTACAAAATTTGCTTGTAACCATTCGGTGTTTGAACAGCTATGTGGGATAACGAACGTTACAAAATTTGCTTGTAACCTTTCAATGGTTGAAAAGCTATGTGGGATAACGAACGTTACAAAATTTGCTTGTAACCATTCGGTGTTTGAACAGCTGTGTGGAATAACGATTGCTACAGAATTTGCTTGTAACCTTTCGATGGTTGAACAGCTATGTGGGATAACGAACGTTACAAAATTTGCTTGTAACCATTCGGTGGTTGAACAGCTGTATGGAATAACGATTGCTACAGAATTTGCTTGTAACCTTTCGATGGTTGAACAGCTATGTGGGATAACGAACGTTACAAAATTTGCTTGTAACCTTTCGGTGATTGAACAGCTGTGAGGAATAACGAATACTACAAAATTTGTTTGTAACCTTTCGGTGGTTCAACAGCTGTGTGAAGTAAAGAATTATATAATAGCAAGTTTGATATTTTTGAGTATTCTATATTTTAGAACTTTTGAAAATATATATATATCACAAGGGTTTCATGTTTCAGGGCTTATTTGTACAAGTATTGGCCATGGAGGAGGCACACTAACGTCCTCATTGCGTTCACCTAAAGCCCTATTTAACCTAGAGTTAAGTTCCCGAATTTGTTATTATTGGGTTTTCTATATTTTATTACTCTTGAAAATGTATATCAAGAGGGCTACATGACTTTGGGGCTCATTTGTCCTTTCTCATGTAGAAGACACAGGACTAAAACCCTAATTATATTCTTCTAAATCCTCTCCTACAACTTGATGTAACATTAACATAAGTATCATCTCATACTTTATACTATATTATTACATATGTCCCCCTATATGTAATTCAAGGTTTAAAAAAGTCGTCACCAAGTTGGTGTATTAAACCAGACAGTTCTTATTGATGATAATTTTGTCATTATATATTTCCATTACCATTTGACTCGATACGTCGGCTACTGATTTTGATGACCAATTTATTATGATCTGTTTCGTAAGAAATCGTAACAATAATGGATATAAATAAGCCTTAATCATCAATCACGGATAAAAATGTTCGGGCAAACCATATGGATATTTATTTAGTTTACCAAATTTAATATCTGATCTTGTTTTTCATAGTAATAAGTGTTTTTGTTTTGTGTTTTTTTTTTGTTAATTACATTTAAGTAACAACGAAAAACCCCTACATAATATAAAATTAAAACAAAGTTTAATTTCGTACGACAGAACAACATTATAAGAGATTTTTAAACACATCCCAGATTAATTATATGTGAGTAAGATTCACGCAAACGCGTTAAATCGTTTTTGTTGCGCAAAACTTAAGGCGATCCACAACCAGAAAATGAAAAATGAGAGATACATTATTATTCTACGATTTTATTACTCATTATGTTTTATTCTGAGAATAAAAAGAAAATTAAATGTAATTATTAGTTAAAGTGAGCCGAATGTGACTAACGGTTGTAATATATCAGAAAATTCATAGTTTTATTTAAGTAATTGATTGAAGGCTTTGAATTGTTGCTTGCATCCATCGTTTCAATGTCATCAATAAGTTTGCAAACATAAACAATACATTTCTACAAAGTACAATTAGTTTTTTTAAATTAACTGATTTTATAAAATTTTATATACGAAATTAATGGCCAAAAATGAAATGTAATAATAACCTTACGAGAAATCTATATTTTGCGTCGACAGGCTTTCTAATTATCATAAAATATATTACAACGATTAATCTCTACACTGAATATTAATTAATGCAAGCTTACCTGTGTTTTCACCGGTTAATTCCTGTATTTTAATAGCCTCTGGGGATAGGTCTGGAAAGATATTGTTAATGATAGTGCTCTATGCGCATAAAATGGTGTGCACAAAATTAAAAAACAAATGCGATGAAATAAACTCATATAAATAATTATGATCAACTAAATATATAGTCATAGAAAACTAATAAGAGAAAGGCAAAGAACCAGGCAATAACAAGAGACCATTATTTTATGAAATATGAGATTTTCTACAACTAAATAAGTAACAAAATCAGTTTGCAATTTATTCGTGGACTCAATAAATAATAATGAACTTTTTAATACGATCCTTTATATTATTATTGTTGTTGTGTTTACTTTTTTTTTTATTGTAGCACGGCAAAGTGACTGCACTGTGCGTGATGGTAAGCACAGTACAATCCAAAAACAATGGCGACCACCGAGTGACACACTGTCCATCGCCGGTCGCCGCTGTCATGCCGGCCTGCGAAAAGCTGGATATTAGCCAATCGCTATGACGGGCTTTTTCGCCATATACATGGTGGTTGCGACCCAGTCAGGCTTTAGAACCCAACCACCCCGCTTTCGCCATTGCCTCGTTCGTTATTCAGCAGGGTGCACCATGTAAACTTGTAAGCTTGTTCTATGAGTTCACGAATATTCATTCACAAAAGAAACCATATGTTCTTTGGGCAGAATAGTAAATAAGCAAAGCCGAACAAACTTCTTCGCGTAACATTTACATAAATATCAATTTAATTAAACCCACCATATCCAGAGCGGACTGTAACTATAAATAAGAAAAATTTCATTCTTCATAAATAATATTACTAATCGATTTTCATATCGATTTTTGTAATATCTCAGACATCGGAAACGATATCCCAATTATAAGAAAAAAAAACCATTACATTAAATACATTAAATGATTTATTAATATTTGTCCTAAGAGCTTATGTACTATACTATGTATGTATAGTATAATAAAAATTAATGGACATACTATTTTTTAATAATATTCTTTATCGAAAAAGGTTAATTTAATTTTAATGTAAAACTATAGAATATATATTTAGGCATTAATTTTTCATTGTATGTCTATAACTGTAATCTTTTTTATTACATATAACATAAGAATTGAATTTATTAAGGTCACTGAATACAAGCCCTTTAAGATAACATCATAGTGTGCGACTAGTGTTACCAACATTCTTCTCGATTAATTAATTTTTTTAGAAAACCAACAAAATTAGTTAAAAATATGTGATTTAATGGAAAAAGACAAACATCTGTGTACCAATTCTTTTTACAAAAACGGCTTTTCCTTCAAAGTTTAAGAAAAATCGTCAAATAGCGATATACATAAAATTAAATTTCTATGAAAATTGATTAGGTGTAAGCTTTTTAGTGACTTTTTGTATGGATTAATTTCAACGCAGGTTTCGAGAGAATTGATTAGAACTTAAGTAAAATCGAATGATTTAGTATGTTTCATAAATATATCACAGTGTCAATAAATAGTTAAATAAAATGCCTACAACAAATATCTTTAATGTAGATTTATTGTAATTTTTTTTTACATTTAAATTATTTTAGATCATTTCAAGGGCATACAATCCGTAATGAGAATCGAATTAAAAATACATCATCGATTATTATAAAAAATCGATTGTAAACAATAATCGCATATGCTTAGTGTTAAATGCGTATGTATCTATTAAGCTTAAATATAATACTTTTAGTATTTTCAACTATTTTCCATCATCATGAAATTTCACATACAAATTGTCATGGGTGGAGAAAAAGTCATACCAAAAAGAAATCACATCAATTTTATAAATACAAATTTTCACCTCGATTTTATCGATACATTAGACTATTTTTATCGATATTAATGTAATTGTTAGTGGCTTACCCAATGGCACTGGCGGAATATAAGGCTTCACGTTAGCAGGAGGGGTTTTGGTCCCTAGAGGAGTAGCAGGTCCATTAACTAGCACATATCCGAGGTAGTTCAGTATCTTTTGAGCTCTGTTCTGTGATGCCTTGAACATAAACAGCTGGGGATGTTCGTCGATGAAATACGTATCCACGGAGCCTGCGATATTAAAACATTATTTCGAAATAAGTGCTTTATATAAGTAAAATCTATTAAGACACATCTCGTCTCATGTATCATCATCACCAATATACATCATGTTCCAACTAATATGCATTTTGTTCCATTTAATATGCACGTTGTTACATCTAATACGCATTTTGTTCCATCTATTATGCATCTGTTTCCATCTAATATGCATCTTGTTATATTTAATATGCATCTTGTTCCGTCTAATATGCACCTTGTTCCATCTAGTCAACCATTAGGCGAACAATAAAACAGCGCGTGCAACTCTGTATACATTGCACTGTTTCTGAAATCCAGTCATATGTGAAGAAAACCTACCTGAACTGGCATGTGAAAAAGTAGTTTTACAAAATATTTTAAAGTTTTCCTTCTTTTAAGAAATGACAAACTATATAAATAATTATATTTTAAAAGAAGATTAATTTCCTATACATGGCAAAGAAAAAGAACATGCATTAATTTAACGCACTAAGACGTTTAACTCCAATTCATGTATAATTCTGTAGTTTTAAGTGAGTCTTGGATTACTGTAATCCTAACTGTAAAAGTTGGGATTGTGTATCATAGCTTGAATATATCTGTTTAGGCTAAAATGGTTAAGAAGCGTTGCAATGCACAACGGTATTATCCGTCCTTCTTTAAATCCATCACGTGTCATATTTCCTCCCCCAACCCCCTCACCGGTGCTTAAGTCAGTCCGTATACGAAATTACTACTGCGCACATCTTTGTGAGTGACTTTTAAATAACAAATTGTATTATAAACGTTCCATAATATAGTTAGAAAATAAAAGTGAAAGGTGCAAACAGAAGTGTATGTGAATGAAGAGAGGCCTCCTACAACCGTGATAACAGCCAAAAGGTGAGTCCTATTTTTTCCCATATCCTTCCGACCGTTGTGCATTCGTAGCGATCACCAAAAAAAGCATCACGCCGAATTAATCAAACCTCTTTTATCGCAACTGCAACCAGCGCAGACAATATCTATTTAAAATTTACATACCTTCAAAAAAGAAAATTAATTTTTACGAGCATTTGCTTTTTTTCTTCGAGATAAACAAAAAAAATAAGACAATGTATTTTTTTAATCATGATTTACTTCATTTTTAATATAGGAAACGTGTGAAGTCATAATAAAATGAATTAAACAACTCGGGTTTTGACTAGTTTTATGATGCTATCTGTCTCAATTCGTGGTAATTCATCTTTATTGCGTTAGAAACGTACGACTACGAATTATCAATCTCTCATTGAGACAGCAAATACCACTTAAAAACTAATGCGCTCGAGGAAAACCAATTCTAAATCGGCTGTTAATTCTCTAGAGATCAATATAACCCGTTATTTATTTAAATTGCAAATTAATTTCAATATCCATATAAAATGTAATATAAAAAATGACTGAATGAAATAATTAAACTGATTAAAGTCATACCGTTCAAGAATTTCTGGTTCTCGAGTACATTCAGCAGGAATGGTATGTTCGTCTTAACACCGCGGATACGAAATTCGCGCAACGCTCGGTTCATCTTAGCTGCGGATGATGGGAGGTCGTGCGCGTGCGAAATTACCTATAATAACCACATTGAATAATAAATACCCCATACACCAAGTAAACAGATCGACGGTCCTCTCGATAGTATTCCTAAAAGCAACCATATGGTTACGCCACATGCTACCATCTTGCTACATCATATGCAACCATTTGACTACGCCACAGGCAACCATTTGACTACGCCACAGGCAACCATTTGACTACGCCACAGGCAACCATCTGGCTACGCCACAGGCAACCATTTTGCTGTTACAGGCAACCATTTGACTAGGCCATAGGTAATCAGCTTGCTACGTCACAGGCACACATTTGACTACGCCACGGGCAACCATTTTGCTTATGTCACAGGCAACCATCTGTTTACGCCATAGGTAATCATCTTGCTACGTCACAGGCAACCATCTAACTAAGCCACAGGTAACTATATTGTTACGTCACAGGCAACCATATGACTACGCCACAGACAGCCATCTTACAACGTCACAGGTAGCCTTCGCGTTACGTCACAGGTAACTAACTATCATAACTTGTTACTTATAAATGAAGTTATAAATTTATAACAAAAAAATCAATCCCTGTCAGTTAAATTTTGAACGTTTCAAGTGAGTTTATAAAGTTGAAATTACAAGACAGAAGTTTATGAGGTTTATAATATTTGTTTTATTAATGATGTGTACATTGACCATCGAGGAGTTGTGTTCCTATATTTAAAATACACAGAATTTAAAGTACTTACTTTGACAAGTAGAGAATCGTAATAGGGTGATATAACAGCGCCGGCGTAGGTTGAAGCGGAATCCAAACGGATTCCCATACCTTCACCAGATCTAAAAAAAAAATCATTAGTTATTTTACGTCAAATATTAACAAATCTACATACAAAAAATAATCTACATATATATATAAATAGGCAGTGGGAAAATAGTTCAGAACATCTCTCTCTTCTGATTCTCAGTCGATTTTTTTATTATTTTATAGCTATTGACGAACTTTGGTGTTTGTTATCGATAAAAAAATTAGAAAAAGTTTTTTTTTCTTATATAGAAAATTGACCACCCGGGTGAGGACTCCTAATATTAATTAGGCAAAACATTTACACTTGAAATATTACATTTCAATTTTAGCTTATATTATTCTTCAATAATAATAAAACTATTGAAATGACACAATTATTGTCAGTTAGTAACCGTTATCGATGACGACTGCAGTCGAGTACACACGATTTATCGTCACCGACCCGAGCGTGACGATTTGTTTTCGTTCACTCCAGAAATTATATATAGGGGTTAAACGTTCACCTGAAGACCTCGATCCTCCCTGTGCTCGGTTGGAAGTTGTTCGCTGGGTCCTCTGTAGTGACCCGGCACTGTATCGCGCAGCCCTGGGTCTTGATATTGTCCTGGGTCAATCCCAACTCCGGTAACGTCATACCTTCTGCTATACGGATCTGCGATTGTACGAGATCGATGCCGGTCACTTCTTCCGTTATCGTGTGTTCCACTTGTAATCTGGAATAATATTGTTTTTTTTTCTAATAATTCACAATACTACAAGACTTAATACTACAGAATATATTTTTTGTCGAGGTGATAACCTATGTTAGGAATGTGATAAAACTATACAGAATAATATATAGTCTGCGTCAAACTTGCTATCTCCATGTCGTTCTTTTTCTCGTTGATATTTCTTATTTTCTTTTTTTCTTCTCTTTATTGTTGATAATTATTATTAATAGTTGTTATTAAAGCGCCAATCTACAGTAAAATAATATTTCTCTAGAAGCCGTTGGTCCATTATAAACAAATGTTTATAACGAATTATTTATTTACTACTAACATATTATGTCACCAACAATAACACTGTTGTAGCGACATAATAAATAACACCTGCACAGTATATGCTACTGAATATAACATACAAATAGAAACAAATACTATGTAAGACGGATGATTTTCAATATTTTAAATCACTTTCAATATATGAGGCATATAAAATCATAAACAGCTAAGTGCCAAATTTGCAGGAAACGAAAAAAATGTTTATCTATTCTCAGAGTTGGAGTTTTACTTATATTCAAAGTTTCAATTTTAGGGAGTGGCATATGCTATTGATTTTGCCTGCCTATGGCCATCAGCTCTAAAAAAGAAGTTCAAGAAATTAAAAAATGCGATAATTCCTTAACTGTATTTTATTCTTACTTTACTTCTTATTTGATGATTTGGTTGTACTTAAATGTATTTGATCTCAAAATCAATTTTAAAACGAAAATTAAAAGGCTGTATTTTATTTCTTGTAGGAATTAAATGGTGATTTGCAACCAATAAGACTAGATGGCTCCATACTCAGTTCATTTTTAGAACTTGTGGCACTTAGCTGTCTTTGATTCTATATGCCTCATATATTTTTTTCCAACTGACTACGCTATTGGCCTGACGAGCCTTCACAGCGTCACCGGACCAAGGCGACCGTTTAAGGCACTTCGCCGCTTGGCAATAAGCTCAAGAGTATCAGAGTGGCCGAACCTTGGGCTGGATGCTGGATGGGCTTACCTTGGATGCAACTTCGCCAATCTCTCTAAGCTGACCTAAACTAGCTATTCACACATATAAGATTTCCTGTGACACACATGTGTGCAGGCATGCGAGCCTCTCGACTTCAAACGTTTATTTTATGTCATATAATTTAGCTAATCTAAACGAATCCATTTTGAAAATAAGGGAAAATGTAAAAACCCTTCCACCATATGTGTATCTGTGTGTATGTGTGCACGTATGTAGGGGTGACCCTTGTTATCACGCTATTTTCACTTCTCAGAATCGGTTTTGTATGGAAAAGGCTCGTCTATTTTTGGTTATCAATCCACTCTCTAGATGGCACTGTCATATAATTTTTTTGGCAAGTTTGATACCAAAAGATGGTGGACGACAATTAATTTTGACATTTCAAACTGACAACTTTCAAATATTTGTTTTCATTCACTTGTTCACGTATCTGTTACGAGAGTGTGCTCCCTTAAATTTTCTTGTCTCCCACAAACAATTTTATCTGTCTACGGTTCTACTTATAAACATTGACTCCTGCATATACATACTTGGATTTAGATATGCCTTACGATGAATATATTCATTACAAATAAAAATGATTAAAAACTTGTATACGATTTATGCATTACCGCTGTATGCATACATACATAGCTATAAATGTACATTTATAACCAACAATATTAGTTCGAAACTCGTATTATAGAGGCGCTGATTGGAAAGAACGAGCGCGACCTCTATTTATATAACATACTCTGTGTGTGTTATGTTGTTTAACTAGTGATTGACAACTTTCAGTGTCACTGTATCGCGATAGCAGAATGCCCAAGGGCTCTACTTCGAGGATCAGACCTTGCTTGAGTTGTTGCCGAGGGAGGTGCGGCGAGTGTGCGGGTGCGAAATTTATCCTGACACCACGGCGGCGTGATCTGTGGTAACGCGGGCGTGGGCGTTAGCACGCTCTGTTTGGAGAGACAGGCTGGTACTGAACGTTCACTGCCGTTATTTCAGCGGGAGGATCAGTACACTTTCAATCAACAATCGGCTTTAAATGTCAATATTAATACCTTGTTATAGTAACGATATTGTATTGCTTTTATATTTGATGATGTATGATCACCATTTTCACTTGAACTGGGTTCAACAAACCTCGCATTGACTTCAATAAAGTAGAAATTTCCTTTGTCATCCAATAGGAACTCAACAGTACCGGCGTTTTCATAACCAACGGATCTCGCTAAATGTACCGCGCAGTCCACCATTTTCTGTCGAATCTGTAAACACATTAGTTAATGTTAATATTTTATTTTTGACAACAGATTCCAGATAATTATACTGCCATTGTCGAGTAGGTGAAGATATTACAAGTGTCTTGTGCATGTTCTAACAAGATGGTGGCCCCTTTGTTAGAACTTCCCAGGGAATTTTAGTGACATCCAAGAATTCATTTTCCATCCACTTCATTTATGCATAATAACCGAACTATATTATGTAAAATGGCACCAATATTACAAAATATACAGTCAAATAACAGAAGATTATGAATAGAATATAAATACCACTAACCACATACAACACGCGCGCGCCTTTCAAAGGCGAAGCACTGACAATACAACTAAACAGCCTAATACAAAAAATATTGTACAATAAATATCTTGATATTTATAACAAAAAATAATTAAATTGACAAAGTAAAATGTTTCTTCGTTATATTTCATTAACATAGCTTATTCTTTTCCAAAAATACTTACAAACTTGTATACATTTAATTTACTTTTATAATCTGCATTACGGACTTAAAAGAGGTACAACAGCAGCGAATGTGTTGAAATTTATTATTAACATTATTAGATACTAAGGTTAGAATCAAGCACATACTATAATATCTTTGGAGACATTTAGTTTACTCTTGAAAAAAAAACAGTAGGCTTTGATAAACTAATACATTAATTAAATAATACCTCGGGGTCCAATTTCGGTGCCGGCGCAATCTCGACGACTTTCTGATGTCGCCTTTGCACGGAACAATCTCGCTCGTATAAATGGACGACGTTACCAGCTTTGTCACCTACACACAGATTTGCATTCTTTTTTTTATTATTCATTTAATTACGCTCACATAAATTACTTAAAATAGGTATATATATTGGAAAAACACGAGGTACAAAAATAAATTAGCTAATTTTTTTTTTAATGTCATTGGTGGCAAACGTACATGCGGGCCACCTGATGTTAAGTGATCACCACCGTCCATGGACACTAAAAATACCAGAGGAGTTGCAAGTGCGTTGCCACCCTTTGGGGGGAATGGTTAGGGGAGGGAGAGGAGAGAGGAGAGGGGAGGAAGGTGGGCCTCTGGCGCTCTCACTGACCGAACGAAACGCAATAATGCAAGGACTGTTACTTCACGTCGGTTTTCTATGGGTCGGGTGGTAATACCCCGGGCGAGCCGACCCATTCATGCTGAAACCAGTAATAGTTTCAACGTGGCTCTACAACCATCATAGTTCGCTATTGGACATATCCAAGCATACACCAGACCAGCCCACAACGTATTGGCGATTGCAAATTCTGAGAAATCCACAGTTCTATGTTTTCTCAAATACGGTGGTATTACAAGAACATTTCTCAGGTTCAGATTTCCTCACGATGTTCTTCCTAACTGTCAACCGACAAGGTAAATTAGTAAAGGTACACGAAATTCGAAAAAATCGTTGCTACAAGCCGGGGTTGGAACCTGCGAACATTGGAATGATATTCCACCGGGTCAAACTATAAAACTACCACGACTTTTCATAGAAGACTTTACACTGCGTTATTTAGCATGCTCCGTGCCACATTTACCACGGTGGTACCACGTTAGATTTGATATTTAGGCCACGTGTACTACCGGTGGTGCACGTTACACGTGCACGTTAAATTCGATCTATAGGCTACGTGTTGTACGTCCCGCGGTACAGGATTTGATAACTACAAAGGGTTTAAAAATTTAGGGGTGTAATGGGTGTCGAATAACATCGAAGACTTGAGACATCCAAGCCAACCTCACTTGCACGTGGTGCACCCTGCTGAATAACGAACGAGGCAATGGCGAAAGCGGGGTGGTAGGGTTTTACAGTCCGACTGGGTCGCAACCATCATGTATAAAGCGAAAAAGCCCGTCATAGTGATTCGTTTCTGTAGGTCGCGTTTCGGGATCAGCCTGTGCATATCCAGCCTTTCGCATGCCGCCATGACAGCGACGGCCGGCGATGGATAGTATGTCACTCGGTGGTCGCCATTGTTTTTGGATTGTACTGTGCTTACCATCAGGTACAGTGCAGTCATTTTGCCGTGCTACAATAAAAAAAATACAGGATACGAAAGAATTAATTATGTCACGTTATGTATGATGTCGTAACGTAATTACATCAATTATTTTTATTTAAATATCAAATGGCCTGTAGGACATGTCAGGTAAAAATGGTTTGACACGGAACGTGTTAAAGTATAACTTACCCAAGAGTTGAACTTCGATGTGTCGCGGTCTCTCTATGAATCGTTCGATGAACATGGAGCCGTTACCGAAGGCGCCGAGGGCTTCTGAAGAGGCGCGCTCGAAAGCCGAACCCACTTCGTCCATTTCGCGAACGACTCGCATTCCTCGACCACCGCCGCCATACGCGGCCTAACATATACAAACTATAGCTAAAATGTGCACTACGATAAAAATATTTTAACTATACATATATGCAATGATATTATAACTGCAGATACGTTACCTACATATTTTGACAAAAAAAATGGCACGATCTAACACACACACATATAATGTTGCTTAGATACAGATTGACGGGGCAGTGGTTAAAAATAAGTTAATTAGCCGAGTTTTAAAAAGGCGCTGTTAAAGCGCTTATGACGTATCTATATAGTTATAATATGATTGTATATATGTAGATAGGTAGAGACAAAACAGTTAAGAAACTTATCATTCTTTGTATCTCAACTGACTTTTTTTTTTGTTTAATGGATATTCACGAGCTTTAGTGTTATCGAGAAGAAAATTTGGAAAAAGGTTCGTCTTATTTCTCAATATTTTTTTATAGGCAATATAATATAAATTATCGTAGCATTCCGGTCACTAGTTGTTATAAATGCGAAAGTGAATTTCCACAGAAGAGGGAATAAGTATATGTTTCATTCTGAAAATGTACTATTTCCGAGGAATAGATCAAATGAACGTATATATATTATAAATGTAAATGTGACTGTTTGTTAAGCTCCCACAGCTTAACTACTTCACCGATCGTCATGACCTTTGGCTTATAGGTAAGTCCTCTCTAGGTTTGACGTAGACCACGTAATCTATATCTATACTAATATATAAAGCTGAAGAGTTTGTTTGTTTGTTTGTTTGTTTGTTTGTTTGTTTGTTTGTTTGTTTGTTTGTTTGTTTGTTTGTTTGTTTGTTTGTTTGTTTGTTTGTTTGTTTGTTTGTTTGTTTGTTTGACGTTACCATGGCAACGTATATAATAATAACGTAATCGCTCAAAAGCAAAAAAAGTGCCCGATTTTGAAACATTCTTCATTGGTGCTCTGCTTCTATTGATCTTAGCGTGATGATATATAGCCTATAGCCTTCCTCAAAAAAAACTTTGAAAATGTTAGCTTTGATACTTACTACATAACTTCAGAATTGGCAGTATGGATTAATTCCTTCGCCTGTCCTATTGGACGAATATTATTACTACTACTTACTACGTTACCATGGCAACGTATATAATAATAACGTAATCGCTCAAAAGCAAAAAAAGTGCCCGATTTTGAAACATACTTCATTGGTGCTCTGCTTCTATTGATCTTAGCGTGATGATATATAGCCTATAGCCTTCCTCGATAAATGAACTATCTAAAACCGAAAGACTTTCTCAAATCAGACCGGTAGTTCCTGAGATCATAGCGTTCAACCAAACAAACAAACAAACAAACAAACAAACAAACAAACAAACAAACAAACAAACAAACAAACAAACAAACAAACAAACAAACAAACAAACAAACAAACAAACAAACAAACAAACAAACAAACAAACAAACAAACAAACAAACAAACAAACAAACAAACAAACAAACAAACAAACAAACAAACAAACAAACAAACAAACAAACAAACAAACAAACAAACAAACAAACAAACAAACAAACAAACAAACAAACAAACAAACAAACAAACAAACAAACAAACAAACAAACAAACAAACAAACAAACAAACAAACAAACAAACAAACAAACAAACAAACAAACAAACAAACAAACAAACAAACAAACAAACAAACAAACAAACAAACAAACAAACAAACAAACAAACAAACAAACAAACAAACAAACAAACAAACAAACAAACAAACAAACAAACAAACAAACAAACAAACAAACAAACAAACAAACAAACAAACAAACAAACAAACAAACAAACAAACAAACAAACAAACAAACAAACAAACAAACAAACAAACAAACAAACAAACAAACAAACAAACAAACAAACAAACAAACAAACAAACAAACAAACAAACAAACAAACAAACAAACAAACAAACAAACAAACAAACAAACAAACAAACAAACAAACAAACAAACAAACAAACAAACAAACAAACAAACAAACAAACAAACAAACAAACAAACAAACAAACAAACAAACAAACAAACAAACAAACAAACAAACAAACAAACAAACAAACAAACAAACAAACAAACAAACAAACAAACAAACAAACAAACAAACAAACAAACAAACAAACAAACAAACAAACAAACAAACAAACAAACAAACAAACAAACAAACAAACAAACAAACAAACAAACAAACAAACAAACAAACAAACAAACAAACAAACAAACAAACAAACAAACAAACAAACAAACAAACAAACAAACAAACAAACAAACAAACAAACAAACAAACAAACAAACAAACAAACAAACAAACAAACAAACAAACAAACAAACAAACAAACAAACAAACAAACAAACAAACAAACAAACAAACAAACAAACAAACAAACAAACAAACAAACAAACAAACAAACAAACAAACAAACAAACAAACAAACAAACAAACAAACAAACAAACAAACAAACAAACAAACAAACAAACAAACAAACAAACAAACAAACAAACAAACAAACAAACAAACAAACAAACAAACAAACAAACAAACAAACAAACAAACAAACAAACAAACAAACAAACAAACAAACAAACAAACAAACAAACAAACAAACAAACAAACAAACAAACAAACAAACAAACAAACAAACAAACAAACAAACAAAAAAAAAAAAAAAAAAAAAAAAAAAAAAAAAAAAAAAAAAAAAAAAAAAAAAAAAAAAAAAAAAAAAAAAAAAAAAAAAAAAAAAAAAAAAAAAAAAAAAAAAAAAAAAAAAAAAAAAAAAAAAAAAAAAAAAAAAAAAAAAAAAAAAAAAAAAAAAAAAAAAAAAAAAAAAAAAAAAAAAAAAAAAAAAAAAAAAAAAAAAAAAAAAAAAAAAAAAAAAAAAAAAAAAAAAAAAAAAAAAAAAAAAAAAAAAAA
>MU158799.1:660386-690849 GCA_015888305.1 Antheraea pernyi
TTTTTTGGTCAATTTGGCGGCTATATTGTCTTATTTACCACGTTTGCTTCTACATAACTCAGTTATTATATCAACGTATAAGAATAACTTAAGTATATCGACAATACGGGCATATTATATCTATCTATAAAATGAAAGATTTAAGATATGTTGTTCGATAATGTATAGCTTATAATTTTCATTACTATCTTATATAGTGTTAGTGAGTACTGAGTTTGGTATATAGTAGGTTGAAGTTCCAGTTATGTTGCTGATGATAAATCCCATCCCACTCGATATACTATTTGTATTCATATATCTAATGTACACGTTACATGTTACAGTGGGCGTGAGTGTCGTAGTTACAAATGTTTTTGAAAAAACTTTTCTGTAATGTACACACCCACTCACAATTTTCCATTTCTTTAATACATTTTTTAAAAAGCGCGTGCGGAGCCGCGGGTAACAGCTAGTCCCATATATAAATATATGCAATTCCAGAATATTTACGGTTGTATTTCTTTTCCGGCTGAATGGCTCGACCGATTGTAATGATTTTGTTGTAATTTATGTCTCCTATATGATTTTAAATATTGTTGAACACCGTAGGTGGCACTATTATCGATGAATGTTTTATTTCTAATTTTCTGATGACTTTTTTTAAATATTTTTATTCGGATTTTTCTTCAAATAAATCGTATTTATTTATTTAATTTTTTTAATTCATGGATTGCTAAGATGTAAGATAACGTTTATCTACCGGGTCATCTAGTTCACCATATAAGTTATGGTTATGGTGTAGTTTATGACTACGACAAAACAATTAAAGAAAATACCTTGAAAATAACTGGTAGTCCATGTTGTTTGCAAAATTCCATTGCTTCTTCTTTAGTCGTCACAGGCCCGTCTGTACCGGGGACGATCGGTACCTCTGTAAAATTAATTTGAAAAAATTATACGTCACAAAAAAAATTTACACAATTACAAGACTCTTATTGTATAAGCGGTCAACCTAAAAATTCGATCACAGCTCATTAGAGTTTTTATGTCTGAATTTCATATAAAAACGGTATTATAAATAATGTAAGAAATTGTTCTGCTTATTATCAACTAATTTTAATGAAATTTTGTAGAAATAAAGTATATTATCTTCTTCTTCTTGTTACCCTTATCCCACATAAGTAGGGTGGGTACAACATGTTTGTCATGATGTGGTATATGATTTGGCTTAATTTTTACGATCGGCCGCCTGCCTGACGTCAACCCTCCTTGGGATTATTTTTTTGTACCACTGTATTTATGATTATTATTATTATATAAAATTCCGGTTAAAAAAAAAAGTATATTATATCATTTTGAAATTAATAAATTAATATGCCAAAAAAAATCAATAATACTTAAAATAATCATAAAGGAATAGTTAAATAACATATAATTTCAAAATAAAAGTAAACTTGGAATAAATTCGTCAGAAGTCGCAGGCATAACTAGTCTATTATACGACAGATGTTGTAAAAATAAAGTTATGTTATACACTTAAACTACTATATTTACTTAAACTATCGCAAATGATTATTCTTTTTAATAATCAAGTAACACATATTTAGCAATAATTTAATATTAAAAATTAAACTATAAACATAAGGTGGTCGCGTGATCATACATTATCATGGTGATAAAAATGGTGGCCAAGATATTAATACCCGTTAATGATAGAAAAGTTTTTTATTTACCCACATAAACGCTTATCAAACAAGACGAACAAAAAAAAAATACCATACAATCTTCCTTGGATACATAAACACCCGTGATTTATCATTGTTTATTTTAATTAATACACATATTTATAACATCTGATTAGGACGTGTCAAGGACTTCAAACTATCTAAATTTTCATATTTGATAACCTTAAAATCGAGAGAACTCTCATATAATTTATAATCTTTATTTTCGCTTAAATTAATTTTCAAACAATACTCCATTAGTAGGTTGTTACGTCAAACAATTTTTTTCTCGAACTTGACGAACGCTATTGACGATGAACTGATGAACCTTCACAGGACTAAACGTCAGTCAAGGAATATTCAATTTCAATATATGAGTTTTGTGATATGTGAGATATTGTTTTGTCAATTGTGAGATGGTACAAAAGGTCTTATTTTTCAAATAATTCTTCATTAGTACGTTCTTACATTAAACTTTTTTTTAAACTGACTAACACTAATGGCCTGATGCGCCTTCACAGATTCACAGAACTAAATGTCAGTCAAGGAATGTTAAATTTCAATATGTGAGTTTTGTGAGATTGTTTTTGTCAATTGTGAGATGGTACAAAAGGCCTTATTTTTGAAACAATCCTTCATTAGTACGTTCTTACATCAAACAGTTTTTTTAACTAACTAACGCTATTCGCCTGATGAGTCTTCACAGGACTAAACGCCAGTCAAGGAATATTCAATTTCAATATATGAGTTTTGTGAGATGTGAGAGATGTGAGAGATTGTTTTGTCAATTGTGAGATGGTACAAAAGGTCTTATTTTTCAAATAATTCTTCATTAGTACGTTCTTACATCAAACATTTTTTTTTAAACTGACTAATGCTATTGGCCTCATGCGCCTTCACAGCTTCACAGGACGAAATATCAGTCAAGAAACGTTCAATTTCATTATATGATTTTTGTGAGAAATTGTTTTGTCAATTGTGAGATGGTACGAAAACGGCCACTTTTCGTCGCACAAAAAGGTTGCCGATCTGAATTTCAAATCCTTCCTATAAAAAGTTAAACTTAAAAAAAAAACTAAAAATCTTATAAATGACTAAAATTGAACTTTGTTAATTTTGAAATGCAACGACTCATATGTAAAAAAATTCGACTGTTATTCTTTATTCTATTTTGATGATTATTAACATTACCTACTATCATGTGGATAATCGTTCCATATTATGAAGTGTCTTCGGACTACTTCGGTATTCTAACAAAAGGATTAGAACTTTCTAGACCACTTGTGCCGTCCTACAATTCAACCAAGTTACATGACGTAATGTTGCAAAGTACAAGATCAGATAAGCCAAGTTTTTGGAATAAAGAACAAAAACCATTTTTTTTTAATAAAATTAATTCCTACTATCAACTACCTACGGTCTTTTAAATACACGTGTATGATGAGTTAACATCTTCGTTCCCAGTCAGTTTTTTACATTATATTAAAATCAAATATTCCTTACCTACTGTTTGTACATGTCATGCCTGTCTTTACTGTAGATATGAATACAATGTTATCAAAATAAAAAAAATATCTTCAATTATAACAAAAAAATGTAAAGTTATTGAACAAAACTATTTATTTACATACTCACTTTCGAATTAAGTTAAGCGAACATAACTTAGTGCAAAGTGAAATATTTAAGTAACTTACGAGCTTCGATAGCGGCTCTTCTAGCTGCGACTTTATCACCCATTTGTTGTACCACCTTGGGCGATGGACCGATAAATCGTAGCCCAGCGTTTTGGATCGCCTGGGCAAAGTCTGCCCTGTAGAATGCAAAACATATTTGTGAACCTCCTACAATGACTCATTGGGGCCTAATTGATTGCATTAAAATAAGGAGTGAACCTTCCGTTTTTTAAGTAACCGAGAGAATTGGAATGGTATATGGATTCAAAGAATAAATAATTTTTAATATCGCAGTAGAATACTACTGCAATGTCTGTTCACATCTCTTTCAGCCTTATTAACGCTAGTGATATCTACCATTTATAACTTAATAAGAGAACACTAGGGTAACCGATGAGTCTCTAGCCCAGTATGGTGCGTTCTGATATAGCCAACTTTTGTGGCAGGTAAAATATTAAATTCGTTCAATTTTTTTGTTATCTGGTCTAAATAAATATGGTTCATATAGTAAACTTAATAGGAAGAAAAAGAAATTAAAAATGATAAATACATTACCTCTCAGACAGCAGCCCATAACCGGGGTGAACTGCATCCACGTCGTTTTCTTTCGCCACTCGTATTATCTCCGGGATGCTGAGGTAAGCATCAACTGGTGGCAGGCCCTTGCCGACGATGTAGGATTCGTCGGCTTTTTGTCTATAATAAAATAACATATCTTATTTGTAAACAAACGATTAGTAAATATTATAGTAGAGGCTTCTGTTGTCAAAGTCGTCAGTTCGCTGTTTTTTGGGATGCAAGTGGAATAATCACGATAGAATATTTGGAAACGGAGAAAAACAATCACAGGTGACTACAACCTTGCTCACCTGGATCGCTTGAAAGAAGAAATAAAGAAAAACGGCTGCACATAGCGAAGAAGAAAGTGCTGTACCACCACGACAACGCACCAGCACATTAATCGATGAAAGCGACGAACAAATTGAACGAACTACGCTACCAATTAGTAAGCCATCCCCCGTATTCACCAGATCTGGGCCCCAGCGACTATTATTTATTCCCACACATGAAAAGGTTTCTTCAAGGAAAGAAACTTTCGTCGAATTGTAAAGGAAATCAAGGTGCAATTTTAAGGCCTCGACAAATAATTTTAAAGGCATCGAAATGTTGGATGAATGTTGGAGTAAAATGCATTACTCTAGATCAGGGTTTCTCAAGCTTTACCCTTTACCTGACTAATTAAATCCCTCACTTTGAGAAACATTGCTCTAGATGAAGAGTAGAAAAAAAGGTAATAAAGAATTATTTCCTTGTAAGACTCGGGACTTTTCTTTCCATGTAGTAGTTATAGTTGTTTACGTTTTCTTGAGAATTTTATTATCTTTTTATTCTGTAGGAATATGTTACAATGCGCTTAATAATGCAAAAACAATGTCGAACATTGAGAAATCGCTAATCCCTCGGCGATCACCACTATGATGGCGAGCATAAATTCTTTTCACTGAATAATTGAAAAACACTGTTTTATAGTTCTATGACATCGTGTTTATAAATGTTGTAATAATATCTTACCTGTGCATCTGCAGCTTGTCTTGTTCGCTGTAAACAGCGACGGAACGGATGCCTAACTCGGTGCATGCTCGGAACACGCGAATCGCGATCTCACCACGATTAGCGACGAGGACACTTCTAATTGGTTTGTATTCTACGATCTTTGAGTCCTGAAATGAAATTAAACTATTTATAACAAAGAAATATTAACCAGTATAATCGAGTGCTTATAATATGCCCATAACAATTTCAGTCTCAGTTTTTGAGTGCATAAAAACAAAACAAAAGCGGTGTTATTACAAAAAAGTTAAATACGTATTGAGTACTTGCTTTAAAAAGGTTTCGTATTAAATGCATCGCGGTCGCTGAATGTTCGCCATCTTGCTCTATTGTCTCGCTTTGGTTACTTTAGGTTAGACTTGCGAAAAAGGATAACGCGAACTCGCCTCGGGCGAGCGCGGTGGATTTAATACGAAACCTTTTTAAAGCAAGTATTCAATACATATTTAACTTTTTTGTAATAACATGGAATAAGTTGATTTCTTTTTCATCTAAATTTGACCCATGTCCTTTCAAATGTTTCTTTGCGATAATCTATACACAAATAAATAAACTTAAAATGTATGTTTTTAATGTTAAAAGAACAGCTTTTTTAAGGTTTCTTCCGTCTGTTTGTCCCGATTTTGACGAACATTTTACTGACAGATAATTCATGTTAAAAGTCCGAGTAAGTTAGGTTACTTTTATTAAAAAAAATATATAGGTTGGCATAAAATTAATTCTTTACAAATATAAGATACAAAGGCAGAAAAAGTTGCGGGCGGCTGCTAGTTTTCAATATTCTCTTGTCACAAAATAAAATCGTATTCAGCTACTTTCAAGAGCTTTTTTAGTTCAGAATTTTCTCGTCCATTTTACTAAATTGATGATGAATAACTATCACAGGTAAAACAACGCAAAATTTACAATCAAAATATACAACTGAAACACTAAAAAGGCACTTCTTATGGGAATTAAGATAATAACAATAGCCCGTTGGTAAACAAACACAATTATCGAATAGAGGTGGTAAGGACAGGTTTATCTTTTTTAGTATATTTCTATATTAGTACGAGCGTATACTAGTCACAGCTATTTATTATTAAGTACTAATGGTTCTCCAGTGGTCGAAATTCATCGATAATAAATTTTTTTAAATATCAATATTATATAGGTTTTCTTTAAACCAAAGAATATACCAATATTGTAATTTAGTAGACGTTAAAGATCGTGAAGTTTAACGAATAGACACTTATAAATAGAAGCATCGACTCGTCGATGACAAGGACAATCTGTTTTCATTTTTTTTTAATTCATAAAACTAAAAGTCCAAATCTTCTGATTTGTAAAAAAAGTAAAGGAAACCGTTTTATCTTTGTCTGGTTATATAAAGAACACCTTTGTACTTGTAACCATTATAGCAAAAACTTATTTTCTTTTCTTTTTATAAATAATATAAAAAATTAGCTCTTAAAGATTCTCACCCTAAACCGTATTTAACAAAATTTATCAAGGCATTTATTTATCTAAATACCTCAATAAAAGTAACATAAATCTTTTACTGTTTAAGAACGTGACATAAATTAAAGGATTTCCCACTGAGATAATCAATCCTTTACGTTTATATATATCAACAATAAAAAATTTACTATCCGTTGCATTATCGACTAGTGATGTACAAGTTTCTGTTTCGAATGATACGAAATTGTTATATTTCGGTATTTTTGAATTAGCACGATATAAATAAAGTCAAATGTACAACTTAATAGTAGTGATTCATCATAAGCGCTTCGACAGCGTGGGGTAGTAGTCCGGTGAAGCTGTTAAGACCTTGCTAGGTCAATAGCATAGTCAGTTCGAAAAAAAAAAATTCGACAGCGGCTTGTTAAAACTTAGCTAGCTAGCTTATTTTTGACGGTTGCCTCGTCGATCTGCCCCTATGTAAGCAAAATATAACTATTTCTTTTTCACCACCGATATTGAGAATATACCATCTTCCTTCCACATTTTATCAAAGACAGTGTGGCCACACTGTGGATGTGTGGTGTAACTAGAATGGATAAGATTAGGAATGAATATATCAGAGGAAGTTTGAAAATAGCACCAGTAACAGATAAGTTAAGGAGTAATAGGTTAGCATGGTATGGGCATGTTATGAGGAGAGATGAAGACCATGTAACTAGAAAAGCTTTGAGTATGACGGTCGATGGATATAAGAGTAGAGGAAGACCGAAAAAAGGATGGATGGATTGTGTGAAAAATGATATGTGTGTAAAAGGTGTGTTGACTGAGATGACATCTGATAGGCGAGCGTGGAAAAGGAAAACATGTTGTGCCGACCCTACTTAGGTGGGATAAGGGTAAGAAGATGATGAGTGTGGCCACACTATTTTCACTTCTCAGAATCGGATTTGTATGGAAAAGGCTCGTCTATTTTTGGTTATCAATCCACTCTCTAGATGGCACTGTTATATAATTTTTTTGGCAAGTTTGATAACAAAAGATGGTGGATGACGTTTAATTTTGACATTTCAAACAGACAACTTTCAACTATTTGTTTTCATTCTTTTTGTTTACGTATTTGTTACGAGAGTGTGCTCCCTTAAATTTTCTTGTCTCCCACAAACAATTTTATCTATGTCCGGTTCTACTTATAAACATTGACTCCTGCATACACATACTTGGATTTAGATATGCCTTACGATGAATATATTCATTACAAATAAAAATGATCAAAAACTTGTATACGATTTACGCAGTAGCGCTGTATGCATACATACATAGCTATAAATGTACATTTATAACCAACAATGTTACTTCGAAACTCATATTATAGAGGCGCTGATTGGAAAGGACGAGTGCGACCTCTATTTATATAACGTACTCTGTGAGTGTGGCGTTACAATATTACATTACGTATGTTTGCGTTATCGTGCCATTTCCTTTGTCGAAATATCATGTAGGTAACGTGTCTATTACTTACAATATCATTGAGTAGGATAGCTATTCAGCAGATAAGGGATGCTTAGTAGGTATTTCTAGAGTCGGCATTATCTTTTGACTTTACTGAATTTACCTCTACCAGCTAGAGGATCAAACCATACAGTCAGTGTACAAAAAGTAATATTTCAGAGATACCTGTTTATTTCCTTAATTTTCTTCAATGTAATGCTTTGCTATATGGCAATTTATCCTAGCCAGGTTTCTTAATCAAAGCTGCATCATAATTATAAATTGCGATTGCAATTATGGCTAAACATTAGCTTCACAATGTCCAATCTTGAAGATTTACGAGCGGCAAAGTAAATTAAAATGTACACTCTCCTGTCTAAACTCACTCATGTGTCCCTCAGGTCTTACCTCAGGTATTACGTATTTAGGGGCGATATTGTCGTTGCTTTGTTAAGGCTTGATTTTTCACTGGTACGTCGTAATCAGAATTTCTGATACCGTTTTCCTCTTGCGAAATACGTGATTGGTGCGCACCAATTATGAAATCACGAATGGTTCGATGTGGGTATTACCACTTGCATTGTATTGTAGTCTTATAAATACGCCAAGAAATTTTTTTTGGATATATATTGTTTTTAATTACATTTCTAAATTCAAATTATTATTAATAAATTTTCTCATACTTTTGGACACCTATTATAATTATAATTCCACGTGTTTCTAAGTTTCTAGGCCGGGTCCCGTTCCTTCACTACTTAACAATGTGCAAGTACAACATATTACACTTGAAACTATCAAATGAGATAACGTTTTCGTTTCCAGATAAAGATCAGTGATCTAATTTCGAATTCGCTAAATTAGACAGACACACTATTTTCGATAAAAAGTATATTTGAGATGAGAAGTCAAATATAGTTGTTATATAAACATTGTTACAATCTTTAAGAAAAACATAATTTTCGGTTTCGCATTCGTTATTTGGCACATCACTAATAATGATACGTTCAAATTTAACGGATAGCATTTATGATAATGCAACGATAAGACCTTGATAGTACGCACGTTATCATATCACTCAAGTAGTATTTATTTACTTTGATAAAGTAACGTAATTCCGAGATCATCAATAAATAATGAAGGACAACATTTGTTGACGATACACAACAAATTACACTACGTTTTATTTCTTAAAAAAAAAAACTTTTCAAATAACTATTATTTTATTAACAGGTTAGGCGTTTGAACGCAACTTTCTCTGACGTTGAATTAGGATAAAGTCCCAATTTGTTTCCAAGTGTTGTCACCGGAATACACTTGTAATACGCTTTTATAGATATAGATAAAATTCTCTACCACTATATTTCACCACCGAATGCTCAAATATGCAATAGGATTGGAACCTATTTAGTTTGAACAAAGTATACTACTAGAATTGACAAAAAAGCGTAAAGCTATATTCATAAATGTACCCACTACGTCTTTTGGAATATGACCTTTGCCCAGCGGTGGGATATATATATAGACCGAGATTTTTATTATTATTATCCACATATAGTAATAGTCTATATGCGTGCCTAGTATGAAAATATTTAAATGTCATCATATTAAAGCTCATTCATAGACGACTTTATTATGCTCGGGATATTTGACATTTCGACAAGAAGTACCGTAATTACTCGATGCAGCAAATGTTCATAGCACAAAAAGAACGTTGAAATAAGTCAGGGTTTTACATGAACTAGTAATGTCCAGTACTCAAAGCTGATATAATAAGTGCTATAAAGTTTTCTTCCCTTCTTAAAAACTGTAGTGAGTATTATACAAATATAAAGTAGATCATAGAAGTAAGAAGCGTGAAATATTATAATAGAGATTAATTAATAAAGATTTAGTCTAATCTCACACGATAATATTAACGAAAATCGGCTGACAAACAGACGAAAAAAGGTATTGAATTGTTTTATCTTCCTTTTTATATACATACACTATAACTAATATATACTTTTCTATAAAGACAAAATTACGACGCTGTATTTGATGACCAGCGCAGTATAATCTAATTACAATGAGGACCACCAACGCAGTAGCCGCTGCCGCTTTCATTACTTTATATAACACCTTTGCAGATACCAGAAAACAATACGTTTACACCTGATCTATGGAGGCCAGCGATCTCATTGGACACAATAGAATAGTTCACCCATATAATACCAGCTTTTTATTCTGACAGAGCTAGCTTTCGACTATGGATGAACAACTGAGTCACTCTTTTGCCCCTCTCTAAAATATATAACACGCCTTCCAACTTAACTGTTATTAGCAAGTAACGTGTGTGTGAATGACCTCTGAGATAACTGTCATGGTAATGAGCCAGGTAACATGAGATTTACACACGGCTGTTTGCTAGATTATCTCACATTCATCTTTATCGAAAAGGCATTTGTTCAATAGTAATGCTTCTGGTTTTAGAGGTTATGTACCATGTGTTAATGAAGTGTTATCAGGAAATAGATTTAAGATACATACATTGTCATCAATTTTTGAAGTTATACTTCTTTTGGCGCGTAAGGAAAAATGATGAGAGTAAATTTTTATGATACGCGCGCACACCGTCACGAAAAACCGAACTGACTATGTGCTTTTTTTTGAGCTGACTACGATATTGACCTAGCAAGATCTTAACAGCTTCAACGGACTACTAAGGCGAGTGCTTAAGGCACTTAGCCGATTTTATTTGGCAACTAGCTCAAGGGTGCACGAAACACTTCGGCTTTGGCTGTTGCCTGATACATGCAATTCGCGACCTAGCTGAGCTAACCTAAGTTAACTATTCATACATATATGAGTTGTTGAAACATATATGTATACCAAGCATACATACCTTTCGTATTTCCTATCGGATAATTTGCTAAACTCTTTCAGTTTGATAAGGGAAATAAAATAAAAGTCTTCCACTTGCATGTGTAAGCGTGTAAGTGTGCATGTGTGGGGAGGTGATATGTGTAATGTTGTCGCAGTGATGTAAGATTTTATGTCACTGTATCGCGCGAGCAACGCTCCACTCAGGGCTCCACGGCGAGGGAACGGACCTAGGCTTGAGCCGCTGCCGACGGGGGCCTGACCTGGTTTCGACTATGTGCCTTTAGCTGGATAGCAACGTATGGCAACAACTCAGAGGCGCCAAAGTGACCTAAACTTGGCTTGAGTATCACCGATTTCCGATGATGTCAATATACAGAACTAAGTGATTATATAAAAATTTTATGAAGCATCGTTCAAGCTATGCAACAAAATAGGCACAATAATAGAGCGATAGGAACATCTAATGGTTTAGCGCTTGAAATATAAATAAAAATGGTGTTTTGTATATCATCTACGCTGTAAGAGTGAGTGAGCTAAAGTTTTAATAACGTCGAAAAACAAAACACTATATGGTAACGGACGTTTATGATATATTATCTACACTTTATTATTCTTTAACCACGTCACATTACACGTGAATAAATAGCATGAAAGCATCGTGATTAAATGCTTCAGGATTAACTATAAACTGAACTATAAAACTGATACGTATATTAGCGCGGTAGGATTCATAAGCATTTATCTGATTAATATTTTAATCAGTACTCTAATTTTATTCAATTAAAACAAGTTACAATACTGATTTTAGACGTTTCCCAGTTAATTCTCGTAATTACAGTTAGGATAAATAAAGAGGCGAACAGAGAATCCAATTCAATAAGATCTAAGGCAAAGTGGCTGACTTGAATTAAAATATTGAATACTAACTTGTGTCCGCGGTTTCGTTCGCATATATATACACCTGCTTTATGCTTCGAGAACCATACCATATTATGTTATTTAATGTACACTTGACAATATGTATGCAAAGTTTCATTACGATCTGTTGAGTAGCTACGGCCTGAGAGCGTAACATAGATGACAAACAAACAATCAAACTCACTTTCACATTTATAATATTAGCAAGAATAGTCATTGTTTAGTTATATGATATAAAGTGCATGTGCCTAAGAGTTTTAGAATATTATATGTTGATTCAAATTGTAGCGTAATTTTATCCGTGCGTTCGTAGATCTTGTTAGTATATTAGCGCTTAATAATTAATATATACTTGTACTACTATATATATATACTATATATATATATATACTATATATACTTTTCGACCGCTTGTATATGCGCAGAACACAAATTTAGGTCTAAAAACGTATTATATTATATGTAATACAATCGAGACAACTTAAGGTTAAATAAATGGAAATTTTAGATTTAGGTATTGGCGATGTTATGCGCAAGCCCGAACTTACGGGGCTATATTCGGAGCGGACAAAAAGTTTGACAAGAACTGTATGTGTCTCTTGTATCACTTTGTATATGCTTATGTTTGTTAATATTTCTTGTTTGTATGACAAATAAATATTTTTTTTTGTTTTTCGTATATTACGTAGTAATTATTTTTGTTTTTATATATTATTTTTTTATTAATATTTTATGAAAACTGCAAGTACTATTGATAATTATTATAAAGAACAATTTAGGTACGAAATATGCACCTTCTGTGATTGTTTTTGCGTTTCACTTTTTTTAAAGATTTATTAACGTATTATTAACAATTCAATTCGTAGGCTTATCAACTGAAAAATGGCATCCCATGTGAGAAAAGTAATAAAAACGATGAATCCGTTTTCGGGGTAAATCAGGACACACAAATGAGTAAGTACAGGGACATAGATGAACAATTATTAAAATCATTTTCGTGATAAGTTTCCTTTATAACCGACATTTACCACAAAATTTAGAAAAAAAAAAAACATGTAAATAAATCATTGGAGATGAATTAATAAACAACCATTTTGTAAAAATGTTGTCATATCAAAATATTCACAAAAGAACCGAGGAATTATCTAAATTAATATAATGTAAATCAACTATAGATAAAATTTTACAATCGATTGGCATTAAACAAAAACTCGGTAATTATCTGGCTGTAAAACCAATTACGAGTGTATTATGTATTGTATTATGAGATGTATTAACATATACAGATATGGATCCACGCGCCGCGCCACGTCACACAGAGCACACATGCAGTATTATTTAGTTCTCACTTTACAAACTGTCACGTTTTAAGTGATGGTAGAGCCATGCTGAAACTATTACTGGTTTCAGCATGAATGGGTCGGCTCACCCGGGGTAGTACCACCCGCTCATCGAAAACCGACATGAAGTAACAGTACTTGCATTGTTGCTTTTCGTTCGGTCAGTGAGAGCGTCCTCTCTCCTCTCCCACTCCCTCCCCTAACCCTTCCCCCCAAAGGGTGGCAACGCACTTGCGACTCCTCTGGTGTTGTTAATGTCCATGGACGATGGTGATCACTTAACATCAGGTGACCCATCTGTTCGTTTGCCACCTATGACATTAAAAAACAAACTGTTTAATTTACACATACTATCGTAATTGCTCTGCTCCGAGTAGTCTGTAACTGGGCGACAATGCAAAGGAAGCCCGTTACGGCAATATGGCGTCACTTTTCTGTACCATCCGGTTTTTAAATATTTTAGATTTTGTTAATAAAAAATTAATAAAAAGAAAAAGCGAAATATTTTGAAAAAAACAAATTAAAAAAAGAAAATGAAACTGAATAATAATAAAAATCATACATTAGAATTAATTGTGTATATATATATGGGCACGCGACCGTGCTGCCATCTGGTTTCTATGTAAGTAACAAATGAAATCAAAGCTTCATTATCTGTAGTGCCATCTATCAGCTAATTCGGAACTTAAATAACACAGGAAATATTGTTAGCAATATTGTTAGCTGTTTAATTCTTTGTTAACTACTTTGTCAACGTTAAGTCTTTGTTATTCTCCAGTTCAATCAACAACAAGATATGGCAGGACTATTGATGCAGTTTTCTCAAGAAATTTGGAAAATTTGCAGATAATTTATGTTTCTCATTTCAATTATCATAAACCAATCATATCATATTTAAAGTATGATAGTAATTAAATTATTGTTTTAAAATGTATAGTGGTCGACGATAATAAATGTATATATACTAGTGTTACATCAATGCCACGTATGTATGTACAATAAATGCCTTTTTAAATTCTCTTATGATGTATTTATTTTTAACTAAACGCCATCTCTTATAATGCCAAATAAGTTTTACTTCAATTACGTTTGATGGTTAAACACACTATTTTTTTATCACGCTTTTATTAGCTTCACCTGTATTTATGTATGTTTGTAACCGACCCCTTTGAGCTCGATTTTGTCCTACTTTGAACGATCAGATTTAATTCAAACTTTGCACATCTGTCAAAGGTCGATGACAATGCAATAATCCGAAAAAAAAAGTTAAAAAAAAACTAAAAAATGAAAAATAAATAATTCAACTAAAAAACAGGAAAATAAAATTTAATAAATACATAAATTTAACTCACTGTTTTAATATCAGCACCTCCAGATATCAGTATTTAATTTTCTGTTTTTTTAGTTGGATTTTTTATGAAAGCGTGTTTTTTTAAACTATTATTTATTTTAGAAACCTTTCTCTCCTGGTATCTATACATTAGTCTTTTTTTCCCGAACTGACTACGCTATTGACCCAGCAAGATCTTAACAGCTTCACTGGACTACCAAGGCGAGCGCTTAAAGCACTCAGCCGATTTTATTCGACAACTAGCTCAAGGGTGCACGGCACACCTCGGCTTGGGCTGTTGCCTGATACATGCAATTCGCGACCTATCTGAACTAACATAAGCTAAGCTAACTATTCATACATATATGAGTTGTTGAAACATATATGTGTACCAAGCATACATATTTCAACAACTGTTATATATATTTCGCATCGAATATCTATACATTGGTCACAGACTCATACTCTGTGAGTACGTAAGCGTTCTAAGTACATGAAACACAACTCAGAACGTAAGGTTTCACATATTTAAAAATAAGTTGTGTCTGGTCGCTCTGGGATCATGGACTATTAAGATAATAAGCGACGCACACGACGCGACGTCGCGAGTATCAGCTAGCTATATTTATAATATTAGTGAAAATAGTTGGGATACATACCGAAGAAGAGTTCCGAGTTTTAGCCGTACTCCATGCTTGAAACTGTGTAGCGGTAGCACGAAAAGCATTCCTGGCTTTTAAAATCTGCATCTTCGCTTAACAACTATTTATATAAAATCGAAATAACAACAATACTAAATTACGCTTATTAAAAACTAATAACACAGTCTTATTTCATTTTAAATGAATTTATATTTGAACATAACGTGTTGTGAACAATCTGACTAGATTTTATTTTAAATATAGATAGTTATTTTATAGTGTAAAAAATTATCGTAGTCGTTTCGTTTCGTGTTTCGGCGAATCGGTATTCAAATCTGAAACAAAAGAAAACAGTATTTTAATAAATAGTATTTACTAGCGGGCCCGGCAGACGTTGTCCCGCCCTGATTAAAGATAAATCCTTGACAAATTATATACCAAAACGTTCCTCGTGAATCACTTTATCCACTGGTGAAAACCCCATGTAAATCTGTTCATTAGTTTTTGAGTTTATCGCGAACAAACAGACAGACAGACGCGGTAGGGGACTTTATTTTATACTATGTAATGATATAAGAAAATAATAATTTACGGTTGTGAAAGGTGTCGAACAGGATGCAGTACCTACGATTTTGTTTGGCAACAAGTTCAAGGGTGCACGGCACAATTCGGCTTGGACTATTATCTAGGTTACGCAACATCGCGGATATAACCAAACTAAGCGAAATATTTATACATATAAGAATTAATGAGATACACGCGTATACCAAGCATGTGTACCTTAGTGACTCGTATGAGTATTTTTATTCATATATATCATATACGCTAATAAGTGTAAATAGTGTACACAGAATCACGGCACACGCCGACTTTTTAGATTACATTTCACTTCCGAGATTTTTAACAGCTTTTCTGATAACGTTACTGTGTGTTGAAGAATTACGAATATGTTATTGTCCTCGCTCTGTTTATATTTATCAAATTTCCTATATTTACAGGGCTTTTGCAATAGAGCTAAATAATGCCTTAGGGAATTTATCAAAGATTTTTTTTTCGAAATGTCTTGTTGAATTTATTAATCTACACAAATAAATAAAATTGAAGTATTTGTTTGAAACGTTAGAATAATAATTTATTACTAGATGGATATGACTGTAACTTTAACACAAAAAAAAAACAATTTTTAAAATTTGTATGTTTTTCCGGTTAAACTCCTAAATGGTTGGACCGATTTAGACAAGATTTTCACTGGCAGATAGCTTATGTTATAAAGAGTAACTTAAGCTACTTTAATTTTAGAAAAAATATTAGATCCCGCGCATATATCACTACATATTATAAAACGAAGTGCTCTGCCACGTCTGTTCGCGATAAACTCAAAAACTACTGAACGGTTGTTTCATGCGGTTCTCACCAGGTGTTGGTGTATCACTTCTCAAGTTTTCTTATATTATCAGGGCGGGACAACTTCTGCCGGGCCGCTAGTAATGAACTAAAGAAGCAGCATCCAACGGAAACGTTTACACTGAACGAAGATATTTGGCTAAATTCCACGAGGACGAAGTCGCTGGTAATAGCCAGTTAATCTTTATAAATATAAAAAAGTATATTAGTATTTTTGAGATCAAAAAACTCCAGAAACATTTGACCGAGCACAATGAATGTGTGCCAACCAAAGTGTATATACACGAAGAAACTTTTTACGTTATTCCATTTTCCTAGGTGACGTCTGCGACTTTAACTCCTGCGTTTAGTATGTATAGATACATCTGAAGACGAAAAATATCTACAGAATATCCATTTTCGTTTAATTTTACTATTTATTACAACAAATTGTAATTAAAAATAACAACAAGTAAATAAATGATTAAATTGAAGAAAAAAACATAATATCATGATGTTCAATGTACATACACAATTAGTAGATTTTTTTTAGTGCACAGTATATAAGTAAAATAGAATTAAATTACTTCAAAATGGAAGCACCAGAGAGTAAATTGAATTTAATAACAAAACAAAAAAACCTCCTTCTACGGACTTACTTATTTCACAAAAAAAGACTGTTGTATCTTTATTTTTGATATTTATTTTGAAATATTTTCTAGAACTATATATTTATTAGATAATTCGGCACTAACCAACTTCATATCTGGAACACTAAATTACGTAAGTTGTGTTTACATTATATGGGATTGATAGTTGTTATCGAAACAAGGCGTATAAAGTCAAGGCCTGTTAAGATACACCATACGTCAATACGAATCAATAGTCATCGCATTAATCATATCAATTTATTTTTGACTTGACAATATTTTGATGCTTAAAAATTATTTAGTACCAGGACACTATCGGATTAACCTTTAGGATGTTAGGACTACGTCGTTACGATTTATGGTCAATGACCTTACTTATCACAGACTAAATATAAAAAATACCTTCATTCATGTCAACAATACAGAGGTGAATCGATATCGAGTGTAGAAAGATATTCGTGAGCAGTATTGTGATGAGGAAAAATTAATAAGTTATTCTAATTTAACACCTATGTCTTGACACTAATGTTTAATTTTACATAACATTTCCTATACGGTAATGAAAACTCCTAAACAAACATTAAAATAAAATGAGCAATAAAAATATTACAATGTAGAATTTATTATTTGCCACCTAAGCTTAATTTCACATAACACTTTGTATACAATAATCAAATAATTTATGCTAATTTGAACTCTATGTGTTGAAGCCTATATATAATTTTGCATAAAGCTCCCAATCAATATTGGTTAAAAGAAAATCAAAATTAATTAAATTGTTCTAGCGTAAAATCTGTCTTGAAACTTAAGTTTAATTTGACATAACACACCGTTACAACATATGAGAAACCTAGAACCAAGATGATAAAAATAAATAAATGTTATTAATTTGAACTTTATATCTTGACATTTAAGTATAATTTTACATAAAACTACCCATGAAATATTTGTAAACGAAATTCAGTAGCCTATAGTTTTCTATACAAAAATTCCCTACCACTACGTTAATATGCTTTGTAAATAATGCTATTGCCGAATGGTATTAACGTTCCCGCGATAACAGCTTTAAATTATTACTAACAAGTACTAAATAGTGAAGTTATCGTGGTTTAGTTTTTACCACATGCAAAGAGAATCATTGGTTGTAATTTGTTGGATACTGTTAATAAAAGTTATTATATCGAATATTCATTTCATATTGCGCTTTATATACATGTGAAAAGGTTCATTTTTCAGCTTTCGGTAAATAAGTAGTTATATAATTGTTTTTACACCGACTCCAAAGAGGTTCTCAGCTCATTTGTATTTTATTTTACGTTTGTTACCTCATGTAGTGGCTTTTATATATTTATTCATAATCTTGTGTTATTAGACTCAATATTTTGTAATATCTGTGGTATTTTACGTAATATAGTTCGGTTATTGTGCACAAGTGAATTGGATATGAAATAATACTATGGAGCATGAATTCCGAGATACCCAAAAACTCCCTGGAAAGATCTAACAAGGGGGCCACATCATAGGAGACAAACGAACAGGCGGGTCACCTGATGGTAAATGATCACCACCGTCCATAGACACTTGCAACACGAGGGGAGACGCAAGTGCATTGCCAGCCTGTGTTCGGGGGAAGGGAAAGTGGGAGAGGGAAAGGAGAGGAGATGGGTGAGAGGAGGGGGAGTGGAGGTGGGCCTCCGGCGCTCTCACTACCCGAACGAAACGCAACAATGCAAGTACTGTTACTTCACGTCGGTGTCCTGTGATAGCGTGGTAGTAACCCGGGCGAGCGGACCCATTCATGCTGAAACCAGTAATAGCTTCAGCATGGCTCTACCACCTAGAAAATCTTATTTGGACATCGAAAATTATGACAAAAAACTAGTTACATTTTTACGTACTCGATAATACTAGTATAATGTACAAGATTGGTTGCCAAATATAAAGCTAACAAAATTTCGTCATTTATGACTGATTTGGATTTTTTTTTACTATAAAGGCTATATATTCAAGGTTGTCCCATTACAATTTAATTAGCATTAGATCTTGGATTGCGTAGATGCAGCAAGGAAATCCGTTGAAATTCTTAGGACTGTGTCGATTTTTTTTTTAAATATACATAAGTATACAAATTATATACTATGGGTTATCCTTTTTTATGCAGTCACTGAGATGTACTGATTCTATAGTACATTATTTTTATGCATCTAAGTTAGTCGGGTTATGTTAGCCAGCATGTCTAATGTAAATACGAGATACTCCTAACGACTTATTAGAATATATAAATTTTTCTATACTTTATATAAATATATAATACATATTACCCTTCTGAAAGAAATTATTTAACAGTGAAAACCGTATCAAAATTCGTTACGTAGTTTAGAAAAAGTAAGGAAACACACAGAAACTAAAATCCACTTTGTTTTACTACATTTATAAATGTACGTTAGTGCGGTCAAATTAGACCAAAAAATAAGAGTAAAGTTACCTAAATTCCCACCAAGCTGAAAATCGGTAAGATTGTTTAAAATATCATTAAAAATAAAATTTGAAAGATCCCCATCTTTCCCCTGTAAGGAAAGAAAATTATTCAAGGTCAAAGGTAAAAAAAAAGAGTTTTTCGCGATTTTCAGCAAAACGGTAAGTTTTATCATAAAAATACCTCAGACAAAAATTGTAGATCATAAAATTATCTACAAAAAATTTATCAATACTTTTTTCTCTACGAGCCACTGTTTTTGAGATATAACGATTCAAACAGTTGCTAAAAATCGCAAGAAACTATTTTTTTTACCTTTGACCTTGAATAAAAAATTTTCCTTACAGGGGAAAGATGGGGAACATTCAAATTTTGTTTTTAATGATCTTTTAAACAATCTTACCGATTTTCAGCTTGGTGGGAATTTAGGTAACTTCGAATGTCTAAATTGACCGGACTATGTAGAAGATATAGATATATCAGATGCTTGATTACCGCAGTATAAACTATAGTTAGTTTGTATTCGAATTAGCTCGTATGGTTTATTTGCAACTGGTATTAATAATTATATTTCATCGAGATTACGTAGCCTTGATATAACATTGGTTTACGAATGATTCATACACAATTGTATACAAACACCAAAATATAATGAAAATCGCCTTCTTCAAATTCCCATTAAAAACTTACGAGGCCTTTAAAATATTAAGTAATTATAATGTTAGTCATTTTTAATCCATCCAGCCCCCTTGTCAGCAAAAATAAGCATTTGTAAGGAATTGACTTTTCAGACACTAACATCATGCCATCAGAAACAATATTGAAAAAAAAAATGTATCAAATAACTTTTAACGAAAGAGTACTTCGGATATAAAAAAAAATGGATCTATAACAATAATGTTTTCATTATCATATCATTTTTTTTTACTTTATATACCAAGCACTTTCCATGGTAACGCAGTTAATGAGAAATGTCACCCATACAAAAAATCGTGTCCCAAAGTAACTATTCCACGCGTACGAAGACGCAGAAGCTGGTATAAAATATTAGACGCACTCTTATCTAAATTACAATAATACCAATCGATTGATTAATACATTTGTTTGCAAGTAATATTTGTTTTACAGTTCGGAACGCTGATTAAAAAACTATAGAAACTACGTTACTATTCGCTTGAAAATTAAAAAAAAAGAGTACTAAATATGTATCAGCAATAATGGCCGGTATGTTTGTATTTTTTTATCGACGTTCGTCACGACGAACCACCACGGTTTGACCACGGTCAAAATCACTTAATTGGCCCTAATCGTGATATCAACTTTTTGAGCATGAGTTTAATTTCTGGTCTACCTCTAAAACATTGTTAAATTTTATTACTTGTTGAATATAATCCCGAAAAATGGAAGTAATTTTGTTCGGATTTCAAGGTACATACTATACGATTACTATCAATGAAATGAAAATATTTTTATTACCCTGAAATCTTCTTTTTCGGATATTTTCGGCTCAAGAGTGTTTAACAAGTTGATTCACCCATATATGGGCCCAATTTCTTTCACAAAATCAATGGCAACTTCTTCAAGAGTTAAGAAAAAAGTATACGAAAAGTAAAAAACAAATTATTGCTGACGTCATCGCCGTTCATACTCTCCCCGTCCATGACATTAAAAATTATTAAAATGTCCATTGTAAAATACAAGCAGTCCGCTATCTATGTACTTCGTATTTCACAAGACTAAAGCAATCGAAAAAATTATTAACCATCGGCTTCAAATATCAAATTAAGGTTACAAGCCAGTTACAATCAGATTTTAACATAGAAACCACGACACCATCTCTCTATATATAGTTCTGCGATATTGAGGACATACATACACCTTGTTCTCACAGTAACGTCATGCATGTATGAAAATTCCTGGTAATGATTGTATAGCTCAAAAGAACGATAGATACGATTCAGTCGTTCTGGATATCTTACTCCTAATAGAAGAAAAAAAACTAAGATTTTAACCGCTCCCGTGATTTTAACTACTTAATACTAGATTCTTCTTACGAGTAACTGTTTAGAAAAAGGTAATATTAATATACATCACGGTTCGTACGTAATCTAAAAATAATAGTATTTTTTTTATATTGTAGCACGGCAAAATGACTGCACTATGCCTGATGGTAAGCACAGTACAGTCCAAAAACACTGGCGACCACCGAGTGACACACTGTCCATAGCCGGTCGCCGCTGTCATGCCGGTCTGTGAAAAGCTGGGTATGCACAGGCTAATCCCGAAACGCGACCCTCAGAAGCGAATCACTATGAGAGGCTTTTTCGCCATATACATGGTGGTTGCGACCCAGTCAGGCTGTAAAACCCTACCACCCCGCTTTCGCCATGGCCTCGTTCGTTATTCAGCAGGGTGCACCACGTGCAGGTGAGGTTAGCTTGGATGTCTCAAGTCGTATGTTGTTACACCCCCGATACCCCTTACACCCCCCCAGTTCTTGACTGGCCTCAGTACAACGCTAGTAGACCCTGCTTTTTTGATCAAACATTTATCTCCGGTTCGGTTTATATTCGCCCATTATTGACTCTTGTCATGACCATAATTGCCAGTAATATGTCTGGGTGTTCCATAGAATTATGAAACCACTTACACTGACTGCTCGCAGCTTCGTTACTCTATGGGGTATAAAATATCTATCTACACAAATCCTTACATATTATTAAAAAAAAGTCGTCTGCCGCGTCTGTCTGTTTATCTGCTCGCGATAAAGTGAAAAACTACGGTTTTCACCAGTAGATAACATTAACAAAAAGTGATTTCGGTATATAATTTTTTTTAATTATCAGGGTGGGACAAAGTTCGCCGGGCCCGCTAGTATTATTGATATTATTGATATATATATATATATATCAACATACTATTCTTAATTTGGGATTAAATGGCAGTAGAAGAGTAATTGTGTCCACATATTTATTTTTAAAACTGATATTTATTTGGCATTGCTGTCGCATTGCTTTTGTGAGACATGTAACCAGAGAATGGATTAGAACAGGCTTCAAAGTGTTGAAAATTGCAATTAGACTGTTGAATATATAGCAGCTATTGAGTTTTGTAGAAAATAACAAGAGATGTTTTGAAATTCCTTTTGCTGTTTGAATTACGTATCAAAACTGCGCAATTAATTGACAGTACAGGATTAAGGGATTTATAAATAAAAATGAAATGATATGACGAGTACATTAAAAATACGAGATCAATTTAATTATTTATGGTCAAAAATCTACTTCGTCGTAGGACGGCATGCATTTCATTAAACTGACTAAAATATGTCGAATTACAGGACTGAAACAGCTTTACCGGGGGATTCGTGGTGAATGCAGTAGGCACTCAGGCAAAATAAAGGTGCCACAGTGGTCAGACGTCGGCTTGAGTTGTTGTTTTGTCGGCATTTCGATGTATTGAAACTAACTATTCGAGCTTATTACATACACACATATAGAACATATGCGTACATGTATTTAGCTTGTCTGACAATCTAGACACGATCTAGTGCACGCCTAACTACATCATTCAATCAAGGTTGGCAGGTGTGCTGTATTCACGAGCGAACTTGTCGATATATCAACCCTTTAAACTATTACGTTTTGTATACATTGAATACGTATTTAAAACCCATAATTACTCTTAACTCGTAGGTTTCGAATACAATTGATTATTTAATTGTTAATAATAATTCATATTTTACATAAATACTGTTTGCATGAATACAAGTGTGAAATTAACAGCAAATATATAAGTTTTCGGATTATTACCATAACTTGTGCCTAAAGGACTCCTTTAGTTTAATTTTTTATAAAGTTCAATGATTAGTTAATCGATGAATCTTTATCATGAAGTACCGTAATATCTTTATTGCGATAAATTTGACTTCAAGAAAAGAGACCTTGATATATTTTCAGCCAGAAAGATTGACAAACAAAACTTTCTATGAGGATTGCATGATTTCGTTATGAGTGACAAAACCCAAAAAAATAACAATAATCCTAACTAATATTATAAATACGAATGTGAGTTTGTTTATTTGTTAGGCTTTCACACTTCAACAACTCAACCATACATCATGAAATTTTGCATACACTTTGGCAGTAAAAAGCAGAGAACGTAGGGTAAAGTGTACTGTTCCAGAGAGATAGGTCAAATCTACAGTAATACAAGCGAAGACGCGAGCAGAAACTAGTCGTACAAAGAAACATAACCGCACTAATTCAAGAAAAATATATCCTACAAATATAATAAACAAATTAACTGTAACATAATAACGCTACTAAGTATCATATCAAATGAGTTTCGTTTCGGAGTAAATCTATTTAAGCCTTTTTGCCCTTGCTTATCAAAGAGTGCAATAACCGAGGGTTATTACTTGTGGAAATAAATTACTCGGGGGTATTAGTGACCCAGTTAGTATACTTGGTATACAATTAAGACGTTTGCATGGTTTCTCACAGTAATTGTATCAATGTACTGTTGTATCAAAATCTATATACTCTGATTGTACTCTACACTTTATACGGAATTTGCTTGCGTTGACAGTTATTCTAAATCTGAAAAATGAAATAAAATTGATACCACGGATTACAGCTATTTTTTTTTCGCACTGACTACGCTATTGACCTAGCACGGTCTTAACAGCTTCACCGGACTACTCGCGGCGAGCGCTTAAGGCACTCAGCCGATTTGATTTTGACAAATAGCTCAAGGGTGCGCGGCACACCTCGGCTTGGGCTGTTGCCTGATACATGCAATTCGCGACTTATCTGAGCTAACCTAAATCTATAGCTAATTAATGTACGTAGTTTCATACTAGTATCGAGTTATTATTGGATTCTATAGATTATCTAATAAAAGGTTTGCGTTTTACTTATCTCCAAAGTCTTCTAACGGAGATCATAGATTACATTACTGCTGGTGTTCACGAAAAACTCAATACGTATTTATACCTAACTGTGAGAAGCTCGTGTGTTAATTATGCATTTATAAGAAAAAGTATGTTTTTTATTACAAGTTTGAATAACATTGTAAACAGGAAAATTATGTTTGATAGCATATTTTGTGGATGATGGTTGAAACCGCTGATCTATCAAAAGTTGTTTATAAATTTGTTCTGTCCTGTTTTATATTATTCTTTTTTATCAACGCTACAAGTTTAATTTACATCTAATTGCGAGAAGTACGTATGTTACGTTGTTTTCTATTTTTTTTTTAATTGTTATTGTCCTTGTCGAGTAGGTAATTTAAACATTAGTGTCTTGTAATCATTTCAATGTACTAACAAAGTAACGGTCCCTGTGAGAACATTTGCACGGAGTTTTTGTGTCATCTCAGAAATCATGCTCCGATTTCCTATCCTATCCATGTCAGTTGTGCACAATAACTGAACTATATTACGTAAAACACCACAAATGTTACAAAATATAGAATCAAATAACACACAAGACAGACTAAGATCCTGCCAAAAACGGTTGTTAAGTTAGTATCTATATGGAAAAGTATGTTTTTTATTACAAATATAAACAATGTCGTAAACAGTAAAAATGTATTTATAGCATTTATACCACGTGAAAAAAAAGACCAATCATAGCGCGTGACGTCACACCGTACGAAACATTGTTCTCACCGTAGATTTATGAATCAGCCTAGTCTTGCTACTTGCAATTTTGTTGATCTATGGTTCTTGAATTTACACTCTGGCATATTAATACCAAAGAAAAAAGTTTTATTCAAAACGGTGTGACGTCAATCCAACACCATAATACGTATGAACATTTTCTGTATGAACGAATGTAACTATGTATTTTCGTAAAAATATGTTATGTATGATGAAAAAGATAAACCAAATCTAGTTACATGCTTGTTCTTCTCGATGACTGGGTTGTAATTTTGAGTTTCATAAGTTCCTTCTAAGGGCCTAAATTTAATAAAGTATTTTTGATATGGTGGAAATATTTCAAAATAATTGTAAGGAGATTTATATAAATAAAGATATGAACATAAAATTAAATATTTTTAATGTATACCAGGTGAAATGTTAAACACTCGCAGTATTTTAGGATATGAACACTTCATGGTCACATTTAACATATAAAAGAATAACATCAAAACAAATACTAATAAACAACCAAGAAATCCTAAGTTAAAGTTTCTTCTAAGACTTTCAAAAGTTTAAACACAATCGTAATAAGCCTAGGTGCAATGACCGGTACCGAAAGCTACAATGGGCGACCTGGAGTTAACAACTTTCGGTAATAAAACAATAAATCCTTTTGTTTTGTTCCTGACGTTCCTATGTTCACTTCCAAGCGAAAGTGAATCACCAGACGGTCATTGTCGCTGTGCTAAAATAGACGCGTAGAGGATTGTGTATAATTTTTGTATTTTTCTAGATAATTAGGTCATTTGAATTTGTATTACTTAGTATATATTATATACTTAGTATCGCTTAGTTTACTAAGCACCTATAATTTTTAATCGATTTAGAACGAGAATCGAGTTCAGTGTATCCTCCATTGCTACTGTCTAAACATTCAGCCTGTATAATATAATAGACTAATATTATGTGTAAATTGAAACTATTTTCGGGAATCTGTCCACAATCCAATTAGTATCGTCTTCGACAAAGCATCAAAGACAAGTAGGTCGTATATATTTTCAGATTTACAGAACAGGACAAGATATTATGAGATAGCAAATTAGTTATTATGATAATTAATTAACACTTATCGTTCGTTGAACGTCAAACAATCTGCCAAAATATATTGACCGATTGCGTAAAGTATGAAATGTACTGATCTTATCGATAATGGAAAACATAATAATAAGGTCGTGTTGTTTGTACGTTGAAGATGATTTAATCTTATCATTGGTATTATAAGTTAAAACTACGTAATATTTAGAATAACATGTTCCTTCCGCTTCCAGCTACTGATAGTATAGACTGGATTTCTTATTCGTGTCATAAGAAAATATAATAAACTAGCAGTGCCAGCTGCTTCGTACACATATATTACGCAGTAAATCCTTGAAATCGTCATTTTATTATTTTTCAGATTATTAAAGTAACTAGTGGGCGTCCAGTGGTCGACATTCGACCATAATTCATTGATTTTTTTTTTTATTTCAATTTTATTAGGGATAATATCATTGTTGAATATAGAATAAAAAGGGGTAATTGGAACGTAAGAGTAAAATAATACATACAGTCGAGTATAGCAACCTCCTTCACAACCTTTTTTGAAGGCCTTTATTGACAGATGTCAAAATGTCTTTTTTATTTACATGTGTGTATATGTTGTGTAAAATTGAAGCAGTAGTGTGAGTAATGCATATATTATTTAATTTAATGTACTTCTAATGCATTTTATATAAAATAAATAGCTTTCTGCATTTCTCCTCCATATGAACTTTAACTATGCCAAATTTCACGGTCATCCGTTCGCCCAATTCCGTTAAAAAGGGATACAAAGTTTAGGCTTCACGTATTAATATATATGATATTGATACTTATTATAAGGTATCGATTGTGAAATAAAATATTGTTATTGTATACAAATTACATCGAAATTGGCTGTGAATACTTTGTTTTTATTATCATCTTTATTACTATTGTAATAGGTATTATTGATATTTCTTAGCCTATTAATCGTAGAATGAAATATACTTCTCGGACACAAAACGTCATCCAAATCAGTCGCAACTTTTTAATTGAATACAGACATACGAACATGCAGACATATAACATTTTTTATGTCATATACATGATCAGTGTCGTTTGTAATATAAATTAGAGTTCTCTTTTTTTCGAACTGAATAGATTAGGCCTGACGGGCCATAACAGCATTATATTATTTAAAAAAAAAATTGTACAGACAGAATTCAAGATCTATTATAATATAGGTAGCTCAATGTAAGCCTACCAAATACCATGTACCGCGGTTAAATCGTTGCAGTAAAAAAACGTTTTATCCGCCTACATTTCCAATATTTTGTTTTTATTTTAACAACGGTTGAAAGATCATATCTAGATTGAGGACTTAATGACTCCGATAAGTGGCAGGCATTTTTTTAGCCTGCTTATCAGTAAATCTGGCATCGAGTTCGACATTCTAGCGTCAATCACTTAGATGGAGCAGATAAGAGAATTGATTGGTACGCGTGAGATAATTTAGTACTAGTTTGTTTACTTGAAGATTCTAGTATTGCCTTTGCTTCCATATGTTGGGAAAATAAATTAGTACGATAGAATACGATGGCATTGAAGTGATTTAGCTATTAATAATGTTTATATACTTACTAGCTGACGGGGTCACGCGTTGCTGTGGCTCAGTTATTATTACGTTGCATTGACATTATGATACAGTATTTGGTATTATGGGGCAATGAGTCTGCCTAAAAACATGATACAGAAAACGACGAAATTAACATTTATAATCATACGATACAGATGAATATCTTGCATATGCCGTTTAAAATATTTGTTTTCTTTCCTCGTAAAATCGTACTAGTGTTAAAATGTAAAAAAAAATAGATCTACGAGCCTATTACTATCGATTTACTTTACTGACTTTAATTCTCATGATACTACTGTTATTAATTTCAATTCTAAACAAATTGTCTACTACATTAAAATACACTGGTAGTATTTTTATGTTATGTTATTTATTTTACTTTAACCCTACAGCTTGAACTTAATTTGAACTTTTAACACATATTAGATACAACTTCTTCAGACAATACGTGATGACATTTAAATAAATCATGTAAATCGATCTATTAGTTTAAGAGTTTAAAACACACATAAACAGGCATATGGAATCACTGTCTTTTGTAATATAATATCCGACACAAAATAAATATAGGAGTTATTGAGGTATGTATGCTTGGTACACTTATATATTTCAATAACTCATTTAAGTATGAATATGTAGCTAAGCTTAGGTTAGTTCAGTTAGCTCGTGAAATGCATGAACTAGGTAACAACCCAAGCCGCGGTGTGCCGTTCACCCTTGAGCTAATTGTCAAAATAAAATCGGCCGAGTGCCTTAAGCGCTCGCTTTAGTAGTCCGGTGAAGCTGTTAAGGCCTTGCTAGGTCAAAAGCGAAGTCAGTTCGAAAAAAAAGCGGTTAAAGTGTTTGAATCAATTGTTTTAGATATCGAAGTCTATAGAACATTAGTTTCACTGAACCTTGTGCTAGATATCTTGACCCAGAGAATCGGTGTTTATTCTTTTGTTATCTGTAAAATTATTGTTGTAATACATTTATTTGTATCGGCGATAGACCACTGGTGAATGGACAGGATTTTTTTGCACAAATATTATAATATAATACAATAACTTAAATATAGTGTAACGAGTCATATCAACACCAACACCGTTTGAAAAAATAGAAAAAAAATAGAGTGTGTCATAAAACCACGCGATAGAATTAAAACTATCGTAGTTTCACTTTTTTTAAAGTACAACAAAAATCCAACGTGACGCGGTGTTCTCAAGCGGTCACCCATCCAAGTACTGACCCCGCCTGAAGTTTCTCCTGCGATTATCGGACGAGAACTGGTGTTTTCAACACTATACCCGATACAGTTTAGTCGTACCTGATACAGTCGTCACATATAGGGGTCGCGGATTAGATTTTCATAGCCATAAGAAATTTCACTTCAATATAAATAATATAATAATCTTTATTTACAAAACCTACATTTCTACACATGAAATGAGTCCCAGCCTCTTATGTTAGTGTAAATGGTGTTGTAGGATGTACATATTATGATACATGTTCGCGACATTTTGGATTACACCGTAATAAATATTAATTTGTACTTATATTATTAATTTTTATAGAGATACCGACGTAGATATCCACGAGTAGTATCTACCAAGTTATAATTTATTTTTATTAAGTACTAGCTGTTACCCGCGGCTCCGCACGCGCTTTTTTAAAAATGTATTAAAGAAATGTAAAATTGTGAGTGAGTGTGGACATTACAGAAAAGCTTTTTCATTTACATTTGTATCTACGACGCGCACACCAACTGTAACATGTAACGTGCACATTAGATATATAAATACAAATAGTATGTCGAATGGGATGGGATTTATCATCAGCAACATACCTGGAACTTCAACCTACTATATACCTAACTCAGTGCTCACTAACACTATATAAGAAAGTGATGCAAATTATAAGCTATACATTATCGAACAATATATCTTAAATCTTTTATTATATAGATATAATATGCTCGTATTATCGATATACTTAAGTTATTCTTATACGTTGCTATAATCACTGAGTTATGTAGAAGCAAACGCGGTAAATAAAACAATATAACCGTCAAATTGACCAAAAAGATGGTATTAATCACTACATAGTGTACCAATTCAAATAAAAAAAGAACCATTAAAATCGGTTCACAATTGACGAAAATATCGGTTAACATACATAAAAAATATACATACAATCGAACATAGTAACCTCCTCCTTTTTTGAAGTCGGTTAAAAAGAAAGTCTTCTGTCAGTTTATCTGTTCGCGATAAAGTCAAAAACGACCATTTTCATGCCATTTTCACCAGTAGATAGAATGATGATTCATGGGGAAGGTTTAGGTATAATTTGTCAAATGCAAAAAGTTTATACTACTTTTATTTCTAATTTTTTATTTGTTCTCTATTACGTATTATAAAAATAAAGTTTGTGTATGTACAATTAAAATAACTTTTTGATGAATGGATATGGCTACAAATGACCGAAAATAAATTTCTTTATACTTTGTCTATATTTATATATTTTCTCTGTTTGTTTGTTGCGGGTAATCTCCAAAACGGCTGGACCTATTTTAACGGGAATTTTACTTTTTACTGCCAGATAGCCGAAATTATAGCAGTTGACAT